>JAWWLV010000061.1:1076476-1176967 GCA_035041135.1 Platyrinchus mystaceus | reverse complement strand
GGAGGCCCTGGCACAGGTTGCCCAGAGAAGCTGTGGCTGCCCCTGGATCCCTGGAAGTGTCCAAGGCCAGGTTAGATAAGGCCTTGAGCAACCTGGGCTAGTGGAAGGTGTGGTGGAGGGGGTGGCAATAAATGATCTTTAAGGTCCCTTCCAACCCCATAACTTTCTATGGTTCTACAATTAGTTCCAATCAGATTAAATTATAAGGGTGAATTTTATTATCCCAAAGCAGAGCCCTGCCTAAGTGCTAAATAACAATGCTGATACTGTAATAATTGAGTTATTAAACAAGTGTTTCCCAACTGCTGCTCCTGGACCTCTGGGCCACTGGGCAATCAAAGGATATTGTTTAATTGAATGATATGATTCCTCCATTGTGCCGCCACACATAGAATGATGCAAGTGAGGTCCATGGAAAGCTCTCAGTAACACTGCTGTAAAGGTGTAGTAATAATTCAATCAATTTTTAAAATAAAAACATGGGGTTTGCCAGGCAATATTATATTTGACTCCACAGGCAGCAGCACCCACTTGCCGAAACACGGTCAGCACCCCCAGCCACGTGCAGCACCGAAACCAAAGGCTCTTCAAAGGGCTCTGTTAATGTGTTACAAACCTGTGTTTTCCCAGCAGCACCTCCTGGAAAAAAAAAAAAATGTGCTGGGTGGAGGTGCTTTATTAAAAGGGTGACTCAAAGAAACACCTGAAAGATTATCTCTCCCTGAGCACAAACTACTTCAGCCTCAGTTTGTGGTGGCTGGAACCTGTGTTCAGTGCTGAGGAAAAGCCCTTGATGCCTTGGTGGTTAGGGCAGGGCTGTGGGTGCTGATTGTGGGTATCATCAGTGCATCAAATAGAGCCAGTTTTAAATAAAAAACCTTGCAGCTCAATGGGAAACGTTTCTATGGCTTATACCACCCTCCAGATCCACAGAAATCCTTGGAAAATGCAAGAATTGACTAAACCTGCCAATATGAGGGGTCTTATCAGGGGCAGCAGCCAACCACGAGCAGGTTTCTCCCAGGTCTGGGTAATTTGCAGGCCAGGTTGGATGGGGCTTGCAGTAACCTGGTTTAGTGAAAGGTTCCACCCGTGGCAGGAGGTGGAACAAGATGGGGTTTAAGGTCCCTTCCAACACAAACCATCCTGGGATTTTGTGGATTTCCCTCTTTTTAGACACCTGTCATCTTCACTGGCAGGTGGTGCTGGAAGGAGCCGGGTGATTTCAGTCAACAGGTAGGAAAATCCTGTTGAACAACAGGAGACTTTTTTTCCCTTAAGGAAGCAGGAAAACATCAGAGGGAATGATAAATCAGCTGATGAAGGCTTTTGTACCTTTCTGGTGAGATGATGCTTCCCATGATCCCTCCTTGGCAGTGGGGATGGATCCACCAACACCCCATCCAAAGGTTGTTAAAGCAATGAGTCTTTTCCTAATGGGATTTGGCTCATCTCCAGGATGCCCACGGTCACCACCAGCACCTCCTGCTCCACCACCAGGCTAAGGTTCCATCCCAGCCCCTGAAAGTGAATCATCCTGAATTAATCACAGCAATTAGTTGAACTCAGGCTGGGAGAAATGGAATTCCCTCTTCCATGAGGGCTCAGGCAGCCCTGAATCTGGCCTGCTACCCCATGCCAAACAGCCGCTGTCCATGGGACACCCTGTGGCAGTTGGGGACATTCCTGTAGGGATTCCTCCAATTCCTGCCATGGAAAGCACTTCACTGCCTGCCAATTGCAGATATAAATAATTAAGCACTGATTAGCCCTTTCCTACTTGGACAGGGAGGAAAAGGGATGGGAAATGGGGCTATTTCTGAATGCAGAAACTATCCAGCAATTAAATTAGTGACCACTCCAGTGATGCTGATAATAATAACATACTGGGTGTATTTTTGCTTACAGTTGCTTCACCCAGACATGGACTGGAGCAGGGATTTGATTTTACACCCATTTTACCTCTGCTTTGGCAGCATCCTTCACTCCCAAACCCCAGCAACCATTTCAGGGCTGCTCTCTGCATCTGCTTAAGGTTTTTTAATACTAATTTTCCTGGTTTTGGTTATATCTGCTGAGGCTTTTTAAGCCCAACAGTCATGGAAAATTCTTGTTTCCTTAGTAAAGTAACCATTTTTCAGCCAAACCAAACCCAACCCAACAGCATCCCCAGCACACCCACACTGTGCTGAGTGACAGCGAGGAGATGATGTGCATCACCACAGAGTTAAGTTCTGTGTGTTTGAATAAACCTCCCTCTAAAACAAACAAGTAAAAATCCTTTGGCTTAACATCCATAAAACTCCCCAGTCCTTGGGAATGCCCCACTCAATAATCTCATGGAGTCCTGCTCAGTTCTGATTTTCTTACCTCACAGGAGGCAGCATCTCCATACCCCTCCCTCATCCCTTGCGCTGCAGCAACTGCCCAGGCCAGCTCCTCACCGACCTCAGAGATGGAAAAGGGAGATTTATCCGCCCTGGGCTCAGCAGGAACGAGAGGCAGCTTCTTCCTGAGGCTGCCATTTAACAACCAGCAACCTCCAGTGGTGAAACTGGGATTCATCTCGCACCCCTGGGGCTCTCCCTCGCACCACATCCTGCCTGCCTGAATAAGAGTGTTTGAGCAAACCAGGCTGCTGAAAAAAGCAGAAATTTTAATAGTTCCACCCCTAAAATGGTTGGTTTTTAACCCAGCCTCATGTGATGGTACACAAGCATCACTGGCAGCTGAGTAGTTGCTGCACCGAGTCCTGGCTGCATTTTTGTCCAGCAAAGCATTTCCAACTCCACCAGCCCCTTTTCCCCACACACTCCCATGGTTGCACCAGCATCAGGGCTTTTCCTTGAGAAATGGGAGCAGAAACCATCCCTGGCAGCCTGTGCCCTGCACAGGCATGTGGGAAGAGGGGCAAGAATCCAGCGGCTGCCCCGGTGACTCCTCTCGTGACTCAGACCCCACCTCAGCACCAAGACACAAAGGCTGTGCCCGTCTCCAGGTGTCACTCGGTGGGGTGAGGTGTGGTGGTTGTTTCCAGCCCTGTAAGGGAAGCCTTTGGATCATGCCGAGAATTGCATCGGTCATCGTGTCACGTTGCGAAAACAGACAGTATTTGGCAGGTTGGCTGCTGTCAATGCTGTGGGAGGGATGAGTTACATCACAGCTACAAACCCAGCAGGCTTCCTCCCTGCAGGTTCCTTATTACCGTTAAAGGAGGTTTCTCCTCCTAAAATGGTGGTTTGGCCCCAGTATATTTTCTACCAGTTCTACCAGCTCATGGTGAAAGAGCTGCAGTTTAAATCCAGCACCTTCTCCCACTGCAGGTTTATTAATTTGCTCCAGTCACAAAAAAATCGTTTGGCCACATTTAGGGGTTTTATGGTCATTTGGGGTTTTATGGGCATCAGCACCACAAAACAGAGAGAAATGCTGCTCTTGCACAGCCAAAGAGCTCCATGTGCCCTCAGCCCGTGAGCGGAGAGTTTGGAATGGTCGCAGGCTGGCCGACTTCAGCACATCCCTCTCACCTGGACTGGGGCTGATCTTCTCCATGGATAGGTGTCAATATTTTGGAAAGAAAAGCTTGTGCACCAGGTGCAACCCGAAAAGGTGGGTGAACTGAGGAGGCAGAGACACAGCAAGAGATAAAGATGCCGAGCGGAGCATCCCCGGTTGAGACATGCCGCATTTCCTTGGAGACTGTGGCGACTCGTTGCTTCCTTAGTAACCAAACATTTGCATCTGTATTGAGTAGAGCAGCAAATATGCCCTGCTAAGCCTGTACAGGTCGCTGCAGGTGTGTTTTAGGAGGCAGGGATTGCTCTGGCAGCTCATCCAGGATAATTGCAGGATGCTGCATCGCTGATCTGGGCATGCCCGAGTGCAGTTTCAATCCCCCAATTGTTCAGCTAGCAGGTGGACCCTGACCCAATTAATTTAAATGCAGAACAACTTTTAAATTAATAGAAGAGATGATTTCTTTCTTGCTCTTCCCCCAGATTTGCAGCCTGTGCTGGGTCAAGCAGCATCCAAAGCTCAGAGCACTGAAGAGGGGTAAGTTGAATTGGGATTTATTGTTAGCTCCCTATCTAAATCTCTCTTCCAGAAGCCATTAGCTAATTATTTTCCTTGCTTGCACTGTGGGGTTTTCAGCCTGACAGGTTTTGCATGGCACAATGAAGAAAAGCCTCCTGGTGGGAGCTGGTGACGGGAGCACTGGATGTGGCTGGAGTGGCACCCACTGGGTTTTCTCCTGGCATCTCACTCCTTGGACCAGCATTTCCTGCCTCCCCTCCTTCTCCACCAGCATGGGACAGCAGGATCTGCCCTGTGGAGTGGATATCACACCATGGAGCACTCAGGCTTCCCCTCCTGAACTGGAGGGATGCTCGTGGTGGCTGCAAGAAAACTTGGTGTCAGCAAAGTGAGGCAAGGAGCTGAAGGTGTGGGAGTTGGATTTCCCAATGTCCTGGGGTGGTTCTGAGCGGGAGGTGCTCAGGTGGAGCCCAATGCCCAGTTTTCAGTGGTTCCCAGCCAGTGATGGAGCCTTGGGCTGGTGAACACCTTTCTGTTACATCCCAACTGCTGAGAACAGCAAAACAGGGACTGAGGGAAGAGAAATAGGAATGACCTGGCACTTGGGAGATGTGCCTTTAGTATTTGATGTCATCATTCGGGAATTAGCTTGCTGCCATCAAATATTAGGAATAATTAAAGGATGCTGCTGGGTTTACAACACACTCATATTTGCTCATTAAGTAAGATTAAAAAAAAAGCGGCCTGGGAGAAACTGCAGGGATTAAACACCTGGAGAAGGGCTTGTGGGGTGTCCCAAACATGGATATTTGGGTGGTGTGGCCAACACCAACACAAGAGATAATCAGAGACAACATCCCAAACACCCATCAGGGCTAAGAATGAGATTTAATCAGTCCCTGTGTGCTGCTTTTGGCTGTCATTTCTGCCCAGGGCTGTAATTTGTGTCCAAGCCCCAGAGGATTTCAGCCTCCACAGGAGCATCCTGAGCCCTTTCCCATCCCAATCTCCCCATCTTGGGCTGAGGACAGCACCCACTTACCCCAGGGCATGTGCTGAGGGTGACCCAGGTCCTGTTGGCACAACACTTGGGAAAGAATAAGCAGGATTATTGTTATGAATAACAGCAATTATTGGGTTATTATCATTATGGTAAAGACCTCACATTTCAATGACTGGAGCCCAACAGCCCTTTAATGTGTGGGTATCCTTGGCTGCCCTGCCCTGCACCTCCTGCCCCACATCAAAACATCTCCCTTACTCCTTTTCCAGCCCCTGCCTTGTCCCCATGACAGGGAAAGATGGGAAAGATGTTGGACCCAAGATTGCTCTCAAGTCAAGAACAGCTAAGATTGAACACCATGTTCTTGATATTCCTTTTTTTTTTCAAAGCTCAGCCTCTCTTCATATATCAAAGCTGAATTTAAACTGCAAACAGCTTAATTTTCCAATTTCTATTGAATATTTGCCCTTTTCTATATCTCACCCCTTCCCCACTAGAGAAGGGCTGTAGGGAGAGAGTTATCCTGCTTCCCCAGTGGCAAAAAAATATCAATATATTCCCCCCATGGAGCAGGTCGGGGTTAATTGCTGCAGCTCAAAAAGCAGATCTGGGCTCTCTGCATCAAACCCATTTCTCCTGCAGCTCCAGGGACATTTGTGGATCACTGAGGATTCACTGGAGGGTTGCACCAGGTTTGGCTGGGGTTCTCCCACAGCTCAGGCAGTGATTCACCTACGGGTGGTTTGTATTTCACAAGGGAAAGGGCCAGGCTGAGTCAGGCCAAGGAGTGCTGGGGTGGTGACACCTTCCCAGAAGAAAAGCCCTGCTTTTTGGAGTGGGAAATCCACCGTGAGGTGCCTGATGCTCCCAGGGGGTGTAGGAAGGGGCAGGAGAGCTCTGCAGCACCTGGCTGTGGGAATCGGGCAGCAGGGAACGTGTCTGATTCCTCCTGGATCTGTGATGATGCTGGGATGGGATGAAGGGGAAAATCACTGCAGGGAAGGAGAGAGGTTGTAATTCCCACCCCAAATCTGGGACCTGCAGCAACACAGCCAGGATGTAGGGGACAGCTGTGAGCACAGGATGATCCTGCTCTAAAAAAGGCTTAATAAGCTCTGTGAAAATAAACAAAATCTTTCCAGAGGCAGCAGACAGAGCTCCTTACACACCCGAAAAGCTTCCCATTGGGGATGGGGATGCTGCTTTTTGAGAAGGCAGTGCCTGGGGAACTCCAACCTGCCTGGGGTTAAAACACAGCACAAGGGCTTCCCCTCAACATGTCATTTGCACCAATTTTTAAATAATTTTAAACAAAAAGCATCTCTTCCTACTGGCCATGGGGAGGGGGAGAGGGATCCCTGCTGAAATCTGAGGTTTGGATAAAAGGGATGGAGCTGGTTCTGAGCTGAGCTGAGCTGTCAATGTGAACAGGTGGGATCAATCCTGGCAAAAACAATCTACAAATAGGGGTTTAATCACTATTTTTTTCCCCTCTTGGAAATAAGGGAGTAACTATTCCTGGACAATCAGGTAGTTGCAGCTGCTTCCTCCCAGCAACTTCATGTGATTTCGTACTTAATTGACCCAAACCCCTTTACCAGCAGTCCTTATAAGCTGTATCCCTGTATCCTTGATTCCTCAGGAGCTGCACAGTGAGTTTTTCCCTGCATCCTTGATTCCTTACACGTGAGGTGTGAATCATCCCTGCTCAGGTGAGAACGTGGTCCAGCAACGTGCAGCAAACAAGTCAAGGCCAATCTTGATCTTTTTTCTCTCGGGTGGCTCCTAAATAAGCCACAGGGACCATGAGAGGTCTCTTGGGTCCTGGGATGTCCTGGATGTGATGGGAAAGCTGCTACTTGGGCTGGCAGGGTGACTGCTCTCTGGAATTTAATAATTAAATAATTCTTGTGAATTTAATTTGAGAACCTGGACTTGGTGCTTTCTGTACTCATTTCTGATGCTCTTCTGCTTGGAGAACGTCCCATCCAGTCCTTGAGCTCCATGGAGCATAAACTGATAAGGAATAACCCCCTGAAATGGAAACAGGGCTGGCCCAAAAGGGGAAGCTGAGGCAGGGAGGGAATTCTCCAGGATATTTGCTTTACTGCCAGAGCAGACACAGGTTGGGTGCTGGAGGCTCGTGGCCAGAGGGCTATTCCTGCTGGGGAGTCAGAATGGGTCAGGCTGGCAGAGCCTGTTGGGACATTCCTGAAGGAAAAGTATCTCAACAGCCAAAATCAGCCCATGGACTTGACCCAGGTCTGTGGGACTGCAATCCCAAGATGAACCCAGGTACATCCACCTGCCTTGGTCTTGCTGAACGATCCAAGTGTCCTCCCCCTGCCTGAAAAACAAGGGGTGTGGATGCACGTCCAGAGAGACAAATCACTTTTCCCCCGTGGGAAGAAGTACTTGGAATCTTTTATGACACTGAAACACTGCAGCTCACCGTGTGTTTATGCTCAGCAGCTCTAACCCACAGCCCGTTTGAAAATACTTCCAGGCAATTGCAGTGAAAGACAAAACACAGGAGAAATATGGCTGGAGAGCTGGTTGGAAGCATCAGGAGCAGGGAGAGAGGAGTGGGAGGAAGGATCCCATCCTGGTGGGACTGCTGTCGAAAGGGCCCTGCAACACTTCCAGAAGGGCATTGCCAGGCTTGGAGAAGGGAAGTACAAAGGGAAACACCAGGACAAGGAAACCATCATGGAATACAAGGGAGAAGGTCAAGCTTCATGTGTTTACGGAATAGCCAAGCGGTTTGTCCAGGTCCCAGGAGCCTGAGGGGTTGGAGCCATTGCAGGAATGAGCCATGGAAGTGACAATGAAAGAACTGAGGCCTTGTCACCTGCAGCTGGGAGAGCCTGGTGTGTCCCCACCATGGACTGGGTATCCTGTTCTTCCTGCAGTGATTAATCATTCCCAGACTAATTCAGGAAGGATCACCAGAGTGCAGTCCAGTGTGACCAGCACAGGGATGTCAGATCACCTTGGGAAGCTCTTGCCCACAGTCAGGTCCAAAGCAATCCCACAGCTCATGGTGCCTCTCCTGCATCACAAGGGATTTTCCCCCAAATAATGTCTTTGGAAATTAACTGATTATTTTTTTCAGAGGGGGTTGACCCTGTTATCCAGCTTCTGAACAAAAGTTCATCAGTTTGAGTAATTTTACCCACTTTGGGGCATTTTCCCTCAGTCTTCTCTCTTACTTCTAATTTAAGTAACACTCCCCCAGTCTTTGCTGATTTCCCCTGGAGATCTTTGCCTTTGTTCAGCACTAAGAACATTGGAGCCTCTGTGTGTGGCCTGGTCAGCTGAAACTTTCCAAAACATTTTCCTTTTGTTCTTGTTCCTCTCTAGGTCTTCTGGGGTTGTTATTGTCAGCCTTTAGTCCCTCCCAGGCTATTCTGCTCCACTCTCAGGCTGTTCCCACCTTCTTTTCAGCCCTGGCTTGTCCATAAATCTCTCCTGTGCTCTGGGCAGGGAAGCACTCGATGAGCCACCTTTATTTTCCAAAACACATCTGTGGGCCTTTGCAAAACCATCCAGAGTAGCTCTGAGGAGCTTATTGCAACTGTAATGGTAAGAACACAGTTTATAACCTCCCTTTAAGATTCTATCTCCTCGTCTTATAAACATCAGTGAACAAACAGTGATCACCTTCTGCTCCTAATAAGTTTAAGGATCTGCTGAGCCAACTGAATGGGTAGAAACAGAATTATTTGACTGCTATAAACTTTACCAGTTCCTGCAGCAGCAGAGCCTGTTTTTGCAGACCTGTGCCAACACAAACGGAGCAAACCAGGGTTCCCATCAGCAAACACTGAAGCTGTGCTGAAGTTCCCTCGGTGGGAAAAGCTGCACACAGGCACTGCCAAGGTGTAACATCCTTCCTTTGCCAGGGAGATGAAGCTGTGGAGCAAAAGCTGAGGGACTGCCTGGCACATCAAGGCTGTGGCTGAAGGGGAAAAGATCTATTTTTTGTCAGAAAAGACACTGAGAAGGTCAGCCTGGTGCTCCTCCCAGCTTCCCAAAACCCCTTAACAGTTCTTGTGTGGAGCTTAACCACTCAATGTTACACAAATGACATGGTGGGGTTTTGGCCTTGCACTAAAGTGAGAGAACCTTTAGAACCACAGTCATAAAAACCTGTTTTAATGACTTTTTACCTGTTCCCTGCTGCCTTCAGGAATCAGACAGGTCTGGAGGGTCACTGACTCCAAAGGGGTTTTAGCATTTCCCAGGCTGCAGCACAGCAGTGCTGGTAACACTGGTGCATCCACCCCTGGGAACATTACAGCTGCTCACGTGGAGAGGACTGTTACGTTGGACCTTACAGTGCTTTTAAAACAAAGTTTGCTCTTTGATGTGGCTCAAAGGCAGGTGAGGTGCAGGACAGAGAACAAACCCCACATCAGACCCTCCTGTACTTCACAAGGCAAGAAGAGCTAACCCACCATCAGACCTTGAGTCCCTTGTAAGACACTGTAACAAACCTCTCCAAGGTGTTTGCTCCTCAGTTCTCCTCCTCAACAGCAAATCCAACTGCCAGGAGTGACATCAGCACCCATGGAGGTGAGAACAAAAACACTGCACCTTCACCCCTTTGCTAATTGCCAAATCACAGCACGGGGCCAACACCAACAAAAGGCATCAAATAGGCTGCAGAGTTATTCAGCCTCTAAGATTATTGTTATTCTTCTTCTTTCTGGGATGGGACTGCGTTAGGATTGCGGAAATTCAAGTTCAAACAGAGACAAGGAAGACAGGGAAAGCTTTATTGGATTCCAGCTTCACCATGTGGCAGCTGGTTACAGGAGAGCAACTGGTGGGCAGGGGAGGTTTCCAGCATGCACAGGTGGGTGAGAAGGGCAAGGCTGTATTCCAAGCACGTGCTTGGCTCCAGGGCAGGGCATGCACATGGGATGCAGGCAGTCAGCAGGCTCCAGAAGTGTGCAGAGTCTCTTGAACATGCATTTTTGCTGAAGCTGAAAGTTTTATCAGAGAGAGAAAATAAATGTGATGCGAGTAGGACCCCTCTGAGAGGGGCTGTTGCCATGGGAGGCACAACGTGCTTTGGATACAGCCTTGGTGAGAGTGGGGTCAGGACAGGCCCCGTGATCCAACATGCCTTGGAGAGGGGAACACGGAGCACCGGCCCACAGCCAGGTAAAGGAAAGGTGGAAGGAAACACTGTCCCTGCAGAGCAAGGCTCGTGTCCCACAGGGAAACCTGCACATACAGTCAGTCAGTGCCTGCTGCTCCCTCATTCACTGGGAGCCTTTTGCTTCCTGTGGCTCCTTGTCCAGACTTAGGGCTGGACAGAGCAGCAGCTCTGAGCCCTGGGAGAAGGAGCTCTGAAAGAAAATGTGAGAAAGAACTTGGCATTTAAGCTACTTCAAGTACTAGTCAAACCCAGCTTACCCATTTGTTCGATTTATTGAACTTCAAAGAGGTGCACGCTAAAGCATTAAGATTTACTGGTTTGGATTCCTCTCTGTACAAGTTCTTTCAACCAGCTTGAATGCACAAGGCTTTACAGATAGAAGCGCTGAAATACAGGATAAAACAAATCTAAACTCCAATCACTCCATGAAGAAAAATTGTAGAAAATAAAAAAAAGAAAAAAAAAAGAAAAAAAAACCAAACAAAAAAAAAGGAAGAAAAAATCCAACAAAAAACTGCAGCACTCCTCAGGGAAGCGACAGACTGCACGAGGAGAAACACAAAGGGGTGGAAGGCAAGCTAGTGTAGTCTCTGCCCAAAGCTTCTCTGTGCTGGCTGCTCAGGGGATGGAGTTCAAAAGATCCTTGAGAAAGCTGTCGGGGTCATTGATTTCTGACAAGAGTCCTTTAAAGAAAAGAAGACAAGACAGAAGAATTAGATCCAAAACACTGTTTCTCCTGCCCACACTGGGGATTTGTGCTGGGCATGTGTAACTCACTAAGGACAGCTGCAATCTTATTTTAAGTCTGGACACAACAAGGATAAAAAAACCCTTGCTGGATTCACAAGCAGAAGGGAGGGACTGAAATGTGTGCATTAAATCCATATGGCACTTGCTCTTGTGCAGCTACAGGGATCCTGCTATGCTCCAAACATTGAAAAGGAAGAGACCAGCCTGAGGCACAACTCTTGACGAAAGTAAGAACAGCTTCTCTGCATGTTTTCAGCATTTCCGGACTCCTGGGGGTACCAAAATCCCTTCAGCAGGAACACTGGATGCACCCAACTACTGCCTTTAGTGCATGGTCATATCTGTTTATCAAACCACACACCCCTCAAAACACCTTCAGGCTCTAAGTGTGTTTACAGAACAGGGGGAGGACCTGCAGGATCAGCTGGGAGAGAATTTCCTGTCTGGGGATGCTCAAGTGTGTGTCCCAACTGTTTTTGAGATAGTTTAGGACTGCTGATGTCTCTGCTCTCCCTGTCTCATCCAAACAAGCTGCAGCAGTGTCAGGAATGCTGCTGTCTTCAGTCACGAGTTGCACAAGGCAGCCTATAAAAGGGAAAGCACACACTTACCAGCCACATCCAAAAACTCAGAAAACGTTTCCACTGGCACGAACTCCTCCTGGAAGGTTTTCAGGGCCTTGTCTGCAGCTTCGTGTATTGGCATGTCGTTGTGTCGGATGAACTCAGCGAGAGAGTAGGACCAGCCTCCCTCTGTGTTACTGGTAGGCACCTTCTGAGAGGGGAAAAGGAGACCAAATCAGTCTAAAAAATAACTATTTAAAACAGTAACTGCAAACCCCCTGGTGCCTTCTCCTGTTGCTCCTGGACTTGCATGCTCTGCCTCTTGCAAACATACCACATAGAACAAGTTATCCCATTTGTGACTTCATGATCTTTTTGTACAGAATGAAACAAGGTCACAGGCATTTTCTCACACCAACTACTTAACTTTCTTTAGAAGCTGCAGTTTTTTCTTGTGGATGCCCCTTCCTCCTACCTTACCCAACAGTTTCTCTTGGAGTGCTGCCAATTGGCAAAGTCTCTCAGTTCTTCAGATACTGAACTGCAAGGGGTACAATAAGCACAGGCAGCTTCCTGTGGCCTTTCTGCTCTTACAAGGTGAAGAAGAAAAAGGAAGGAAGAAATTCTTTCCTGTGAGGGTGGGGAGGCCCTGGCACAGGTTGCCCAGAGGAGCTGTGGCTGCCCCATCATCCCTGCAAGTGTCCAAGACCAGGTTGGACGGGGCTTGGAGCAACCTGGGCTAGTGGAAGGTGTCCCTGACCATGGCAGGGGGAGGAAGAAGATGGGCTTTAAGGTCCCTTCCAACCCAAACCATTCTTGTGATTCTATGAAGTTTTATGTTTACAAGGATCTTGGAAAAAGGGGCTTCAAACTTTGCCTTCTATTTCAAATTCATGTAGTTGCACAGGTTAGAAAGCTGAGATAGAAGAATTCCAGCTGGTATAGATGAAGTTCCATGTTTTCCTTACCTTGAACATGTTGTAAATGAGATCTACAAGCGCCCAGAAGAGCAGGCCAGAGCGGTACGTTGCATATTCCTTCACTGCCTTATCTGCCAGTCTAGAAGACAATAAAATCAATCTGGGAGTTGATCACTTTATTGTGCTTTGTAACCCATCTGATGAATAGCACAAAAGCTGAAACAGCCAAATAACCCACCAATAACACCACGGGAACAGCTCTGAGTGAGCTTTGCTGTGTCCTCCTGGACATGAAACAAACACTGGGCACATGAGAGTTCTCTGTGCAACCATTCCTAAGGCTGGGAAGTCACTTCCCTCCAGCTGCACCTGGTGTAACCAGAGCAGGTTTGCCAACAAAATCTTACTTCACAGGAAGGAAACAAGCACAGAGGGAAGTGGAACTGTGACTGCTAAGACTATGCAGAAAGTCAACAGCAAAGTAGGAAAAACAATTTACAGTCTTTCTTTGTATGTTCACTACTTGGAGAACAGCAGATTCCTGAAGGAATATCTAGGATTCAGACACATTCAAGTGTCCATGTCAGAGAACATAATTTTGCTTCTAAATGACAAAAGTGTTTCTGAAAGACACTGAGGGAAATATCCCTTAAGAAACGGAGGCATTTCCATTTAATATCTTCTTGGGTATTCTCTCACCAGCAAAGGACTTCTCTTGGAAATCCAGCATCTGGCTGCAGGAATGCTCCAAAAGGTGCAGAGCAATGCTGGGATAACAGCTCCAAAGTTTACAAGATTAATCACAAACAGGTTCTGGCAAGGTGGAACCTCCTGCCAGCAGCTCTAATGGCTTTGGAATTTTCTTGCATGTGTTTCTCAGGTACATCTGCCCCATCACATGCTGCTTCCTGCTCAACACTTTAAAGCTTTGGAGAAATAAAAAGCCCTTTTTTATGCATCCAGAACCAGTTGAGCTACTGCTGCTGCAGGTCAGCACCACAACAGGGCACCCTGACCACAGCCCAATTCCAATCGACCACAGGTGGGGGTTTGTTTGGGGGAAATGAACATTTTCGGCTCTTATTAAAGGCTACATCTGCGTGTCTGTCCTTAAAACAGACATCTTAGTAGGTGGCAGCTTTCTCAGGCAGCTAAGCTTAATTATTTAAAGGAAAATCAATTAGTAAAGGTGACTAAATTTCCACGGGAAGAACAGCAACTTAGAGCGAGGCTAATTCTGGCCTCCCAAACACTGCAAGACAGGCTCTCTTTTTATGTGAATGGTTTTGATCTAATTGGAGTCTGCTCCTTTAATTGAAAACTAAAAGGCCCTTGTGGGTTAAGGCTGGTAGTTACCTTCTGGAACAGCTATTTCATGTAAGAGCTGCTGCATTTCATTCCTGTGAGCTGGTTTAGCTCATCAGCTGCACAGGGATTGCCAGAAGAAAGCCAGACATGGACACTTGGGAATATTTTAGAAAGGTCGTGCTCAGGAGCAAAGGTTAAAAAAAATCAAAAGGGTATTTTCCTTCCAAACTCCAGATGAAAGCTACAATGAAAGTGTTCCCAGGAGTTTTCAAGTCAGAATTCTCAGTTCAGTAATAATGAACAGGTCACTTGATTCAGTTCTTTGGAATTGGTAAATTATATTTACAAGAAAAGAACAAATCCAGAACTCGGATCCATTCTCGTAATTAGCTTTGGGTTTAAATAGAAAGTGTTTCTAAAACACAGGAGGTGCTGAGCATCTCTCCCTTTGGTCTTGCAGACACCTGAGATACTGTCACTGCTGGCAGAGCCAGAAGCCATTTTTGGCTGGATTCGCCCCAGTTCTGTGTCACCCTGGCTGAGGAGCTGGACGGACACGCCCCATGGACAGGGAATGTGCAGGGTTTGCTGCCTTCCCTTGAGTACAAGGGAACACAGATTATTGCTGCATTTGCATATGATGTATGAGATTTTGGGGATCATGAGTTGATCCTCAGCTGCTTTGAAATGCCCTGTTGGTTCCTGTAGTGACTCCTCCTCTCCATTCTCCCTGCACAGGTAACAGTGAGTCCTTGAGTTTCTCTAACCTTCACTCCGGTGTTCCCAGAATGGAGCTGCTCCCAGACATCACCATCAAATGTGGAATGCTAATTTTAATCTTTTGCATGCAGACATGTTACTGTGGTGTCACAGCCACTGCTTCCTCGCTGCCTCAGCCTACAAATTCAAGGTATTGGCACTTATCTGCAGAGCATTTCACCATCCATCGCCCTCTTCCTGATTTTCCACAAGAATAAATAAGCACAGACCTTGGAAATGAGAATTGCCATATTGCTATTTCTGAGAGCCTTTACCAGAGGAAGGCTTTGTGCTCTCTTAGTCTGCACAGATTAAAGAAAGCCCTTGAAAAAACCCTGACATAATTCCCAAGCACCGTTTCTGAGTGTTCCCCTGAAATTCCAGAGGTTGCATGGTTTAGCTGGAAGTTTTTTGCTGTGTCTGTTTCAATCAGCTTTTATTGCATAATGCCTGGGGAAGGAACAGAATCATTTACTGAGGGTTTAAAAAACACCAAATATCCACAGCAAACCCACCCAGTGGCTTTATTTTCCCAGCCCACATCCTTGTGCCCAGTAAAACAGCCCTCTAGGACAACATCTCCTGGATCTGTTAAACCCCCTTTCCCAGAATTCAGGTAAGGAGGAGGAAATAGGAGACAGGAGACAGACTGAGCTTGAAACCAGCACAGGGCTCTCTCCCTTTCCCTCTTCCAAGAGCATCAGCACGTGCTGGGTTGTGTGTAACTACACTGTAATGACTTTATCAAACACATAATTAATATCATCAGCATAAGAATGCCCTTTAAGGCGACTTAGAATAATAATGAATTGATCCCTAATTATGACAGCTATTTAAAATCATCTTTTCAGAAACTGGAATTCCCCTTCCCTCTCTGGAAATATGTACCTTTGTCATGCAGGCACAGCCACTTATTCTTGTGCTTCAAGTGCCTGACAGCTGCTATTGATTTTTTTCTTTTTTAAAAGCAATGGCATTTGATTTCTATTTCTATTTTCCTATTTGAGGGAGGCTGGTGCACTGATCAAAAGAGCACAGAAAGAGCTTCTTTAATAAGGCAAGCAGGGAGTGTTATGGCTCTGAGACAGCACACAGCAGGAGTTACTCCAGTGCTTCTCTCAGATGAGAGGAATAAGAATCTTCCCTACTTTTAGCTATACTCCCAGAAAAAGCATAATTTCCATTGATCAGCTGATTGATCCACTCCAAAACCCACTCAGAATTAAATGCTCCTGCTCACACCAGCACTGGGATGTGGCTGCATCTATTCCAGGCCAGGTTGGATGGGGCTTGGAGCAATCTGGGATAGTGGGAGGTGCCCCTGCCCATGGCAGGGGGTGGGACTGGATGGGATTTGAGGTCACTTCCAACCCAAACCATTCTGGGATTCTACAGCTCTGCAACTCTGAGTACAAAGCTACTCAGAAGGGTAAATATCTGGTGTTGTAACTACACACACTCCTTCCCTTTGCTCCCCATAAGCTGCGAGTGGCTCAGTGACAGTGACACGAGGGATTGTGTGACAGTAACACCAGTGGCTCAGTAACAGCGACACAAGTGGCTTTGGGGTGGTGACTGACCTGCTGGCCCCTCCTGGTGACACCACCCGTGCGTGGGAGGTGACCAGGAGCCGTTTGAGGATCTCCACCCTCATGGATCTCCACTTCTCCGGGGGTGAGATGTGCAGTGCCAGCACCGTGTAGTAGTGGGGCCCGTCCACCTCGTAGGCACTCTCCACCCACTTCTCCTTGGGGTGCTCCAGGAAGCTCTGCAGGTTCTTCTCCTCCCTCGAAGTTGCTCGAGTTCTGGAACACAGGAAAAGCTTCAGCAGGTGCTCTGGCTCTGACAGGTTCACCTGCTGCTTCCCAGGAGCTTTAGGGCACTGTATCCATGCAGTCCTGCACAGGGAACAGCAGTACCATCTGGGCAGCTTTGGCCCAAATTCACCCACTGGGTGAGAATTTGCTCCCACTGGAGATACAAACCTAGCAACTCGTTTTCCGTGGAGAAGTTTGCAAGGCAGCTGGCATTGCCCCAGTAGAGAGCAAAACATTACAGAACTATTTCTCCTTTTTTTATGCAAAAAATAAATGGAGTCAGGCCAGCAAGTTCACGCATTCAAGTTGTACCATCTCCATCAGACACTACACACGTGACTGCAGCTCCTACAGCCACACCTGAGAATCCATTTATATTATTTATCTACTGCAAAAGCAATCCCTGAGAGATACAGGCCAGTTTCAAACACAAAAAGATACTGTACTTACTGCAAGCTTAGATACAGCTTAGAGACTGCAAGCTCCAGTCTCTTCAGGAGTCCCAACACCCCAGGACTGACTGTGCAAACTCTGTGTTCCAGCACACTTTGTGAAGATGGGTCACTCTTTCCCACATCTATTGCTCTATTGCAGCAGGAAGAGGCTGCAGCCAGGTAGGACCTTTGTTTTTTAAGTGAGATAATACTCTCCCTATCAGGTATAAAGCAGCACCCCAGCAGAAAACTGTGTCTGGTGTCAGGATTGTGTGACCTTTGCATTTGCTACCTGATGCAGCTGGTAGCTCTTTATTTTCTTCATTTAATATAAAAAACAGAATGTATTTTTCCAGGGCTACCCAGTGGGTTGTGGGCTCTCTGGTGCCAACAAGCAGCCAATGAGATGAAAAGAACAGTTTCATTTATCTGTCTCCCAAGGTACTGGGAAAACAACAGCACAGGGATCTGGAGATAAATATTAAAAACAATAGACAAATTGTATTAGAGCCAAAACGTTGATTAGTTCCAGGTGGGAGAGAGAGAGAGATTCCACTGCTCTGCATTTGGTGTGACCTTGAAGATGTGTGGATTTTAATATTTATACCCTCATCTAATTACTATTACTTACTAGTATCTAACTACTCAAATAAAAGATATATATGGGCAATCCATTTTTGCATGATCAGAACCAGCTCATGCATTCCGAAGCATTTGGGTGCCTATGGATCCATGTCATGCCAAAGCACTGTTTTATTGGTAAAAAATAGTAATGATAATAAAAAACCAGTAATAAAAAATATCAGGAAAATCTGATGGACCTGAACATCCAGAAGAATTCCAGAATGTTAAAACTGGAAACAAAGCTTGTTATTTTAAAACTGAATAAAATAATACCAAGGTTAAGTTTTCAGCTAACAATTACTTCACCACAGTGTCTCTTCTGTCTGCTCAGGAGAAAATTAAGCTGGCAGTGTTTCTTTAATCTAATAACCCTGTTGCTCACCCCAGAGGTAATAATTACATCTAGAATGGAAAGAGAAGCTAATTCCCAATTGCATTTACTCAATAGATTCCCTGTTATCCTGCATGTCCAGGTGGCAACGCTTCACTCCAAACAATGTAAATCCCTAACAACCTACTTAAGATGTGCAATTGGGTTCCTCCTAAAACTTTTGTGTGATTTCCCATCTTTCTTGCCACATACTTGTAACAAAGCCCAGACTGCAGCACTCGAAGACCTTTTTGAGACTAAGAGTGAAGGCAGAGGTTGTTGCTAAGTGAAGGTACTGACGTGTTGAGGACGTAGAGCACCGTGTGGATGATGTAGGGGATGAGGTGGATGTTGCTCTCCCTTCCTCCCCCTCCAGTGTCTATGCTGAAGGATTGCTCCATGGCAAAGCGGAGAAAGAGCAGTTTGATGTCATGGACATTGAGCTGGTAGGTGGGCTCCCGCTGCCCCGTGCACTCCTGGAGGTACGTGTTGTGCCTAGAAAACAGCAGGAAGGGCTCCTTCAATGAAAATGTTAATAGAATCTGCCACAGAACAGCTCTGAATTTGAGCAAGTATTTCACAGAAATAGAGCTTTAAAGAATGAACAGGCTATAAAAATATAGTCCCTGCTACCTTGGATTAACCTCCCCAAAGGGAGGCTCTCAGCTTACTCTGGCAAATCCAATTGCATGTGCAGACATAGATACACTCACCAATACTCTTTCCCCATGTCCAGGGCCTGGGATACAGTTCCCTGGCTGAAATGCATTCAGGATGTTACCACTCCTTATTTCACAGAATCATAGAATGCTTTGGGTTGAAAGGGCCCTTAAAGCTCATCCAGTGCCACCCCCTGCCACGGGCAGGGACACCTTCCACTAGCCCAGGTTGCTCCAAGCCCCATCCAATCTGGCCTTCGACACTTCCAGGGATGGGGCAGCCACAGCTTGTCAGGGCAGCCTGTGCCAGGGCCTCCCCACCCTCACAGGGAAGAATTTTTTCCTATTATCTGATTTAAACCTACTCCCTTTCCGTTTAAGAATTTCTAATGCGACTGTACAAACCCAGCACAAGGTAGACCAGAATCCTGACAACAGGATCTCCATCTGCTCCAGGTAAGAGGTCAGTACCTCACTACCATCCAACAGAGGTTTTAAAACCTACATGAGGTCAGACAAGTTTCTTTTGAAAAGCAGGGGGTCTCTGGGCCACAAATGAATCAACACTGTTACTGCAAACTGCATCTTCACGAGTAACTGGGGGCTAAGGAGGTAATTAAATTACTTATTTATATGAAGGCAAGAAGCAAACAAACACCTGCACTTTTTTAGGAGATCCACTCTAGATGGCAGAATCTGAAAGGGCTCAGTTTTACTAAGACTTAGCTGCCACCACCCTTGATTCCTTGGTTTTAAACGAGCCTCTGTGGCGATGTACTGACTCACCTTCCCAAATGCAAAGCAGCTGGAGAAGAAGCTTTCTGTACTCACCGTGCTAAGCACGTAGCAAAAGCAGACTCTGGCACGTGAGGTCCCCAGACTGGCAGGAGCCCATTGCACTTGGTGTTGGCATTTTGCAGGGCTGCACTTTCCCATTCCTCACGGCCCCGAGCAAGTCTGCAGGAAGAGAGAGAGCCACACCCAGGCAAGTTAGAAGGATGCAAAAAACCCATCCAAAAGATGACAATTCCACAGTTTCTTTAAATTATGGACTTCACTCTCCAGTGTCCAGGCCTGACCAGTATTAAAGCAGCCCACAACAGAGAAGCCTGTGGCTGCGAAGTGATCAACTAAGCAAATCCATTTGGCGTTCCAAGGTCAAGTGCCACGATCCCAAACCACCCTGGAAAAGAACTTGAGCCCCCAATGACCAGAATGTACCTCACAGCTGCAAGGTGACAGTCGTAGTGGACGATGTTGAAGTGAGAGACTGTGCTGTACCCTTGTTGTTTTCGGGGTTTGTTCTCAAACTCCTCGAGTGCCACGCGCTTGGTGAAGGTGTAAATTCCCAGGACTTTGGTGGGCTGCAATAACACCACAGTTGTTTTCAAAATCATTCACTTCTGCAACAGTTCACATTTCATGCTATTTTGACACTGCACTAAATTTATAACCTCTCTCAGTCCCAACCTCAACATACGTTTTTCCAGCTTTCACTGAAAACACACTTCAACTTCCCAACCACCTCTGGAATTACTGATCTTAAGAACCAAACCTGAGATTTTCTCATCTCTCAGTGCCAGTGTCCCAGCCCTTGTGCAGCCAGATACTGGGAAGTCCCTTCAGCTGGTGAGAGGGCTCTGAAAATGCATCTCTCTGTAACGGGAACCTGCATCTCCCATTGCCTGGAACTTGTGTCTCCCATCACCTGAACTTCCATCTCCCTTTACCTGGGACCTCTATCTCCTTTTACCAGGGACTTTTATCTCCCTTTACCTGGAATTTGTATCCCTCCCGGCAGATGCAGCAGGTCAGACCTGGCTCTTCTATCAGCTCCTCCATCTGTTTTAGCAGTGCAGTCTTGGTCACTACCTGACCTTTCTCATTTGTCTGGAAGAGAGAAAAGCTCAAGCAGGTTAAAGAATGATGAGCACCACCATCCCCACCACTGGAACTGGAATGCCCATCCTCTGTTTACTCTCCCAGGTGAACTGGGTGCTTGAGCTTGGTGATATGTGTCAATAAATCATCTCACACAGTTCCCTGTGTGGCAGTTTTAGCAAGACAGAAAGAAAAGGCCATGAGATCATCAGCCTGCTGTCAGTGCCACCAGACATTACCGTCATCCCCAGAGTGCCCAGGGCCTTCTGCCTCATGGCCATGGCCATTCGCTTCTTCTCTGCTCGAGTCTCCTTCCGGGCGGCGTCGATCTTCTTGTTCACCTCTGGGTGTTCCCTCAGTGCCTCCAGCAGATTCTCTGCCAACGTCCCGATCCCCTCGTCACTAGAAACCTGCTCCAGTTTGTGCAGGTTGGTAATTGAGTCTGTTCCTATTAGCACCTAATGGGGATGGAAGCACAGCACTTCGTTCAGGAAAAGGGGTGCCCAGGACAGTGGCTGTCCCCTCTAATCCCACTGTGACAGCTGGGCAGCAGCACTGAGCTGCAACAACCTTTGGCAAGCGTCTTTCTTCCTTTTTTGATGCTCCTACATTGTGAACCTGGGCCCTAAAACTGTGTATGAGACTGGGGCAATCTGCCTTTCCACTGGCTGTCACTAATAGCTCAGATGGGAATGTTGGATAAAACATTTGTTCTATGACATTGTGCTGACGTCTTAAAACAACAATCAGGCCCCTAGAAGCTTATCATTACTATGTAGTTCACAGTCCTAAATTACCTTCCTTCATATTGGTGTGTAAATCTCAGATATAAGGAAATATTTAAGCATAAGAAAATATTTAAGTCAAAATCTCTGACTCTTCCAGACTAGTAGATGACACTTGGAAGCTGGTGTGTCTCTCCAAGCCCAACAAAAATCAGTGCAGAATCAACTACTATAACCACAAAAGCAGTGTAACAAGCCAGCCATGTCCTCCTTGCCTTCCAAAGAGCCCCCTCACCTGTGTTGCAGGGTGCTGCGTCGCCAGTCCTCGGAGCAGGCGCAGGATAAAAGGAAGTGCAGGTCGAGATAAGAACTTCTTCCATATGTCTGCATCCAAACTGCACAGAAAACAAGAGGCAGCAGCTGAAGGGCAGTCACCATTCCCAAAAGGGGCTTGGCAGCCACCCAGCAGCACAGCTCATGGAGCAGAGCCTGCAGGAAAGACAAGCTCCTTTCCCCTTGTGTCCCTCCTCTGCTAATTAATGAAGTGACATTCCCATTCCCACTTCCATGCTGTGCACACTGGTAGACACAGTGTCAGCTCTGAGCCTTGGGATTTATGTTCATCAGTTGGCCCTTCCAGCAAAAGCTCTGTTATGGTGAAATAGGAGGGAACAGGCAGGAAACACAAGTACTGTGATATCCAAGGAATCAGCTCAGATGGGTATAAAACAGGAAGATTTCAGGCTTTTTAGCCCATCCTTATGTGCATTGTTTCACCAGCCCCGCTGCATCACAGCTGTTCCAACTCTAAATGGGGACTTACTAACAGCTTTCTTGGAAGATTGCGGTGATGGAACGAGAGAAGCATGTTCAGGATAGTCTTACAGAGTAATCACATACATTAAGTAGTGTCTCTTACTTCTTTGCACTGGGAATGTGCTTTTTCATGTAATCCAGGGCATTCTGTGTAATTCCCTTCTGCAGGATGAGATCTTTCAGCTGATGGCCGTTGCTGTTGTTCTTTATTCCTGCTGCTATTTTACAGAAGCAATCTAGGAAAACTTTATCATCTCCACTGTGCTCCTCATCATACCTGAATGAAGAGAAGAAATGGTAACCTGGAGGCTCTCCAAGAAAACCCTGTCTGTAATTCTCAGTGCATTATTGCTGAATGATGTACCTACTCCAGAGACTCAGCAAAGCTACTCAGACCCCTGCACCTCAGAATATACCCTAAAGACCTATTTCTTAAGCTAAAGTGCATGTTTCTTAAAAAAATGGCTTAGAAGTGAAACAGAAAATTAAGCTCAGTGTACCAGGAATCTCTGCAGCTTCGCATTACACTGAAGTAAGAATCAATCAGAAAAAGAAGGGACAGTCATGTCAGTATGACCGATCTCACTTTCAGCTTTTAGCTGAATTATGAACAACATACTTATCAAAGTTACAGTAGGGCTTGAACCGATCCACCAGGATCTGCATTTTCTCCATCTCCCCAAAGGACAGGTACGGGATGATCCGTAACAGGCCCTGCAGGACACTGAGGTTGGATCGAACAAAAGTGCTGTTAATCTGGTCCAGCAGCATCACCAGCTGGTCCTTGTCACCCGTGAGCAGGAGGTTGCCCTGCAAAGGAAGAAGAGAAGGATTTATGTTCAGGAATAAATCTACAACCTTCAGTAAAATCCTCACTAGCTGTGAGACTACTCCAGTTTTGAAGGATTACAGGTCTAGTCCCTAATACAGGCAGCCTGATGAAGAACAAAATCCAGCCTCATTCCCAAAGATCTTGTGGAATGGCTGTATTAACCCCTCAAGATGACACGTAACTTATTCCACCTACTCTTAAAGCATTTTCCAGTCCAAGTCTAATAATTCCAACCCAAAGGACATCAGATTCCTATCCTCCCATAGTTTCAAAAGATGAGTGAGAAACTCTTCTCGTTCTCAGTCTAGCTGAGATACAGTTTTATCCTCAATTAGCTGGAAAATCAATCACATTTCTAACACATACAAAAACACTCCAATAAACAAGGCCAAGATGTGCCTTTTCTTGTCTGACCCTGGCCTGTGGCCCAAAGCAGGAAGGAAGGGATCCAAGCAGTGCCCAACAACCCCCACCCTGACTGTGCAAGGCTCAGCCTAAAGAAGCCTCACAGTGCTTTTGGTTTAGGGTGCCCCTCCTCCAAGGCCTGCTAAGACATGCCAGTGTAACAAGGGTTAGACTCCCTGTTAACACTCCTCTTCAGCTCCTACAGCTCAGCATCCCTGTAATCAAATTATTTGCAAGCCCTGAATCCCAAACAACATTTCCATTTGTGTGCAGAGCCCCAGGCACTCACCTTGTCCTCGCTCAGAGGTTCTGCATTGGATTCATCCAGAATGATCTCCATTATACTGAGCACTTGCTCTGCCACAGCTGCTCCTCCACTGTCCTTACTCTCCTGCTCAGCCACCAGAGCCTGGAAAAGATGGAAGCAGTTAGTGGAACACCAGCATTAACTGGTTTAAGATGATGGCAGTAGTTAGAGAACACCACCACTAACTGGTTTAACTGACCCATGTGCTCCCAGCCACTAACAGATCAGGAACGTCTAACACATAACTTGCAGTGCCAGCACAGCAATATTTCAGATCTCTTGTAGTTGTCTTAAGGCAGCATGGCAGAAGTAGCTTAAATTCATTGGAGTCCATGGAAAACAGTTTATGGAAGCCCAGTTGTCCTTACCAAGTTCAGAGTTCCCAGCATGACATTCAAAGTGTTCATCTCTGGCTTGACCAACTGCTGACGATTTATTTTCACCTTCACACAGTAACTAAACAGCTTTAATAGCACCTACAAAATACAGAGAAGGGATTCTCTATGGTACCTTCAAAATGAGCAGGATTTTGCTGAAGCTAAAAGCACCCATAATATACCTGATTTCTAAACTTGTGGGGTAAAGTACAAGCCAGATTTTTACAGCAATATAATTCTTAGCACAGCTTTGGTTTTCAGGTAAGGCCAAGCCAGAAAACAATCACTAGCAAGACAGGATTTAGTCTTACCAACTCCTCAGCTTCTACACACCAAGTCTTTGCAAGGAATTGTTAACCAAGAGGAACAGGAGAAGGAAAGAAGGGATTTCTCAGGTTTTCATTCAATAATGAATTGAAACCTCTGCTCCAACACAAGGTAGACTGTTTAAACTTCATTGTGGTATTTTGCATTGTGTAACTCCTGACCCCCCAGAGCCAAAGCTGGGACTCACAGTTAAGAGGTGTCGGCCTTGTTTGAAGTCCTTGATCCCAGTCAGTCTGTTGAGCATGCACTCCAAGCCTCCACATGGGGCCATGACTCCTGCCATCTTATAAACTTCTTCCTCATCCTCCTCTTCATCTACAGGACAGACACAGATTGTGAGGAGAGGAAGCAGCCACAATGTGAAAAACCCATGCAGCACATGGCAAAAGAGTGAAGGAAAAATGGAGAGTACAACAGGACACATTTATCAGCAGTTCAAGTCACTTCACTTGTACTGAATCTGAAAAGAATTAAGAGCAGGAATATGAAGAAGGGCTGGGCAGAATGGTCCCTGTGCCATGCAAGTGTTCCCATTTGAAGCATGGCTTTAAAGCCTTGTTAAAACCCTTCTTCACTTTAGGTGAAGCAGGTAAATGCAGCAAAAGCAGCGTCAATCAACATTAAGCTCACTGCTGTGAGGATAATAATGTCATTGCTCTGCAGAGAACTCAGATTTCAAATCTAATCCCAGCTTTTAGCAGACAAATGCCTTACCAGTGGTGGAGTCAAGAGACTCGATGAATTCCTCAGTTGCATCCCCCAGCAACCCCCGCATGCGGTAAATGATCCTCATTGGCTCCCCCTGCAAGAGCAGAGCTTTATATTAATTATATCTCTCTGGGCACTTACAGACAAGTTTGATTCTCATTACAGTGTGTAACAGACACCCCAGCCTCAGTTCTCCTTCGTGCCGTTTCACCTGACACAGGAAAATCTTTCACTCCCTCATTCTCTCCTCATTGACATGAATTAAAAACAACAGTAAAGCCACCTGCAAAAACATCAATAACTCAACCATTGGTCTGTCCAGCTTTTCTTGGCATTGCCAACTAATTGACAGGCTGGTAATAAACAGCCTCTTCCTCCTTACATCTCCTCCAAGTTTCTTTTAACACCAGTGAAAGATGTAGCCAAGGAAAATGGGTTCATCTACAGATAAATGCCTGCTTTCCATGGCAACCTTTCCTCTGAGGGTATGGCACAGCATCCCTGGGAATACAGGGAATATGCACAGCCCAAGAAATTAAGCAGGACAGGTTAATTGGGTGAATGCTTTCATACAGATAAAATCTGCAGTGATGGAAAATGGAAGAGGAGTAAAAGGCAATTTAATGAGCTTTCAGTAAGACAGTACATCACTAAAATGATACAGCCAAACAAGCTGTGCTTTTACCCTGGGAAAGGACTAGTTTTCCAGATGCATTTCCAGCTGGAAACACTGACAGCATATCACTAAACTTTCCATTTTTAATCCATAGGTCTGAATAAAAAGCAGAAAAGAAAAATCCCAGATTTGGGAGCAGGAGACCTTTCGAGAGAAAACCTGTCAGCGAGTGCGCTAAGCCTAATGTGGAATAAGCAGAGCTTAATGTCACAGCAAATACAGAACTCAGGGAAAGCCCCGGGGGGAAGATCTGCTCAAAGGCCATGCTGGCGACCAGCAATTAACTCCACAGGGGCCCTGGTAAAATGGCAGATGAACAAAAAAAGCCAGTGAGAGACAAGGGAAACAAAAAGGGGCCTGAGGTTGCGTTCCTTGTGCGTCTGTCGATTCCCAGGGAACCGGAGCTGTGGCTCTGGGAGATGCTCACAAAGGAAGACAGATGAAAGCTGTTCATCCACAGGAATGCTGAGCAAAGTCTGCCTTTCACCATCAGTGTTGCATTCTGGGAGAGCTGCACACCGGCTCCAGCTCAGCATCCCATGGAAACAGCACCTCGCTGCTCCGAGTGGGCTGGGCAGCACAGGGGATGACTTCCATCGGTGACTTGATCAGAGTTCACATCAGAACTCACAGATTGAGACCAACACCTCAATTCCCTATCCCTATTACTAAAAAATTATCACTGGCACATGTTTTGGGCTTGATTTTGCAGTAATGAAGGGGTTTTTACTGAAATAAAGCTGAATTTTTACTGAACTCTTACTGAAATAAACCTGTTCCCTATAGCATCATTCACTGGTAACAGGCATTTTGCTTGAATTCTTTCCCACGAATGGCTTTAGGAAACTGAGGTTTCAGAGGTGATTAGAATGCAGGAGGAAATGAAGGATGAACAAGAAATGTCGGGCAAATCAGGGGGTTCTATGATCTGAAGTGCCTCTAAAAACATACTTGTAATGGGCAAGATTTAGTTCGATGGTCTCAGTGGGAGTTTATTTTAGTGGCTACAAGAAAAGGAAGGGAAGAGCTTGTTTTGGACCACATCCACCTCTGGAACAAGCCTACTGTGACATGGTGGACTAGACCCTTGAGACTGTTGGGTCCATTCCTTCATGTGAAAAACAGACAACACACACTACAAAGAGCAAACTAGGAAGATGAATCTGTCAAGTACTTGAGATCCATAAGAAAATATGCAAATATGGAGAAACACTGGCTGTTCTCTGCATAAATAACTTGGGTTAATCTCTGAAGCACAAGACTGATGGAGCAACCTGGTGTCCCTGTCTGTACACACACATTAAACTGCCATGTGCAGATGGACTGTGAAATGTGCTTTGAAAGGCAGTGACAAAGTTCAGCTCTTTCCCCAAAGGAATGTAAAGAAGTTTGTTATCAGGAAGACAATCATATATCTGATGCACTACACAGCTCACTTGGGGAGCACTATGTGCTTTTAAATCACTCATGTTGCAGGACTGTGCACAATCTATCCTAATAGAGCACCAAACAGTGCTGATCAATTATACCAATAAATTATATGCCAAAAAATAAATCCTGACTTGTGCAACTGTTACTATGAAGGACAGGTACTTTCTACTGTCAACACTTATAAAGAAAACACAAACCTCATTTGTGGGACACCACACCTTCTTGTAGACCTCAGCCACAGGCAGATCCAAACTGATGATTTTGTTGTTCACCAAAAGCTGAAAAGGATAAAATAACAAGTCAAGAACAGGCTCAAGTTGCATCACCATCCCAGCAATCACCAGCTGCCCAAAAATGGTGTCCCTACACATCTGTGCAAGAAATCCATATGTGCATCCTCACCTCCATCCCACTGTCATCCTCCAGCAGAGCAACCAGGTCACAGTCCTGACAGATTTTGTTCTTGATGTCCCTCATGAGTGGCCCAATGCCGGGCTCGTTACTGCTGTAGGGATTCCCTGGCATTCTGCCCTGTAAGAAGTCTTCCTGCTGAGGATCTTTCTCCAGAGTTACAAAGAACTCAGTGACTTCATTTTCTTCCTAAAGAACGGCAGCAGAGACAGAGTGAATTTTTCCCAACTCCGATTCTGACATTTTTATGGCAGGAAGTGACAGGATGTCCCTAAACCTTCAGTCCTTCCACCACCTGCTGTACATTCCACACATGAGGCACTCAGAGGATATCCAAGATCATTGAGTAACCAAATTCCTCAGGAAGAAACAATACTACTGGTGCTTCTTTTTTTGCACAGAGCACATCACAGCAGGGAATGTGAACAGGGATCCTCCGAACGGGATACACTGAGATACAGGTCTACACTGGCTAATAGGAAATCACTGTTGCTCTTTGCCAAAATGCAAGGAACTCGATCTAGGGTTGCTACAGGTGGATGGTGGTGATTTTTTCCCTCTATCATGAGATCCCACCTGGAATACTGTGCACAGTTCTGGTGCCCCCAACATAAGTTGGAGCAAGTCCAGAGGAGGTCATGAAGTACCTGAGGGGACTGGAGCAACTCCCCTGTGGAGACAGGCTGAGAGAGGCTGGGGCTGTGTGGAGACCTCACAGCACCTTCCAGGATCTGCAGGGGCTTACAGGGAAGCTGGAGGGGGACTACTTCAGGAACTGGAGTGACAGGGCAAGGGGGAGTGGGTTCAGACTAAAAGAGGGGAAATTTAGGTTACATATTGGGATGGGAAGAAATTCTTCCCTGTGAGGGTGGGGAGGCCCTGGCACAGGGTGCCCAGAGAAGCTGTGGCTTCTCTGCCACATCTCAAGCCCCATTCTCAAGCCCATCCCTGGAAGAGTTCAAGGCCAGGTTGAACAGGGCTTCTGGGACCTGGTTGGACCTGGGCTAGTGAAAGGGGTCCCTGCTCATGGCAAGGAATGGGATGGGCTTTAAGGTCCATCCTAACCCAAACTATTCTAAGATTCTACTTCGAAAGTGTGACTTTATAAGTGACCTCCAGCCCTTTCCACACTTACAGGGTAGATAATACTGCACAGTCTCTCAAAGATGAAGACTGGAGTCCTGTAGTCATCGAGGCTGTAACGTTTTGCAGTCTCTATACACACTGCCATAAATGCTTTGGTTTCAGATTCTGTGCCTGCCAAGAAAAGGAAGCATTAAAATGGACACAGGAGTCAATTTTATAGGTTCTATTTAGAGTTAGCACACACAATAAATCCTTCTGCAATCAGCCCCACACTTTGGTGCTCTCTTCTTTTGTGTATCCACTCCATAAAAGATGAAAGGCTATTTATTGGTATGGTTATTACTAAGAAAAGCCTTTGCATGGCTGGGCTGCAGTATAACAGTCCCATAAAAAGAAGGAGGCTTAAATTCCTGAAAAATAAGAGATGACTAGGAGTATAATCTACCTTTTCTGTGCCAAAAGGAAATATTGGAAGCCATAAAAAACCCTCACTACAGCAGTCATTTAGGAAAGTTCTTTGTGTGGCTGTAACAATCTGCTTTTTCATCTTGGTTGACCCAAATGTTGGATTTATGGAACAGAAGTGGTTTTACCTGTTGTCATGTCCTCCAGCATCTCCAGGAGCATGTCCTGGGTTTCATCAATCAGCTTTGTCCTCTGTACCACCAGCTTCCTCAGACACAGATACCCATTCAGGACCGTGCCCACGAGGCGGCTCTTGAAGTGCCGTTTGATGGACTCCACCTCCACAAAGGAGGAGAGAAGACCTAGAAAGCAATGAAAACTCAGCAAGTGGGAGAGAATTTGATCCAATTTCTAAATTTCATGCAGCAAACAGGGCACAGTATCATAAAAATTACTTGTTCCAATTCCCATTAAAGTTCACTCCTGTCAACCAAACGGCTGGAGGCAAAAACTTCGGCCTGGGAGAAACGTCTTGTAAATTATAAAACAAGGAATAATAGTTTCTGGAATGAAGAAAGGGTCAAAGAAGCTTTCTAAGTGCTTAAAACAAGATTCTGCACTCTCTGGCATTTTTCTGTTGCAAGATATTTCAAAAGTAGATGATTGTTCCTCTTCTAATACTTAAGTGAGCTCTGATGATGTGACATGACCGATCAGTGACATCACCAAACTGGCCACTCCTATCATAAAGCAAAGAATCAGCAAACACTCAGATTCTTTCCCATGACACACTGATCAACATGCTGCTTCTTGCAAGAAGCCAGGCTTTATGAATTAGTCCACTAATGTCTGAAGAATGTGGCAGAGGATACAAAAAAGAATGACCTTGTTAAAGAGGTATTTCCAACTCCAATAAGTTTTTGAAAAAAGTATACACCCTAGAAGATTAAAAAAAAAGCTCCCATAGAATAGGTAAGTAGGAAACAACAGGTAGCAGCAGTGTTTACAATGGTCCCAGGGATTGTGCTCTATAATAAAGTGAAATAATGAAGTTTGCTTTCCACAGTTCAACTAAAAACTCAAACTGACCATAAAAAAACATGGAAAAATTCATTTAGAGATTAAGTGCTAAACTGATGGCAAAAATCCAGTGCTGACAACTGCAACACAGTGAATCACATCTCTTTGAAATTCTGCTACATGTTGTTACAGAACAGGGATCACCCCAACCCTAATCGTGCTGCAGGACTCGTGTTGGTGCCAACAAATACCTGTGAGACTCTTCAAGGCATATCCCTGCTGCAAATCAGTGCTGAGTGTTGCTTCCTCCAAGGCAAGTAAACGAGCTATTTCCTGAAAATAATTAACATTATAGTTAATAGAAATTAGGGCAAGAAACTGCAATGCCAGTCACGATTGGTGAGTGTCTAACAGAGGGTGCAAAGGAATCCAGCACAGAAACAGAGCCAGCCACAGGGAAAGCAGAATTGCAACACAGCAATGGGGAGGGAAAGGGGACAGGAGGGAAAACCACCACCTCCTTATTTTCTCCCTGCACCTGCCTACTACCCACTGCTTGGCTCTGGTGGCCTCCATGATGGACTCAAGGCCACCACTGATATGGAAAGTTTACCTGCCTCTCTGGAGTGCACCAGGGATCCCCACAGGAAACTCCCACCACTCTCAACACTGCAAATTAAATGTGCTGCTTCTCCAATAGGCTGTAATTCCCACTCCAGGAATGGCAGTACACCTAATCCTCCTGTCTTTAAAGGCTTTTGGAGTCCAGCCTTGCAGCTGGACAACAGCTTCCAGCTCAGACCTGGTGCCAAGGCAGTGCAGCAATATCTATACCCCTCAGCAGAGCTGCCCCCAGAAAAGTTAATTAAAGTGCTGAGGAATTCTAAAGCTGGGGCTAAAACCACCGTGGCTCCTTCTGTTCAGAGATAACAGCATTGAGGTGTGAACTTCACAACCCTGGCAGGGTCAGCAACAGGGCACTGAACAAAGAGATGAAGATTTGAAAGCAAAAAAGGCCAAACTAGCAGGTCAGTTCCTCCACACAAGTCCAGACCTTGGTGATGAGGCTGCCAATATAGGGCAGAACCCCCCTGGCTGCCAGGTAGACCTTCCAGTGGGCAGGTTTGATGAGTTTCTGGTAAAGGGCCAAGTACTCAGCAGCACATTCACCAGCAATGCTCAGCTCATCCAGGTAGCTGGGAAAGAGAAACACAAGCTGACAACCATTTCATAGTAACAAGGGGCATTCCAGCTTAAAGACACTGTGGAAAGAAAGAAAAAGCCTCCAGAAAACCATTCTCCCTATTGTACTTGCTAACACCATCACTGATACTCATTATTTGCAGGATAAATTGGTATTTTGTCCCAAAAAGGAGTTCCCCAACTGTGCTACAGCACCAACTGATTTAAGTTATGTCACAGGAGCTGGAAGAGAGTTCACCCTATTATTTTGCTGTCCAAGAGGCAGAGAAAATGTTGTCCAAACAGCTGAACATCAGCTGCTTAATTCTGGAGAAAGTTCAGAACTGGAATAGCTTATTGCCAGGCAGAAAAAAGAAAAAAGGTCTCCCTAAATCTACACTCTCTCAGCTAATTAAGCTTTAAAATCCAGCTCAAAAAGACCTGTGAACCTGAGGTATACAAGGTATATACAGTTATACAAGGGGGAGATGTGAGAAAGGCTAAAAGAAGGGAGAGATTCTCATGGGAACTAGAGAAGGCCAATAATCCTGGAGTCAAGTGTGGCAGCACAGAAATACCTGGTGAGGAGATCAAGGACCTGTTGCTTTCGGCTGGGGATGGTGGCCAAAGCCTCCACGATGGTGCAGGCAGCCTGTCTGGCAGCCTGTGTGGCAGGAGTGAACAGCACCTGGGGCAAGGGCAGGAAAAAACCACAGCAGTTTGATGTGCACAGATAAACCAGTGATAGCTTATCAAAAAGGCACTGCACACATTAGAGCTGTTTGGTGACCTGGTGGCAGCATTTTCTTGTTCTTCAAACACTTGATTCTACCCCCAAAATGTTTAAATAATGCATTGTGTGGTTGATGTGCTAATTCATACACACAAAAAGAAACATTTTTGCCCCAGACCCTCCAATATGCAGCTGATTAGGCAGGGAGGAGCACCGTGGTGATTAAAGTTTCAGACTTTAAGGACACGTAGACTTCCAGATAAATATTTGATGCACTATTTTTAAGGGAAGAAAGCTGCAAATCTGACCTGGAATAAGAGGTAGTGAGTTACAGCCTCCCCAAATATCCCTGCACATGAGCTGCAGCAAACTACCAACACACTGACTGCTGTCAACTCTGCTCACTGGAGTTCTCAGCAACATTTACCTGTCGCAGCCAATTGTTGTGTCCCAGCTTGAGATCCAGAGGGCAGGTTCTCTTCCCACGGCGACTCATGAACTGTTTCCATTTCCAGACATATTTTTCTGACAAGTAGAGCTGGTGAAGCTCAGCTTTGCTGGGAGATTTCCCGTTGGCATCTACACCTGCAACATTGAGCACAGTCCAAGAGATCTGTCAGCAGCTATAAACTGCAAACAGTTGTAACTGTCATAATTCCTATCAGACTTCCAGCATATTTTTATTTTACTGGAACTCTCCAAACTCCAGCTGGGAAGCTGAGTGGTTTCCCATCTCTTTCTGCTGCCATTTTCACTGCTGTGTGGAGCCATGCTCAATTCCAAGCCAGATGCAAATCCCAGGATCTCTCAGGGAATTCAATCAGCACTCCATTTGGCTGGTGTCAATTTAAATAAGCAGCAAGTTTCAGGTTTTACAGTTCCCTGATTATCTTCAGAGCACTTTCTGCTTAGAGTCTGAGCAACACAACCTGGAAAAGTCAGTGCTACAATCCCTGAGGACTACCCAGCTACATGTGAAAATGGTGTCAGATGTCACGGGACAGAAGCCAACACAACTCTGCAGAAGCACAATCCTAATGAAACCTGGAGGGACACACGTATTCCTTCCCAAAACTGCAAGTTAAAAGCACAGAACTACCTCTGGCAGGGAGGCACTTTTTCCAAGCTTCATATGATGCTTTGGGGTCCCTCTTGAGCCACAGCTGAGCTTGTGCATGGATTTCATTGCTGTAAGGCTTCACAGTGGTGAGAGCATCCACAGGCACATCCTAATAAACAAAAAAACTCTGTGATTACTCAGAAAACTACAGACTGTTCTCAAAGATTAACTCCTGCAGCTGAATCACTGGAGCTGTGCCATGAAGACGCAGCTCTGGACAACAGCAGAGTCTGTTAATGATGAACTAAGAGATGCCCCATTCCAGTTCCTACTGAAATACCAGTAAACCCATCTCTGACATTCATCTGTGATTGTCAGACAGCCAGATCACAGCAGAAACATACCTTCTCTCCTGCAAATCTTATCTAAATTACAATCAAGAAACCACCAATCGATACATTTTCATCAGAATTGTAGCTCTGTATTTAAAAATCTGAGTCAAAAGTACTTCTATCATGTTTAGGACTTGATTGTACAAAGCTGCTGAAAGCACTAAGAACTTGCCCAAAGTAACCAAGCTGTAGCTGAAATAGCTCTTTCCCCATGCCTCAGATCTGAGGGGAAAAAAGCAAAGCCTAGGTTTGAACAGTAGTGGTCAAAGTCAGCTAAACCCAGTAAAAAACAGAAAGCTGTGACCTATAATCTGCAGTCTGCAAAGACAGAAGTCACAGGGCTGGCACTTCCATTGTAACCATGACCAGGAAAAGCAAGCCCTGGCCTCCTCACAAAGTAATTAATCACTGAGATCAGTGCCAGACTTTATCAGCAAATTCTCAGAGGCTTTGCTCAGCATCTAAGGCAGTACCTTGTTTTTCTTGCTGGTTGGAGCAGGTGGCTTGATGAGCTTTTGAAGAATGCGCAGGCACATGAGGGTGATGTTTTCAACAACCACTGGAGTCTTGATGTTCACTGCCATCAGGAAGAGGCTGAGAGCTGAAAGACAGACAGAAATGTTCATTCCACGCTGAGATCTGCAAATAGTTCACACCTCTACAGCTCTATATAGCACATTAAATGTGTCCAGAGTTAGAAATGTCACTATAGTGCCTGGACCTAGGCACAGCACTGTAAAATACACCTTTCACAGTGGTCACTTGAACTCACCACAGCGCAGCCGAAGCTCCCAGCAACTGTCCTCCTTGGAGATGGAATCTGTGAGCAGCAACATTTCATACTGGAGGCTGCTAGCCTGGAACACAGACACATGTTCAAAGTGTTGGTGATGCCCCAGCCCTTTTTGCCTTCTGATATGTAAAAACCACAGGCTCAAAACACATGGATCTAAAAAAATTTAATCTCATGCACATTTGGGGTGACTGTTTGAGAGCTGCAAGCCAAGCCAGGCAGAACTTCATGAGGAAACTTGGGCATGTACGTAATCACATAATTTTGTGCTCTACTCTGACATTTATCTTATTTCCTATCAAGGCTCCAATTTTTTTCTTACAAACAGACCATAAGAGAGAACATGCGTAATTAGAATACACCAGCAGAGGTGTAGAAAAAAGAGAGGGGCAGAAAAAAGAAACGTGAAAACACTGGAGTTGCTCACCAAGTCTGGATTTGCCCAGTGTCCCTTCAGAGCTGCAGAAACCTTCCCAATGATTAAGTCATTCATTTGCTGTGTGGCCTCTGGATTGTCCCTAATTCCAGAAGGAGAAAGAGAACACTGTTATGCTGTGCTTGGACTAAATACCAAAAGCTCCTGGGACTTCAGCTTACAAATGTACAAAGAGCTGGAGTGTAGTTTGTTGATGTAAAAATATTCCCATGGCAGGCGCTTGGGACTAGGTGATCTTTAAGGTCCCTTCCAACCCAAACCGGTCTGAGATTCCATGATTCTAATATAACTCCGTTATAAAGCTGCTCCTTCCTGATACTGTATTGACAAGGATGAGGTTTTCCAGAGGCTGAAGCAGCTCTAACCTGGTCAGAAGGCACATGAGCTGCCGGACCTCCTCCCGCATCGTGGCTGCGCCGCGGCGCAAGTTGTAGTCGAAGAGCTCCCGGATGAGGCCCTGGGACACCAGGATGTGCCTGATGGCAGAGTTGGTGGCCAGGGCCCGGAGCAGGGTGATGCAGTGCTCCGTGACAGCCGAGGCACAGCCGTAGCATTTCGTGGATGAGGTGTGGCCACAGCCCAGCACAGACAAGGCACGGTACTGGCTGGCGGTGAACGTGGGCTGCACGGTGCTTCGCGACGACTTGGTCGCCGCTTCTCTCTGCTGGAGATCGTACTCCAGGAGTTCCTTCCGAGAGGCAAACACTTTCTGGAAACACGGAGAAGAAGTTGTGGAGTAGTGAGGCAGCACGTAATTGTGAAGTTGTTAATTCCATTCACAGGTTATTTTCACTGCATATTTTGTGAAGAAACATTTTTAACTGAGTACCTCCAAACTTCAAATCCTTCACAGCAATGGCAGACTTGCCAAATCTGCTGGAAATATCAGCCTAACTCCCAATTACCTGCTGTGGCATCTATATTACATGCAATGTAACACTGGAAATGTGATAAATCCACTAATGGTAACCACAACGTTTAGAAATTATTATTCAATTATTTCCCTAAAAATACACAGCTGATCACTTATTGTTAATGATATTATTAAATGCAGAGTGGCAATATCCTGCTTTCTATTTCTGATTAACCCATGACCCAAATTCAAATCAAAGAACATCATACCTGGATGATTTTAGAAAGTTCATCAAAAGAGTTCTTGCAGTCACCACAATACTCCTGGGCTAACTGCAGTATGTACCTATTCACACTCGCTGAGGTAGAACTTATCCCTCCACTGCTTCCAGACTCATCCTGGAACAGAAGGCAAAACAAAAAGGAATCATATATGGAGGCTACACACAAAAATAACTATTACAGAGCAGCATCCAAGGCAAGGACTTTTGGCAGTGTAAAGGCCAGTGTGACACCAGCCCGGAGATCTGTGCGAGCTCCACCTGTCCCTTGTTACCTGGGGTTTTTCAGGAGCTGCCTCATTCACTTTACACAGAAGGTTTTCCAGCTGTGGTCGGTGTCCCATGAGCTGGTGATACACCCTGTCAGCCTTGTCCAGGAGGGTGTTGATATTTGTTACTGCCTAAGAAGAAAAAAGGAAAGGTTATTTTATATTCAGAACTACAGCCACCAAGCTCCAGGTCTTCTGTCTCTTTTGCCTTTCTATAGGAAAAACATAAATAAATGGTGACCCTGCACCCTGCCATGAGAACCACTCATGCTGACACCACACTGAGCACACCAATCCTTTGGGACAGGACACACAGTACAGTGGGTTCTTCATTCCTTAGCAGAGCTGCTCAGGTAGGTTGGTGAAGCAAACAGCACACCACAAATTCATCCCCTTTTACAGCAAGGCAAAGAGATGCAGTGCTAGAGGGTCTATAAGTGAAGCACTGAATAATGTCTTTTGAAGAATTACTTATCTGGTGGAGCAAGACAACGAACAAGGAATGCATTAGTCGGTGAGAAGCCTTGAAGGAGCACTGCTTCTCAAGGTGCTCCAAGAGGGATGGACCTCTGATGTCCCCACACTGCTGCCCTGACCAAGACCTACAGCATTTCATTGATGAACCTGCTCCTAGACTCACCTTCTTTCGATCCTCCTCATTTTCAATGGGATCCACTGCACAGCAGGGCTTGGCATAGAGCATGAAGTCAAAGCGAGCGTATTTACAGAACCCACAGGCATTGCACAGGAAGGGATCCTTCTCATCATAATTAATGGATCTGAAAGGCAAGCCAGGAAGGTCTAAACATTGCAGCTCAACTTAACTGAGTCAATAAACTCAACCCTGAACAGACTCAGGTAAAACAAATGGGTGACTCTTAAAACATTTAAGTGACCAAACTGCCCTGGCGAAGTGAAATACATAAGGTCTATGAGAATCAAAAACCTACAAATCAGACAACAAAAAAAATCCTTACAGCAGTGTCACATTCTGGCTGGAAAAAGCAGAAACAGATGGGAATTTGTTCCTAACAATTCTACTTGAATGACAGTAATTCCCAGGAGAACATCAGCCTGAGGCACTGTGTCCTTTAGGAGAGCATAGAAAAAAGGAACCGTTCTGGTTTGTAAGGTCTGGGTTTTCGATGCTTTCACTCCTTACCCAGTTGCAGTGGGACTGGCTGCAGCACAATTATCCCTCTGCAGTCCAGAGAAGCAGGACAGACACTAATTTATAGCTCCTGTAATCCAGGAAGGGATATGGAAACCTTTCCATATATCAGTAATCACCTGATCTATGGAAAGAACTTGCTAAACACCTCGAATCTCGTGAAATTTAGAGAGGAATGTGGGACAACAAAAATGGGGGAGAGATATCGGATAAGGAGACAAAACTGACAAAAGTGAAGGATTTCTAACCTTGTAGTGGAAGTGTGAATAGAACACAGTAGAGACCCCTGAGACTGCTCTGAAAGCGGAGAGCACAACAAAAGCCCTGAATAGCACTGTCTATCCAGCACTGAGCAAGGGATCCCGGAGGGAACCCCCTGCAATCCTGTAGTTGAACTCCAGCCTCATATCCAGCCAGGCCAAAAATAACCTCCTCCTGGGAATTCTCTGGTTTGAACTTCTGAGGGCTTGACCTGAAACTTCTATGCTCCCTCAGTACTGTGGCATCAGGTTCCCTTTGTTAGTCTGTATTAACATTAAATCCCTGTAAGCCTGTTTTATACTTCCCCACTAATTTGATTGTGTGTTTTTATTAACCAGAATCGTGGATTTAAATAGCAGGGAGGGTTTTTTGAACATCCAGCATGGGCATGAGGGCTCTGGCAAGGGCTGTGTGGGGAGGAAGGAGGGGGACACACCTGCACTTGTGGCACTGGTACACGTTCTCCCCACAGTTGCCACACACGCCCGGGTTGGCCGGGACGGACGCGCTGCACCGGGGGCACTGCAAGGTCTCGGTGGACGCCTGGTAGTTCTCATAGAAATCAGCAAATTCAATCATCAGGTTGGAGGCCACGATGGGCAGCGGCAAATCGATCTTCACCTCCGTCTGGCCCGGGGTCAGCTGCACTTTCTTAGCTTTGTGCCAACGAGCCGGCCTGGAAAAGGGAAAGGAAGCAACGTGGTTTTCCAGGGGGAAGTTCCCTCCCTGCCCACATGTGAGGAGAAGCCAAATGCAACCGTCTTGGCTCCAAATCTACTTTAAAAGGGATGAATGGAGAGCAGTTCTAGGATTCGTTTCCTTAGCTTCTGTATTGACATGATATGTAGCCAGAAATACATTTTAAGCCTTTATCCTCTTCATAGAGAGAGACTGTTTGGGATTAAAGAGCTGTTGATGCCTCATGGAAAAACTTTAATTCTACAGACATTTTCTAGGGATTTTCACCTCCATTTTTTTATTAGTAAGGACATTTGCATGAAAACAGGATATTTATTTCTTAAAGATCTCATCTGCTCCCACTGCTTATTCTCAACCTGAAGTCAGAATCCTCTCTTTGTGACATCATAATCCTCTCCACAGCAGCCACTTGTGATGTCACAGAGGATTAAGACTTCAAATAAGCAATAAGTGGCAGGCACAGATTAATCCCTAAGCCAGAGCGATCTGACTCTGGTGAGAACATCTCGAGAAGTAAGAAGGGAAAGCACATAAGCAGGACTGGCTCCAGACTGAGCAGTGTATTGAAAAGGTGCCATTTTTGGTGGGTAAAGCAGAACTGAGAGCAAGACCATCCAACTTCTAATTTTAATTCTACTCTATGCCTTCAAACAACAATGTTAATGCTTCCGGCATTCCTGGACATGCTGCAATGTCCAAATCCCTTTTGGATTCAAACAACACAACAATTTTATAGGCATTTAAGTGCTTAAAACGGAGCCTGTAGAAAGTAGAAATCCACAAATTTTGTAGGCATTTTTCAAGCTTCAGAGGATTTTTTTTCAACAATTGTAGGAGATTCAGAACAATCCCACCCAATGTGGGCTGAGAGTGATGAGGAACAGTCTAAGGAACCTTAGCAAAAACAAGAAGCCAACGGCACGTCAACAGGAATTGTAATGTCAAATTCAGAGGTTGCACACAAAACCATGGGTGAACATACTTGTTTTTCAGCTCCACTATGGCCTGGACTGTCCTGTTGTTGTAGTAGAGATTGATAGTTCGGACCATTTTGGTTCGTTTGAGGTCCCCAATCTTCACTGTCACCTTGCTGATGGTGTGGCTGCCAATGAGCTTCACCACCTGCTGGGTGGTCGTGTACCGTGTGTCCACTTTGATGGAGGAGAGCTTGATGTACTGAGGGGACAAAGACACAGTGGCAATATGAGAACACCCCCAAAACCTCAGGAACACAGCGAATGATGCCTGTACATGGTTGGGATCCCTACCACTGGAAAGGCTTTTAGAAAGCAGTTACTGCCAGTGTCATACAGGATGACTGGAGCTCTGTCAGGGGAGGGCTGGGTTGGATCTCAAGAAAAGGTTCTTCAACCCAAGAGTGGTTGGGCACTGAACAGGCTCCCTCGGGCAGAGGTGACAGCCCAAGGCTGCCAGAGCTCAGGGAGTGTTTGCACAACGCTCCCAGGGACATGGTGGGATTTTGGAGATGTCCTGTGTGTTCCCTCCAGGAGCTGGACTGGAGGGTCCCTGCGGGTCCTTTCCAACTCAGGATATTCCATGACTATGATTCCATGGTTACTCACACAGAAGGGCACCTCTGGATTGTTGCAGACAAGGCAAGGATCGCTCTCCAGGTAATAGCCGTCAAATTCCACGAGCCCAGACAGTGTGCTGGAACGAGGGGAACAACACTGATATATGGAATTTGGTGCTTGCTGTGTTTGAAACACAAGCCATTAGATCAGAATTGCTTTACTTTCCCTACAAGTCACAGTCTGTGTAACAGAAGTGTTACAATATAAATCACATTGAAAATCATTTTTCACTGGCAGCATTTTTGATGTAATTATTAACTGCCAAGGTAGGACTAAGAGCACAACACTTAATTCTGCAAATCTCTATTCTCCAGTTGGTCCTAATTTTTATAACATTTACTGGCAACGAAAGCAAAAAAGCTAAAGCCAAGCTGTGCTGATGGGGCACACAACGTCAGGTTTTTCAGCTGGCAGAAAGGATTCTGTTGTTCTCCCAAGCCCAGCTGCAGCAGACATGGAATCTCAGCAGGGCTCCATCCACCACCACCATTGCATCAGCAGAACTCTGTACCCCCATGGATCACAGATCCTTAGTGACAGGGATCACAGGCAGAAGGAGCTCACTTGTAAATGTTGGAGTTCGGGTGGTTGGTGAGAATGTGGTTTTGAGTCCGGAGAATCTCCACGGCCTTCTGGGAATATTCCTTCAACTGAAATACAATAAGGAAAATACTGCTGTCTCAACATTGTTTTATTGCTACAAAGACAAAAATATTCCTCATCTTGTGGTGTTCCTGGTCCCCCAGAAGATGCACCACATGATACCCACAGGAATTCATGTGGTTAAATCATTACACAGGAATGTAATAGATCCTAAAATTAGACTTGTATTACAATAACAGTGCTGTTTGTCAGCCAATCACTGCAAATGCCTGCCAAGATTTGAACAGCATTCGAATTTAAACACCCACATTCAATGAGTCTAAATTATTTGTTCTCAAACCCACTGGTCTCCTAAGAAATGCCACCCCTTCCTTTGCTCAAAAATCATGGTTTCAAAAGATCTCTAGGAGTTGCAATATCGAAAATCTATAGATTGGAGCTGGCAGATAAATGTATTTTCCCACAAAGGCTTCCTGTGGGAAAGAAGTTTTCTTCTCAATAAATGAAAAACCCACCATTTTCATCCCAAAAACACCAAAGCAATAAAATAAAAAAATTCATATTCCTTATTTTTTTAAGGATCCTGCCTTTTCTAACATTCAAATTTTAGGAACAAAAAAATTTCCACCAGAAGCTCTTTTGACAGAAAATCTGTCCCAGCTGTATCATAAATAAGCATGAACATAATTCATCTGGGATGGTGGACCTCCTTTCTTGAATGACACAGTACCTTTTTCTCAGTCTGCTGTGTTTTCAGAGAGAAGTATCCCAGGAGATCTACAAACTGGGCAGCCTTTCTTCCATAGGCTGGAAGTTCTGGCCAGATTGACCACATGAGGTCCAACAGCAACTCCTGCTGAGACTTGTTGGAGTTCCTGTTGAATGGATTACAGATAATCAGGCTCTTGAAGACAGATGGCACAAGATCTTGTGCAAAAGGAAAACATAAGCTACAGTTCACCAAACTGGGGGATTATTATTAGTTAACAGAGTTAAATCCCATCACTCCTTGAAACCAGCTGTTTTCTAGCACTCCAAAATGAAAGCAGCTGCCTTGCAACAACTGAAATGAGTTCTGAAGGAGTTCAGCACCTTGAAGTGTCTTTCCCTACATAACTCCCAACTTTTTAACTGTATGAGTCTTAATCTCCCTCAGAAGTCCACTTGCCCACAAACACCTACTCTGGCACATGTGAGGAGTCAGATTTTGCAGATAGAATAAAATGCTTTTTGCAGAACACAACTCAAACTGATCGTGAATAAGCCACAACTTTTACCTCCAGCACCAATAACTGCAAAATAGTGGGAGCAATTCAGGGGAGGCAATAACCTGCAGGCTCCAGCTTCCTTCAAGAGAGGACAAGGACAGAGCTGAGCCTGCCAAGGCCACACTGCCCTCAGCTCACCTGTAGATGTGCAGGGCCAGGCAGTGGGCCTGCCACCTCACTGAGGAGGAGTTGGATTCCAGCAGGAAGCAGCGCAGGAACTGGATGAGGGTCTCCTTGTCAGCAAACCTGTTCAACTGGTTCACCAGAGCTGTGCACAGCTGATCTTCCTGACTGCCTGAACCCTCCCCTGCGGGCACAAGGAACACTTCAGAGAAATGCAGTATCTCATAGTCAGGCCACTTTCCTATTTTATACATCACAGAGAGAGGAGAATGCAGACAAATTGCCGTGTTTCAGGTATCAAGCAAGTTTAACATTCCTATCTTTTTCAAAAATATAACCTAAATCTCCTGAGTAACAGAAAAAAATGCTGGAAAACTTGTCACTAAGGGCGTGAGAAATGTGCTACACATCATGGTAAAAAGAAAAGGATTGACCATGAGGCACTAAAACGACTCACACAAAACCATCTGATAGTGAAAGCCAAAATGGTTCCTTGAAGGAAAGCCAAGGGAGAATTTATGCCCATGACTTTTATAGGAAAGCTTAATTACTTTCCCAGGACTGTGGATATTCATTAAGTAGCAGTCCTGGCTCCAACAGAGCTTCCAAGGCAGCCAGAGGAAACAAGTCTGAACACAATCACTGAAGAGCAGAGCTAACTGGGTGTGCATCTCCAGGACTTGTTTTAATCATCATGAGCATTTCAGCCTCCTACATCCCAGGACAGGCAGGTTAAGTGGGAGCTACTTAGATGAAGTAATTTCCATTAGACAACTTCAAGCCCACTCAAGTTAATAAACATAGTGGGTTTGGGAAGTCCTCAGCCCTCAGTTTCAGCCCAATTCTTAGGGCACACAGCTTCATCTTTGCCCCTTTCCTGTCTACACATGATGAAACTGCTCTTCTCTCCCAATTGCTGCTGTGGCCTGGGAGTGCCACAATCCATGACCCTTCCCCAACAGTGGGATTTATCACAAGACAAAGCAGTTCTCTCTAAACAGAATAAGAGAGGCTGGAAGGAGCAGACTTCCTCCTTAAACCCACCACAGGACAGGCCCAGCTACAGCTCACCCTCTCGCTCCTTTTCCTTTTCCTCTTTCTTGCTCTTTTTAGTGGAGGATTTGCTCTGTGTTGCTGCCTGCCCAGAGCCTGACGCTGCAGGAGCAGAGGTGGAAGAGGTGCTTGATGATCCAGAGGATGAAGCCACAGACAGCACTTTACTGCCACACAGAGCACAAGACAACAGCTGCAGGAGAACTGGTGACACTCCTTCATCCACCAGGAAGCTGACTTGGAGCAGGAAATAGAGAACCGCTGCGGAGGAAAGAAGAAAATATCTGAGTCCTACAATCATGGAATATCCTGAGCTGGAAGGGACCCACAAGGATCGAGTCCAACTCCTGGCCTTGCACAGGACACCCCCAAAATCCCACCCTGTCTTGAGAGCATTGTCCAAACGTTCCTGGAGCTCTGGCAGCCTTGGGGCTGTGACACTGCCCTGGAGAGCCTGGTCAGTGCCAACCACCCTCTGGGGGAAAAACCTTTTCCTGAGATCCAACCTAAACTTTCCCTGACACAGCTTCAGGACATTAAAGCCTGAACTTAAAAAGAAGCAAAAAAACCTTTTGACCATAAGGACCAAACTCATAGAACCTTCCTGTCCCTACAATACAGAAGCCTAACATTTGGGTACACCGAGGTAAAGGGCTTCATCCCAAATTAAACTCTGGAATAATGGCAGCACAAGGAAGAGAACACTGATCTCCTATTCCTCTAAGTTATCAATACACCATATTGTGCTCTTTAGGCAAGGACTAAATGCAGTTAGGGCACTGGAATAATTAGTACTGGAAGTAGTTCAGTTCTACTCAAAACTCTCAGCTGTGTCTCTCCCCTTCTCTGCTGAGCTGCCCTATCTGAGATGTCTTGATTCAAACCACAACACCAAGGCCTCCTTCAAATACCCCAGAGACAGAACTCACAGTCACCTTTAATTCCAACACCCCCAGAGACAGAACTCACAGTCATCCTTAATGCAGAACTTCTGCCAGTTCACCGTTCGCTGTGTGGCAATCTCTGCACAAGCCTTCAAATGCTCCATCTGAAAGGACAACGGGACAGGATCACGCATCCCATCAGCATTCCCGACACACCAACGCAACCCGCCCTTTTTCCTGGCACAGCAGCACTTTTCCTCACCAAGGAGATCAAGGTGTCGTACTGCAGGGCAGAGCCAGAGCTCGCCGTGACCACGCTGGCTCGAAGGAAAATCCCTTGCTCTTCCAGGAGCTTTTTGATTCCACGCACATGGGAGTCCAAGGTGTGGAGGTCTCGGAGTTGCCGGTATTTATCCTTGGAGCCACAGATGAAGAGCAGGAGCTTCCGGACTTGGCGGCGCACGAACGGAGTCTGCTGGATCATCAGGTACTACAAAAAGAACAGCCATGTCAGCACTGGACTCACCAGGATTCACCTGGCCAACAAAAATGTGTGCTTTCTTCCAAAAAGAAAAGATATGGGAGGTGGATTCACCAATCTGACAGATTTAAGGTACCTTACAGTCACCTGTAAGTCACAGGCAGTAGAAACACCACACAGCAATACTGCAGCATCCTGAAACCACGGCCGAAAACCATTCCTTGTCATCTACAACCTCAAATAAATAGCTAAACAAGCCTAGTTAAGAAACCCTAACTCATACCTGTGTTAAATATAACTTGTTATCTCAAGGAGGAAGCAAACAAAAGAAAAGGAGAACATAATCTCCAAATATCTTCCTGATATTTTTAAGGAGTCAGTACCAACAGCCAAACATGATGTTACATTTCACCATTTCAGAGAAGGTTTTCTCTTTGAGCTTTGTGGTAGCAAACACTGAGTTCCAGGAAATAATAGCAACCCAATTTTTCACGTGTGTTTTCCCATAGATTCCTGTTCAACAGGAATAAAACAAAGTCAGGAGTTCACCTTGTTTCAAGGGGATTGAAAATCCGAGATGGATCTGAGACTGGTTCTGCAAAAGCTCATCTCTCCCATGAAAGAAATCCTTACTGGAATTATTTTGTTAAAAATCTGTACATTCTTGCCTACCTCAGACAAAAAATAGAACCAGGAGTGATCAAAGATGGGAGGTGGGATGCGGGAGTTTATGTCTGCAATCTTCTTGATCTGGTAGGGCAGCCGCAGCACCATCTCTGTCAGGAGCTGAGTGTAGGCCTCAAAAACATCTGCAGCGTGACCCTGAAAGCAGGAGCAACCCATCAATCCCCCAGGCTCTGGCACTGAACACTGCCAGTGTGGTGCCATGACAAGTGACAGGGTGCATTTATTGATTTTTCTAAAAGCAAAGCTTTTCTGCACCTTTCCCTTTCATGGTCAATTGACAGTTTAGGAATTGACAGTTTGGGGACTGTGGCATTAGGAATCATATTAATGAAAATTCCAACACAGTCCTTATGAGAAATCTGCATTTAGACTCTATACTTATTAAAGCAGGGATTTACTTCCTTTACACTCATACAGTATTTACTAATGATTGTTATCCTGGTTCACGGATTCAGAATTCCTCACAGCCAAAAGAAATGCTCCCAGATGATCAATAAAAATGGGCCAATGAGGCCTTGAACTGGGTGGCAACTGAGAATGCACTAAGCTAGTGTGGGGTAATGAGGCATTTTAACATATGAGCTTTCAACTTAGGAGATGTTCTTACATTTACTGAGGCTTTTTTCACTGCACCTGTGCATCCATCAACCCCCACAGCATCGTGGCATAAAGACACCACAGTGGTGGAGCAAGTCTAGGATTTAGTGTGCAAATCACATCCACTGCTCAGCTTCCTTGCCACAATAAGTCCAGGAATTCTGCCTGCCAAGCACAAGGAATCACAGGATGGAGAAGCTTCCCTTCAGGATTAACACTTCACTGAGGAACAGTGACAGCAGCTCCACAGAACTGCTGGTGTAGGAGCGCACCAAGGGATACAGTGTGCTGGGCTGCTCTGGGAGAGCTCGGAGCAATCCCAGTTGTAACTACTAAGGCAATGGATTCTGGTCACACTACTCAGGGAAAACCAGTTGTGCAAGGATGCTTTTCCCTGCTTCTGTGCAGCACCCTTTAATACAGCTCATGTAAAGCCCAGAGCACAGGGCAGGACTCACCTTCACATACTGGCGGAGGAAAAAAGGGCTCATGTCAGGAGGAGAAGAAGTTGTGTGAGGTTTCAGGAGCTGGCTGGTGGCTACAGGCTCCTCATCATTCTGCTGGCTCTTCCAGTACTCCAGCAGCGACTTCAGCACATGCAGACAGTAATCAACAGCACCAGAGCTCAACAAGGCAGCAGCAGTGGCACTGGAGATGAGGGAGGAAGACTGGAACAGAGAGGAGGTGGATCAGTAACACAGCACAGAACCCTGAGTGGGAAGAGCTCTGAGCACCAGACAGCACTTGCTGACAGTGAGGATAAGAGAGCAGGTTTTGATGAAACTTTGCAGGCAGCTTTTAAGTTTGGAGTTTGTTTGAGGTTGGGGTTTTTGGGTTTTTTTTGTGTTTATGAAAAGCAAGTCAAATATTTACAGAGACTCTTTTGAACAAGTGCTTAGTAAAGGAAAACAAATAAAATCTCCTCTTAAGTCTAATCTCCCCTCGACACATGTGCCAGAGGCCACTCTGCTATGGATTAGACGACTAGGGCTTTTTTCCCTTCTCTGTTTTTCCCTTCTTTTTTTTTTTTTTAAAGTTGGGATTTCTATTTGTTTATCTGGGTTTTGGCCAGCTGGGTGTGAATTCTGGTAGAGAAAGAGTCCCTGTTGCAGCTGCCGCTCAGAGGCTCTGCTCCACCCAGGTATTGCTCCACCTGCATTCTGAGACGAGAAGCTTTGATTTCTGTGGGAAGCTCAAGTGAATAACAAAGGCTGAAGAAAAAGCTACTGTAAATAAAACTATTAAAGCAGCCCTGTAAATCCAAACAAACCCCACAGCTCATAAGCTCATTAAAATTTGATGCAGTTCAGACTAAATTTTTTAACCTCTATGCTTTTTTATTAATCTCCTTCCCACCACACATACTGCTTTTTATGCCTTATTACTGTACCTTTTAGCAACAAATATCTAAGGAATCCTCTTAGCGACTTTTACGTTGACACAGCAGCATATTGCTTTCCAATAATCACATTACAAATCCTCTTTAACCCCTTCAGCACTGGTAAGATGCAAGGGAAAAATTTTGCCAGACTGTTTTAAATAACATTGTTAATGTGCTGCCCTGAGCTCGGTCTGAAACCCTGCACAAAACAAGTGGATCCAGTTGTCTTTACATGTCTGTTTCCTCCATTCTGAGTCTCAAAGATTTTTTTCCACAAGAGTCAAGTAACATTACAGATTCCTCATAAATTTTTCCAAAGCACTTTGAAGTGTTTTCAGTCTTAGACCTGTTATTTCAGTTAGCAGAGTTTTGATCTTTTATGATGAACAAAAGACCCCCGAGCACATCAAAGAATCACAGAGTGGTTTTGGTTGGAAGGACCTTAAAAGCTCATCTCATCCCACCCCCTGCCACGGGCAGGGACACCTTCCACTAGCCCAGGTTGCTCCAAGCCCCGTCCAACCTGGCCTTGGACACTTCCAGGGCTGGGGCAGCCACAGCTTCTCTGGGCAACCTGTGCCAGGGCCTGCCCACCCTCACAGGGAAGAATTTCCTCCATATATCTAACCTAAATTTCCCCTCTTTCTATCTGATCCCATTCCTTGTGCTGGCACTCCAGTTCCTGGTGCAGAGTCCCTCTCCAGCTTCCCTGTTATCCCCTCAGCCACTGAAAGGTGCTGTGATATCTCCACACAACCTTCTCTTCTCCAGGCTGAACAGCCCCAACTTTCTCAGCCTGTGTCCATAGGGGAGGTGCTCCAGCTCCTCCTCTGGACTTGCTCCAACAGTTCCATGTCCTTCTTATGTTGGGGGCCCCAGAACTGTGCAAAGTATTCCAGGTGGGGTCTCAGGAGAGCAGAGCAGAGGGGGAGAAAATCATGCCCTGACAAAGCAGTTTGGAGAACATACCTCACAAATGGAAGTCTTGGATCCTGACTTGGTTCTGGACATGAACACACTGAGCAGCCTCATCACCACCAAGTGCACTTCGTTCACAGGAGAGCGCTCATTTTTCTTAGACACATCCTGCAACAACAGACACATCCTGCCTGTTCAACCACAGAGCTGAGCGGTGACCCAAACCTCTCAAGTTCAGTGCTCTGATCCTCAGGAAGCATTTCTAATTTAAGCTCAAGCAGTAATACTAAAAAAGAAGCACAAATGCCTCAACAGAAGGGTAAACAGTGGTCTGGCTGCCAGAGAACAGTCCCACGCAAATAAAAAGCTACCTGTGTCAACAATACATTACTGATCATGGCTGTTTTCAGAGTTTAATTCAACCAGAACAAATTTTCATGCTCATTTGTGGATGCCAGAACCAGAAAACAGTGAGAGTTCAACTTATGTCATTTTCTACTTTATGTGAAGTAAAGCAAGACAAATAAAATGCCTGAACACACCCATACAGCAGTGTTTGTATGACCCCCAAGCATCTAATTCCTCCATGGACAGAAACCCTGTCTAGAAAGAGCAAGTACAGAGCACGTGCACACACCTTTTTGTCCATGCCCAGCTCTGCAATCAGCTGGGACAGAAGGTTATCCAAAGCTCCCTTATCTTTCTCATCATCTCCATCTAGGTCTGTTGTGAGCATCAGAATTACCTGGGAATAAAAGTGAGAGAATTATTAGAAGGCAGGTTCCATGTTTTCAAGATAAATAAATTATCTTTCGAAAGCAGCACAAATTTTATCTTGACTAATCTATGTTCTTTCCTACATTCTGCCTGACACATCACACCCTAATTTGAACATTCAGTATAAACCCAAAAGATCTTTCCAAATACATCAGAGTTCAACAATTTGAGCCCTCAGGGTCATCAGCCAGCTGTAAAGTCATATTGAGAAAGGGTACAACTCCAGCAAAAATCTATGGGTGAGGAATGCTCTGCAACACTTCAAAGACACGTACTGTGACTGGGCAGGAAAGAGGAAGGGAAAAGCATGTGCAAATAGAAACCTGAAGTATTAGCAGTGATTAACTGTTTGACTGAGGCTGAACTCCTGACCCTCCCCACTCACCTGCATGTAAGGGATGGCTCGGACCCCCCCAACATTCCTCAGCTGAGGTAAATTCTGCAGCAGCCTCTCCAGCAACATCAGTCGGACCATGTGCAGCCTGGGAAGTCAGAGCCAGCAATCAGACACATTCCAAAACATATCAGACCCAGCAGCATCTCCAACAGAGCACTGCAATTTGCAACAGAAATCCCAAGGGCATCAAATCCTCCCAAAGAGGAGTGGACTCCCTCAGGCTTCACAGTAAAGTGATGTCAAGATGCAGAGCATCTGACAAGGGATGTAGTTATTCACTTCAGAGCTACACTGCCCAGCCTGGCCACCTGCAGAATCCAACTGCCTGGAAGTAGATCCTGCAAATCAGCCCCACACTGCTCTGTAAAAGTGACTGAGCATCTGCTCCCATAGAATGAAAAACTGCAGATGTTTCCAAAGTGCTCAGGACACTTGCACCCACGCCTTTTTCCTAAACAGTGAATTTCACAAGCTCACAAGATTTTAGTGATTCCTCTGTTAACTAGACTCATGCAGGACTTTTTCATCACTTCATAGAGGCAGCAGTTTTGTGGGACACATGCTGGGTGTGTGCACCACGTTACATGGTGATTGCACAGAAGGTGGTCGGGCACTGAACAGGCTCCCCAGGGCAGTGGTCACAGCCCCAAGGTTGCCAGAGCTCAAGGAGTGTTTGGGCAATGCTCTCAGGGACAGGGTGGGGTTTTGGGAGTGTCCTGTGCAGGGCTAGGAGCTGGACTGGATGGTCAGAATATTCTCGCTCAGGATATTCCACTTTATGGACTCTATGATTTTGCAATGACAGTTTGCTCTAGTCTGTGTTTCTGATTTTCCATTTTCATTATCCAGCACAACTGGAGCCCACCATGAATTCCAGCACCTGTAGCCCACTCCTCTACAGTGTAACCACAGAGCAGACGTGTTATTCCAGAAGAGGAAAGCAAAGCCCCTTGCCTGTTGCTGGTGTGGACGTCCCCCTCAGCCTCCCCTTCCCCCTCCGACCCCTCTCCCTCCTGCTGGCCCGTGGTGGTGCTGATGGCGCCTGTGCTCGAGCTGACACTGCCTGGCCCAGCCGGGTGGCCCTCAGCAGTCGTGTCTCCATAGGCACTGCTACGGCCAGACACTGGGAAAGACAGAGAAAAACAGGGAAACACAATGTCAGAGTGATTGAACATGCATCTGGCCTGCTTCACAGCAACCAGCACAGCTGAACTGTAAACAGGAGCCAAGGTTCTAAGGAGATGAGCGGTCTTCAGTTCTCTTCATAAAGCTACAAGAGAGCCATTTCTCCAGATGCAACTTCACACTCCTGTCATTCTTTCATTTGCCATCCTCATCTTTGTGGCCCAAACTGAACTGGTCCCACAGCAGTAATTTAAACCAAGTCAGACAAGGTGTGGATGGGCAGTGCAGACAATTATTTTAATAAAAGTCTATGATTATTTTACCCAGGTGTCAGTCCCTTGATAAAAAGAGAGAAATTAATACTATCCCATCCAGAGTTAACCAGCAACATAGTGAATTCTCTCAGTCTTTCTGCAGGCTACTGTATTCTGAGAAGAGAAGGCTTCAGGGAGACTCACAGCAGCCTTCGGTATCTTAAGGGGGCTTATGAAAAGGAGGAAGAGGGACTTTTTATCCAGGGAGATAGTGACAGGACAAGGGGCAATGGTTTTAAGCTCAGAGAGGGCAGGGTTAGATTAGACATTAGGAAGAAATTCTTTACTCAGAGGATGGTGAGTGAAGAATTAGTACAGGATGACCAGAGAAGCTGTGGCTGCCCCATCCCTGCAAGTGTCCAAGGTTGGAGTGGGCTTGGAGCAATCTGGGCTAGTGGAAGGTGTCTCTGCCCATGGCAGGGGGTGGGACGAGATGAGCTTTAAGGTCCTTTCCAACACAAACCATTCCATGATTCCATGATTCTACAGGCCAGCAAAATCTACTGCTGATTCCACACTTCTACAGAACCACAAAAAGTGAGGAAATACTTGGTCTGTACGGCACTTGGGCAGAAACCATAAAATGATGGGTGGCGGCAGCTACTCAGAACTGAGATCTCTTCTCTGCCAGGGATTACCCACAGCCTCTCACTGTGGCAGCCCTGTGAGAGCAGAGCAGAGCTGGTGCAGCAGGAGCCACTCACCGCTGTGCTCCCCAGCCACGGAGTCCACAGCGCTGCCGCCGCTCTCCGAGCCCACGCTGCCGCCGTGCTCCGCGGGCGACGTCCGCAGGGTCGAGCCATCGGTGGCAGCTGTGCTGCCCTCGTCATCAGATGCTGGAGCTAAGAGAATAAAGAGAGCTGTTACAAGTAAAAACACTGCCTGGAGAGAACTTCAAAAGGCACACAAGCTATGAAAGGAAAGACATGAATGTTTGGCTTTGTGTTTTGTGTTGATTTTCAACTATAAATGAAAAGAGAACTTAGGAGTGTCCATCGGTACATTTAAGCCTGGTAAGAGCAGTGGAGGGGAGGTATCCTGAGAGGAAACCTTCTCATCAAATACACAGGCATGCAAGTTATTTGACGAACAGTGTCTGGCTGTTTATAAATGCAAAGGAAATAGAGCACGTAGTTTGTTTTGGCTGTTTTATTTTAAGGTGAGGAAATAACTTCCTCAAAAGTCTACACTGAGAGTCCATCAAAGCAGGAAAAGGTCACAAATACAGTCAAAAATACAAGAAGTCAACAGTAATAAATGGCTCTTCAAAACCATATTTACAAGCCAATTAAAAGCCATTTTTTAGGTCAAAATCTGAAAGAGGTCGATTCCTTGCAGTGATCAGTTACCTGATGCTGTTGTATCCGAGAGTGTCCCGGCATCGAGAGAAGAGGAACTGGGGGCTTGGCCAGACAGTCCCAAGCTCTGCAGTCCAAGGGCACTGCTGCTGCTTCCTGCAAGCACAGAACAAGTTATGAGCATCTTTCTTTTATAGAATTATGTTAACTCTGGCATTTTCTGTACATTTCATAGTTCTACTGTCTTTGATTCATCAGGGGTAACACCAACAGCTTTGCTTTCTTTCCTTCCCTTCCCACTTTCCCCATATTCCATTTCCCTTTTTGCCTGCCAAAGGCACCCATATCTTACCTTGCTGATCTTGCTGCAGGCTCAGGGCAATAGCCAATTCCACCATCGTCTCATCATCTGCATCTGGAGGGATATCCAGCATAGGAGGGAATCCCTCTGCTCCAGCCAGAAGAGCCTCCAGTGGAGAAGGGTTCCCATTATTCACATTCTCAGAAGTCTCCAGAACCATGGATTCAGACTATGGAGAGGAAACACAGCAAGAGCTTTCCCAATCCAGTAATGGAGCACTACAAACTGATCTATCAGAAGTGAATTAAATTCAAGTCCTGGCACACCTAAAAGGCTCCAGAGAGAAGCTCTGGACTCACCACCATCTCGAAGTCCCCATGGTCAACTTCACTCTGCTCCTGGCTTTCCTGTCGGATGTGCTCCCCATTTGCTATCCCAGAACTCTGCAGCTTGTCTTCTGCATCATCATCATCATCGTCATCCTTATCTCCTGAGTCACAAAGGATTCATTAATGAATGCACAGCTCCTCACATCAGCCCAAACAATTAATGCTGGGGAAAAAACTAAGCTACCCCCAATTACCAATAGATTCCATGACACCCACAATTTGCTTCTGTATTAATAAACATCTCTTGGATGGAACTCTGATACCTTAATTTTGGTCTGCACACATCTCTGATTTATAAGAACCTGAAAACATGCACAGAATTACTAAGTCTGGATTACTATCCCCTAAATAAAATAATCAGATTTCCCTATCATTGAAAGGGGAATACCTCAGAGAAATCTCCTCTTTGCATCTCAGAATATCAAAGAAGAGGTGACAGTTTTATTAAATAAAATGTTAAAAAAGGCATTTAGGGGACAATACAAAGCAAAAGAAAGGAGAAAGATTGATTTTAGTCCCAATTTATTATAAGACTACTTTATTTTCTTGTCTTTCCTGACGCATGAAGTGGGCAGGGGAATGCATCTGCCATACCCATGGGAGTGTTGCTGCGAGGGGAGGATGGCAAGGTGACGTGTCTCCGCTTGTTCCGTGGTCTCAGCACCCTGATCAAAGCCTGCTTGCAAGAAAAGCTCACTGCTGGATCCTAGAGGGTTAACAGTTAAACATTAAACTTCTTAAGCTGTAAGTGCTTATTCACATTATTTGAGAAGATGGCTAAAACACTTGTGCCCCTCTGTTGGTCATGATTCATGTAGGACACAAATCACTGCCTTAACTCCCTGTTTCCCTCAAAAGCCATAAAGCAACACTTAAAATTCCACATGCAGCACATGACAAACATTACTAGAACACAAGGAGAGAGAAATTTCTCCTTCATTCACTTCTGGCTGTGTGTTTAGGGCTGAATAGCTCTATTTTGTATCTGTACTATGTATTCTCATTCTATCTGTTTTAATTTTATGTAATTACAGAATCACAGAAACACTGAGGTTGAAAAAGCCCTCTAAGATCAAGTCCAACCATAAACTTAACACTGCAATCCCCCTAAACCATGTCCCCATGTGCCGCATTACACATCTCTTAAATCCCTCCAGGAATGGTGACTCCACCACTCCCTTGGGCAGCCTGTACAAGGACTGGACAGCCCTTTCCATGAAGAAATTGTTTCTAGTATCCAACCTAACCCTCCCCTGCTGCAGTTACAGGCTGAAGCACAGCAGAGCAAGAGACACACCGGGCAAAGTAACATCTGCATGTAGATCTTGGATGCTGTGTGGATACAATCCAGCTCACACGTGCAGTATCCATGGATAATATCCACCAAAGCATTGACTGTGGCTTCAACATGAGTGAGACCTAAGGAGGAATAAAAGTAGGACTGAAATCAGCTCTCTCTCTATTTCAGCACAGAGTGAGACACTGCAGAAAGATCTTTTGTTTGCAGACTTCATGGCAAAATGTTCACACCACAAATATATTGATTTTCAATCCAGCCTGAGCCAGTCTTGTCTGTCTAATGTAATATTGTGAACTCTATGTACCACCACCAGTGAATATCCTTTAACAGCACCCATGAAGCCAAATGTGGATAAATCAATCATTAGTCCCTTTTTACTGGCACAGTACAAGTACTCCAGAACAAAAGCTTTGGAGCAGAATTTGCAGCTGTACATCAGAAAGCACTCAGTGTATCATTAGCATCTTAAGCCTCCTTTGGAACAAGGCATTTTCTCTGTTTACCAACTTAAAATAGGATCCTTCAAAAGCTTGACAATAGCAAAGGAAGAGTGGCACACCTGGCAGGCAGGCAGGGGCCAGGAAGGCGTTTTTGGGTTTTGATGCATGGAGCTTCCAGAAGTGGTTCACCAAGTGGGTAATAAACGTACAGCCCTCTCCTTCCACGTGTTTCTGGACCTCTTGCCCTTCTTCACTCTCTGTACAGATTAAAAAACACCTGTCAGACATGTGCAGGGGAAAGCTTTAACGAGGGTATCACCAAATTTATTTGAAATGGCTTTTGTTAGAGGCTCTGATGTCCTTGTTACAAGGACTATCACACACTGAAGAAATGTGTCAAATATAGTCACACCAAAACTAAACCCTCTGACAGCTTCGATTATCACAACAGTAAGTTAAAGAAAATTATAGACCTATCTACCTGTTTCCAGCTTTGATTCGGTGTAGTGGACCAGATTGTTGGGTCTCATAATAGCAATGGATCGAGCAGTGATGACCAGCCTCTGGAATACTTCAGGATCAAGGTCCTTTCCTTCTTTGGTTGACGAAGTCAAATACTGAATGGCTTTGCTTAGCAGTGCTTGATCCTATAAAGTGAAAGATAACACAGGCAAAGAAAAACAACTGACACAACAAAGCAGCTGAAGTACAAGCACAGGACAGACTCGGGGGAAATTCGGCACTCGCTACTTTAACTCTTGTCATCTAAGGACAACTAATACTAAGAAGTCACAGAGTTTTGGTGAAACACAAAAGCCAGACAGGCAGGCAGCAGGAGCTAAAGGGAAATTAGCCAGCACGTTTATACTGCATGGTGAAAGGGCTTTCCAGGGCTGTGCTGCACCTCAAGCATAAACTGGCAAATCCCTGTACCCCCTTACCTTGTGGTTATGGTAGGCTGAGCGACTGGTGTGCAGGCTGGCCAAGAGGCTCTTGGTTTGCTGCTGCACACTGGAAGGAGCTGGCATGGACAGCAGCATCGTAGCCAGTTCCTGAGCTGCAATCTTATTCTTCTCCTAAGAACAGACAAAACCCATTATTCAGTATATTTATCATGAAGCTGATGTATGAGTCTGATTCCCCAGTATACCTGCAGCTCCTTGCCAGTTTCTGCCTTCCTTCCATACCCTTTCAGATAGCTTCCCTTAATTTACTGTTTGACATTTCACAGACATTTCATATGTCGACATAAGAAAAGTCCTTTTGAGATTTTTGGGCTTTCTACCCTGCTGTTTTTGTAAACGAGGTCACTCTACAGCACAAAAAGCCCAGCAGCTATAAATGCAAATACCAATTGTCATTCTAAACTAGTTTCAAATGCTTTTGGCTAAGTCAACTTTCAGATCAGTCCTCTGAGCAAAACGGATGCGGCTCTGCTCTATATCAGGCCCCCGGGGCTGCAGGAGGTAAGTGCTGAGCTCGCCCCTCCTCCCCCAGCTCACAAAGCTCAAGAATGTATTCAGAAAGTTACTTGCCTTCTCGTTGACTGGTCCTACAGCAAAGCAGCTTTCCAGCGCTTCTAAAGAACTCACTACTAGCCTGAAGGGAGAAAGGAAAGCAGGCTTGAGTACAGCAACCCTTCTCTCTCCTTAGCACTTTGCTTTATGCGGGCTACAGTCATGAGTAGCTCAGAGACAGCTAACGAATGCCAAGTACAAAATCAAAGCATGATAAAACCTGCCACAGGCACCATGCATATCATTTCATTGTGTTACAGACCAGAGTTAAACCTGGCTCACGCTCACAGACAAACTTAGGACTGCTTTAATAATCCACAGCTGAAAGACAGGGGCTTTTCTCTCCCAAAGAGGATAAAACATTTCCTTACGCAGCCTGCAGCAGGGATAACTTGGATTGTCTTGACAGTCCCAATTCACCATGGCCCACAGACGTACAGATGACTGCAGATCAAGGCTGGCTATGACACATGGGAAAAAGCGGAACCGACTTTGCTAACGGAGCAAGATTCTACTCGCTTGCTGTTTTCACACAGGTTGCTCTTTCCAATTTGGAGCTTCAGCTCAAAATATTCCACAGGAAAATAAACTTGGAGCACTGGGCTTGACCCAAGTGAGAGATGCTGAGGTTCAAAGTTTGGACAGAAGGAATGCAGGCTGGTAAAACACTTGCCCCGAGGGAAAAGCTGATTTACAACTGGCAGCAAAGTGCTGAATGTCCCTGCAGCAGCACTCCGTGCCTCCAGGTAGAACTACCTGAAATGCCATCTGACACACCAGAAGGAGCAGGAAGATACAGGAAAAAGGAGGGAAGAGAGAGCATTAAGGGGAGAAATAACACTGTAGGATTGGGTACGAGGTAGAGAGGGAACAACTGTCTGGTGTGGTGGTGATAAATAACAACCCCCTGCCCACAGCCACCCTCTGGAAAGCTCTCAGGGAATATAAGTGGGATAAGAAGGCGCAAGGAAGGAACAAAGCAGAGAGAGGAGTCTGTCAAACAAGCAACAGTTATGCTGCGTACAGCAAAAATCTGCAAACCACCTGATCCTTACATTGGCTAAACCATCTGCCATGCAATGACCAGAATGTAAAGAAGCAAATGTCACTTAGAAACCAAAAAGAAAACCCCAGTTAACGAAAGCCACACCATGTGTTGTGTCTCTCTGACACACACGCACTCGTGCAGAGAAAAGGATGGATACTAACCGGTCCAGGGTGGTTAGGGACTCAGTGTCAGAACTTTGGGGGAGCAAAGAAAAAGGAAAAAAAAAATGTGTAAAGCTCACAGAAAAACTCCCTGGAACACATTCTAAGCAAAAGGCAAATTAAATGGGGGGATCAGGAAGCCAGGAGAGCGCTTTGCACACTCAGTCTAAGCACATCTCTCTACCTGGGCAGCACACACTGGGCTAAAGCCAAACAAACAAAGGAGATTCAGGACACCTACACAGAGAAGCCAAGCATCACTTAAAGCACCACCCAAGCTTGAATTTAAAAACAGACACCAAACCTGTGACAGAACAGCTGCCTCCTGCCTGCCATTAGCTGTGCCCACTCAAGAGGCCCTTTAGAAGGTAACCATGCTGCATTGTCTAACCCCAAATATTAAGAATATTTTTTCTTTGATCTGAATTTTTAGACTATAATCCCCACTGCTCTGGAAAACACATGTCTGTGTTGAGAGGGACATCTTGTGGGGATGTCACAGCAGAGGAGGGAAGGAAAGGGAAAATAACCACAGGACAAAACTCCCATGAACTACTAGCCAAAATATTAAAGGATGGCTGAACAAGTCCTTCAGCTGGAGCTAACTGTCACTTCAAGCCCTGACCCTTTACCTGAGAATTTCAGTCAGACAAAATTAACCACCATTTCCTCACAGTTGAACAGCATATCCCTTAAAATGCTCAGTTTTCAGCAGTGTTAGTTCCTCCTTGATCCATTTCCCTCCTGTCCTTTCTGCTTGCCAGGTTTTCTACAACTCTTATGCACAGACTGTAGAAGCTCAGAGATAGAACACGGGGTGGATATAAAACAGAACACGGGTTTTATTTCTTGTACTAAATATATGTCCTGGTTGCCCTTGGGGTTTGGCTCTCAGTAGGGATATTGAGGAGAAAAAATCCAACACTTTCTCCAGCACAACAGCACAGCCCGAGATACATGGGCCACAAGATAAGTTGGTGGGAACCACAAGCCTAAAGCAGGGTCACACACAAAATCCTCCTCAAAACTGAGCTTAACTTCAGAGGTCTGACTTTTGTGAGCTCTAGAGAATGAAAAGGGCCAGCTTGAACTGAAAGAATGTACCAAGGCATCTCTCAGATCCCTAAGGCCGCTGAAACAAATGACCTTGGCAACACAAAGCAGGCACACAGATCTATGCGTCTACTCCACCAGAGAAATCACGAGGGAGCACAAACCCTCCTTACAAGATAATCATTGACTTTTTAGTTGTTGCTTTGTAAGACAGTGAGAACAATTTTACTAATTCCCTTCAGTTCTCCAAGTTAAGAAAAGCACACAAGTGCACCTAAGTCCCCTCCACAGCAACCACCCATTTTCAAGGAGAAATAAAGGAAAGAGTGTGGAAATACCTCTCCAGGACAGTCCCACTGGCAGCAGCAGGGGCAGCTGACTCTGTGTCTCCAGTGCTATTCCCTTGATTCAGGTTTGGGGGACAAACATTGCTCACTGAAGCAGATGGGAAGTCCTCAGGGGGCTCATCAGGCCATCCAAACTGTTCTTTGGTTTTGCCATAAATTTTTATGGAATCCATCATGGTGACTCCAGCAGGATCCACAGAAGCCCCAACTGCAGTGATGAGAGAAATTTCTTAAAAATAGAACCGTTGCTTCTGAATACAAACAAGCCTCGCTTCATAATGTCAGGACAGCGATTACACTGTGTCATTAATACACAGCCACTCACAGTGTCATCTCCTTTTCAAGGCCATTTTCCTTCTCTATTGCCTCAAAACAAAATTATCGAGCTGAGCTACCAGACATTCATTCACTGCAGCAAGAAACTGGGCCATAAATAAAGTTTTTAAATGTTCACGGTTTGCCCCTCAAACTGTTTTTGTAGTCAAGTCAAACAGATTGTGTGGAAACTCCCTACTGTGAGGTGAAGCAGGACAGCTTCAACCCCCCCAAACAAAACCATCAGTGAAGTCAAACCAAACAATTAACAAGGACTTACTGAAGATGGTGAGCTTTTTGTCAGCCTGCAAGGCTTCCTCCCGGGTGAAGGGGAAGTCAAACCAACGGGCCCTGGTCATGTTGAGCTGCATGGTGCGGCCAAAGATCTCCAGGTAGGAGGGAGCTCGTTCTATGGCCTGGGTGCCGATCTGGATCCGCATGCCCGTCATCACCATCGTGCTGTTATTGTTTGTCACTTCGATGGTGAAACCCCCAGGCTGCAGAAGACAAATCATAGCTCAAAAATTCACTCCTAAGCCAAGAATCTGATTCTGCACAAAGGTGTCTCCACTGTTTCCTAATTACAGGATTTGTACAGGTTCATTTGAACAAAGCAGACTCCTAAGACACAGCATGTTGTCAATATGAGCAATAATGTCACCCAAGAAGCCCAAAAGCATCCCTGAATCGCCCCATTTACCTTTGTGTTGGCCACGTACATGCCCGTGGAATTGAGGCGGTGCTTTATCTGCTGAGCATTGTACACCTGCAGCAGGTCATTGCCTCCAAACTCCACATCTGTGAGCTGCTGGTTGTGCTCAAAGAAGTCAATGGGGAAGTTCACCTGGCTGGATGTGCGAGTTGCTGGAAGAGCAAAGAGATGGTCTTGATGAAATACATTCTAAACTGGCAGAGATGTGGTAAAAGAGCTGCAGAAGGAACCTGCAGGTGTCTGTACATATTTTTATGTGTATTTGCGAAAACGTTTCACCCAGACTTAGCCAGTCCTTAGCCCTCAGGTTAACTGGTAATTGTCAGAAGTGAATGTTTTAAGTATCTGGATGATGCTGATCAATCTTTGCACCTCCATTTGTTACACAAGACTTGTGTGAGGAGCCCCTTACTGATGGCAGCTGCCTTGCGCTTGCGGACGGGCTTCATGATGCTGATGACACTGCTGGGCTGGAGCGAGGGCTGGAGCCAGTACGAGGTGTTCTCCACGTTGGCCATGTAGATCCTCAGGCTGCCATCCTCACACAGCAGGATCATGGTGGTCCTCTGCTGCTCGTTGCAGGCTGTGTGACGGATGGCCACCATGTCCTGGATCTGCAAGGCAAGGCAAGGCAAGGACTTGGCAACTGCTGCTTGAAGAAAAACTCTTTGCATTAGAGATCTGGTTGATGGACCAACAAGAGAACACATTTTAAGGGCCAAAACCACAAGGAATTCTGACTAACCTTTGCTTTGGCTGGCAAGGTTTTAATCTCCTGGATGAGGAAGGTGTCTGGCTTCACCATCACCACCAGTGGGACACCTGTGGTTTGCTGAACACAACACACCAAGCCAGGATGGTTCATCACCTCCGACCACTGACACAGGGCTGGCGAAGTCTTACTCCCACCATTAGAACTGCAAGAGATGAAGGGCACAGTGACATTAATTTAACAAGCAGCACAAGTGAAAACACACAAAATACAGCATTCAAACCAGTTAAAGCTCCATCCTCTGCAGGAATTCAAGCATTCCAATTCACAGCCCTGATTCCTACCTTGCAACCTTGAGAAAAAACACCTGGCAACATTTTAGGCCCCAAACCAAGGAGGTAATTTAAAAATGGCTTTCAGCAATGTTTTTATCTGAACAGATGAACATTTACGCATTACAATACACCCAGCAGCACTAAGCAAAGGCCAAACCAGGAGAATCTGTGTGACTGCTCACTGGAAAAGATAGAGCTGCAAAAAGACTAAACCAAACTTGACTGGGGCTTGGGAGCTCTTGGAACGATCCTTCTACAGAGCCTGCTCATGACAGTGGCTTTGTGTCAGGCTAGTAAAGAGTCTGTGGCCTAAGTGCCCAGCTCTGCTTGTCAGAAAACATGACAGAACAGCTTTTTTCTTGCCACATTCATAGCAGAAGAGATTGGTTTCCCTCAAGGGAGTCTGAAAATAAGCCTTAATATGCACAGTGCACAAGGTCCACAGCAGTACTGGTGGCAAAAGGAAACAAAGGCTTCCTGCTCTGCAGCCTCGGTGAGGGGGGTAATCCCATCGGTTCCAGTGGCTGCATCAGGAGCAGCTCCACACTCTGCAGCACAACTGCTCTGCAGACACCTTCCTGCTGGGAAATCCTAGTGGGAAGACAAAATGCAGACATGCCCCACTGCTGAAACAGCAAGTTCTGGTTTCAAACCATCCTGCAACTAGAATATCCCAAGTTGGAAAGGACCCAAAAGGATCATCGAAGTCCATTAGGGCAGAAGCACCATGAAAAGTGGCAGGAAATCATCAGTCCAAAAGAGGATCTTCAGCACAAGCTTTGGCCATTCAGAGCTGGGATGTTGATGAATGATATTTACTAATAATAAACAGAAATAAACACTTCAGGTGAGTCTTCTGCATAAGCCTCACCTCTTGATGTTGATTGGGAATAACCTCTGCACTTCCAGGCTGGCCCTGTTGATGGTGGCTGCGAAGGATTTGCCTTGACAGTAACTGAAGAACAACATCTGCAGCACATGGGAGTAATACACTGACACCCCCCCTCCTGCCACCTGGCCATTGCTGTCCTGTGGGATCAAGAGAAATGACAACATTTAACGTAAACTCACATACCACAAAACACTCTGTTAGGCTTCTAAATTTATGATGGAATTATTCCCCAAGCCTCCCCTCCTCCCCATCAGTGAGAACACAGCCCTAAACGACAGTTTTCTAAACTGAACTGCTGAGTGAACTCATCCATCAGACACTTCAAAGGCTTTGGAAAGGGATGCTGAGCCCGCACACCCGTAGGCTGTAGGTAACACCCTCAGCTGGGAGCCTGAACGCCACATGACAGTCTCACATGGAGCACTCCCCTTGTTCCCAGCTCATAAAAGACCTTCCTGAAGGCTGTCTTCTCATCTTTTCCACTGTTTTGAAACAGGCTGGGGTAAAAACACTGGACAGATTTTACAAGTCACCCCCAAGACCAGAAACAAAGGCTCACTGCAGCTCTGCAGCCCCAGCAGTGGCAATTTATCCATTCTGTTCCTGCACCTCTGGAGTGCCTTGCTCCAAGAACAGCACTGCTCTGCAGCCATCTCCCTGCTGAGAAATCCTGCTGGGCATGACTTCAGAGCCAGCCATGGAAAACATGCTCCATTTTCTAGATGAAAGGATCAAGGGGTTTAATTTTCACCCCCACCCCCTTTCACTGCAAGGATATTTCTCTCTTTAGAGGAATGAGCAAGCTCCTTGATCTAGATAAGGGGGCTTAAAAGAAGGAAAAAAAAAAAAGGAAACTTCTGCCTTCAAATATAAGGTGCAAAAAACAGAGAGAAAGGGAAGTCTCCAGCACCTTCAGGTCCTCGTGGTTGACTTCCAGCACATTGGTGACATAGAATGGCCCATGCTGGGCACTGCTGGCCTCCTCCATGAGCTGTGTGTAGATGTACCCAGCTGAGGACATGATCACTATGATGTTCTTCCCCTCCTCATTGAAAAGGAAAGTGACGTCCCTGATTTTGGAACTTGGTAGGAGGAAGTAGAAAGTTGGACTTAAGGCATCTACAGAGAGATCATAAATCTGTGGGAAGAACCAAGAAAATAATTACTAAGACACAGAAGAATTAAGGCAATAATCAACTACCACAATAGAAAACAGGACAAGAGCCGAGACAAGGGAATCCTTTTAGATGTTATAGTTAATTGTTCTACTCTTTGGGTTCTTTAGTTTTGCTTTTTCTTGCAACAACAATAGCCAAAGTTATATTTCCAATTTATTCTTAACTAAGAATATTATCACTTTCTTCCATATTCAACTCCACAAGGATCCAGGCTCTGATGTATGAAAGTAGATACATCATCAATAACTTATGAGCAGACATACCTTCACAAAGTCTGCAGTCACAATGGCAAGCTCTGTTTGAGATCCTGGCAGCCACACAGCTTTGATGATGAAATTCCCAGTGGCTAGTTGGGGATGAAGTACCAAATGATCAGAGACTGATCCAGAGCTGCTGAATGTTAATACATGACAGTCCTGGAGTAATGAAAAAAATTGGTCAAATATTAGAAATAAGCATTTTATAAACATTTGAAGCCAAGAATGGAGTTAAAAGTCAGCATTTCTCTTAGTACCAGTAATGATTCAGAGATTGAGAATCTAAATTACTGCATTAAAGATAAATGACATGAATGTCTGTAAAGAAAACACAAGCCCAAAACCACAGAGTGCAGTTGTTTCTCAGCTAAATAGGAAATCTGTGGATTCTGCACTGGGAAAGCTGAATCTAAATTTGGGAGAATACAAAAAAGAGGAGTCCTTGCCAAAGAACACTAGTTGTTACAGACTAGTTTCAGTACACTAAGTCTGACATGACTAAACCTTGGCTCTTGTCTTAAGTAAAACTGGCCTAAATACAGTAAGAAGTACTATTTCAAGGCACTGTCTCATTTATTATACTATTCATACAGCTCCTGCTTCTTCTACTTCATCTGTTGAGCAGGAAAGTGACTCAGGAGCTAAATCAGTGACAGAACTTTGGAGCCAGCTCTGTGCCAGCTCCTCAGAGGAAAGAAACACAGCTGGCTTTGAGCTGATGTTTCCAGCTGCCTGGCAAAAGGTTTGGGAGGCACTTACTTTCAGTCCACACACGGCCAGATAGTCCTCCTTGCAGGGATTCCCAGTGAGGCTCAGGACAGTGAAGGGAACAGGGGCGGACGCCAGGCGGGTGAGGGTCAGTTTTCTTTTGCTGGAGTCAGCTTGTTTCAGCAATGCTGAGAGCTGAAGGACTGTGATCTGCACCACAAAATGAACTGTTATCCAGTTATAACTGAGAGGAATAAGGCACTTCAATTCCAGCTCTATGAATGTGTCCCCACACTTACAGATTCAGAATCACAGAATCATCAAGGCTGCAAGAGACCTTCAAAATCATTGAGTCCAACTGCCATCCAGCACCTCCCTGATCAGCCCTAAACCACATCGCCAAGTGCCATATCCAGACACCTCCTGAACACTTCCAGAGACAGTGACTCCACCACCTCCCTGGGGAACTTATTCCAATGCCTGACCACTCTCGCAGTGATTTTTTTTTCTAATATCTAATTTGAACCTCCCCTTGGCACAGCTTAAGGCCTTTTTCCTCTCATCCTTTCACTTAAGACAGAAAAGATGAACTCCCACCTCACTCCAACCTCCTTCCAGGTAGTTGTAGTGAGTTTTCTCGCTGTTTCTGCTTCAAGAACTCTTTTCCCTGAAGAGCCTTTTCTGAGAGAGGCTTCCCTAAGCTGTGCAATACTACACAGAAGATCCAGCTCTCCAGACAGGCAGAACAAATCACATTCCGCCTGTTGTTCAGCGCTGTTCCATTTTCCCTCAGAATGCAGCCTTCCCTGCAGAGCTGGAGAGCTCACCTTGCCCTTCTCGTGGCTCACAGCCAGGTGCTGGCGCCGGCCATGTGGGGAGGACAGCACACACATGGCCACGCGCCGCAGCACGTGGGCGCTGATCAGCTGCCGGATCGTCTGGCCCTGGTCCCCGCTGTAGTTCATGCGCACGTTCTCAAAAGCACCTTCTTGAGAGCCAAGAGTTGGCACCTGAGTCAGTAAAAGCATCCAAAGTCACTTGGAATTGCCCTATAAAAAGTGACCCCCTCTCCCTCCATAATCTAATCACTCCTTTAGTCTCACCATCAATTGGTCTGTCATTTCTACTGACTTGTCCAAAGTATGGAGCTCGTTGAGAGCTTGCTGGGCACGGCTGCTGCTCCCCATGGCCGAAGCTTGCTGGAAGTTGATCTGGATGGCATCCATCAGGAAATTCAGCATCTCTAGCACCAAAGGTGCAAAGGAGAAGTTGGCCTACAAGAAAAAGATAAGTGAGGAACAAAATGCTCCTATGGGAGCCTTCGTAAGAACTACACATCAACCACTTTTTAAAGCCCGATACCCTTTTTACGACCCCTCTTATCATAAAAATCAAACAACTTGGCTGATAACCAACACATTCTGCCTGAGATCCTCACCATAATGATCTTTGTTTAAGACTTAATCATACCTGGGACTGCAGCTCCTCTCGACAGCCCTCAACGTTTCTGCACAGGCTGCTCTTCTTGGGTTTTTCTTCATCAGGGCCCTTCCCCTCACTGATGGTGACCTTGGCTTTCTCAGCAGGGGAGGTGCTGGCGTGGCGAATGACACTCTCAGGCACCCTGGGCTCACTCTGGAAGGCAGATTCTTTCATGGTAGAGCTCATCCCACTGCTGGGAGTTCTCTTCACCAAAGCCTGGGAATGACATAGGAATGTTAAACCAGACTTAGTTTGACTACTAATGAAATGAATACAGATTGTAATAGCAGCAAGATTAATGTAATTTTAAAGAAATAGAGCGCAAATCTCTTAGACTGCAATTCTAAAGAAATAACAAAACAGCATCCTACATGTCACTCTCCAGTATTAAAAAACCTTCACAGTTAAGATACAGTTATTTTGTTTGCTGCTAGTGGAAAACACGGGAAAAGGTGTTGGTTGCTGTGTAGCAAATTCTGTAAAGGTAGATGGAATCCCAGGAGTCACTAGGACAGATTTGCCAATGCTCTTATTCAGTGCAAAAACATTAATGTTCAGGCAAGCCGTAAATTCTGAAGGTTCATTATAAAACAAAGACCTTCAAGTATTATTACTCTTACACACACTCATACCCTGACATAACTTATTGCAGAACAGAAAACTGCAAAAGACTTTAAAAGCTGAGGACACGGAAACACTTTACCAGGCAGCTGCCATCTTCTTTGGCTCCACAGTCACAGAAGAATGATCCATATTTGGCATAAGAAATCTCATGATCCTTGTGACAAACTTTAGCACAAACTGTGCAAACACCAACCCCATCAACCATCTTGCAAGTGTGACAGTGGTACCTGCCCAAAACAAGCCAGGTGAGTTAAGAAAGACAGTGCCTTGAGGCTCACAAACCACATTGGTTTCCTTCTCAATGGCCAGGAACTTTAGGCTGAAATTCTGAACACAAATTTCAGATCCTTACCAATGTTGATTCATGAATTCTTTCTGTGTGATGGTGAAGGTACAGAGTTTATTACAGAGAGAATCTTCATCCTATAGGGAAGAAAATTGTTTCAAAAAAGTGCTGCAACTGCAGGTACAGTAAAGTACATGGTACAGAATAAATTCCTCAGACACCAAATGTGCATTTTAAGAATAGCAACACTGAGCTAAGAGAAGACAGCTGGTAACAAACCACATGAAAGAGAGGGTGACACATTATAATAACATGAAAGGGTTAACAAGAAAAAGAGACAATAACAAAAATCTTGGTACAATAAAATTTAAACAATGCATTATAACAGCTTTTCTTCCCTAGCCAACAGCACTTCAAAGTCTTATCTAAGCTGCTTGTTGACATATATACATAATTGACAAACAAATCAGTAGGAAGAAACCCGTCTCACTCCATTTCTTCCCTTTTCTATTAAAAAATAAATATTTAACTTCAGTTGAAATCACGAAGTCAACAGATCTAGGCACGAATTACAGATATTCTCTTCCAGACCTGACAAGTAGGTCACATTAGGAATAAAGAACAAAATCTTAATTTATAACCTGAGTAATTCTGATTTGGAAGCAAAATAAACCTTCATCTCCTTTGCAGCACTAACTGTGAGTGTTGCCTACCGAATCCTCAGCCTGGGAATCCTCCTCCTCCACTGCCAGCTCTTCCACCCAGTCGGAGTCCACCTCGATGGCCCGTTCCTCCCCATCCACAGACAGGTGGCTGGGCCCTTGGCCACTGCTCTGGCTCAGGGCATTGGTGACATCGGCCAGGTAAGAGACAATGTGGCAGGTGCACTCCAGGATAGTCACGTGCTGGAAAGCACAAAATGACAGGCACTACTCACATCCCATAATGGCTGCTACAGGGCAAGAAAATTGAACAGTGCCCCTGACCAAATTGCTTTAACTCCCACTATGAACCCAAAACAGGACAGGTGAACAGCTCCTGCCTGGGATTTATTCCTGCAAATTAAACAATGATCATGTCTTACCTTCCCTTGCATGACATTGGCATTCATTTTTTCTACCACATTCTTTTGAGACAGGTATTTCTTGCTGTAACACAAAACAGTAGAAATTATTATAGAATCACAGAATCCCAGAGTGGTTTGGGGTGGAAGGAACCTTAAAGCTCATCTCATTCCACCCCCTGACATGGAGAGTCACCTTCCACTATCCCAGGTTGTCCCAAGCCCCACCAACCTGGCCTTGGACACCTCCAGGAATGGGAAGACCACAACCTCTCATTACAGGTAATAGCTGTTGGGAAGTATAAACTCAGTCCTGACCAACAGCTCCAAGCATTCAGTTTGCTTTAGGTTAACAACAGGGAATGTATAAATGCAGTAATTAAACCATTCAGAGTGGAAAAGAAAAACAACACATGGTTGTTCTTCATGGGAGGGGATACAGATCAGACACTTTATTTTCCAAACAACAAACAATAAGCTAAAAAAATAACTGAATATCAGCAAACATGAACTTCTGTCCCCATATCACCAGTAAAAAAATTTAACAAAATTAGTCTAAGTGATGCAAATGAACAAAGAACAGTATCCAGTTTGCTCTTACCATCTGCTCAGCCAATCCACAGCAGCACCATGAAGCTGGAGGTGTCCTGCACCTTGTCCTGCGCTGGCCAAAGTTGCCATCACGACCATCAGTTCAGGAAAGCCTGTGCCATCACCATTGGCCAACATCTCTGTTGCCATTGGTATCAGAGTACTCAGCAGAACAGTGCACACACCTTCTCCCACTTGGCTGAGCAAAAAGAAGAGAGTTTTAGACAGGTACTATAACGACACCACCAGCCACTCACACTTCTAGAGGAAGGAAATGACCAGCACACAAAAGGCTGTGCTTTACCTGTTTTCCCGAACGATGTAGGTTGTCAGGAGCTGCAGGAGCTGCCTGTTCTCCTGCACAATGTCCAGCTGGTCTGAGTCTTTGGGTGGGGACATGGTCATCCTGGTCAGCCAGGCCTGGAGCCGGACAGGCTCCACACAGGCCAGCTGAGCCAAAGAGCCACAGAGTCGCAGCAGGCTGGGGTTGGGGTTCTTCTCAGCTGGGGGGGGAAGTTACTGTGAGTGACAGATCGACAGTAACATGTGTGAAAATGGCTTTCATTACAAGTGAGAAGCTGGGACTCCGCTCCCTCCCACAGCTTTTCTTTCAAGCATCTTCATGTCTCAGCCTAATACAAGAACAATATAAAGTGGACAAAGGCAGGACAGGAGAGATCCAACCATCACTTACTCAGCTGGAAGAGCTTGGTGAAGAATTTCAGCACTCTGTTACAGAATTTGGCTGAGAGGTTCTCGTTGGCCGTCGCCATCATGATCTGCACCAGTTCTCCACTATAGAGAGGGGGGAAATAAATCAGCTTTGTAAAAGATGAACTATTCCCTTTCATCACTTGCTTCACTTCTCTCTGCCCTCACGTTTCAGACTGGCAACAGTTCGTGTTAATATTGCTCAGCAGCCAGTTGCTGAAATTGCTTTCAGCCAAACAGCAAACTCAGACTAAAACTCACGAATCTCATGGGCTCCTCAGTAGCATTTCAGTATTCTCATATATCAGGTCACAAAAGGGCCTAAACTCGTTTCCAAAAAAAAAGGCAAGATTCCTTGCCTATTTTTCCCTTCCATCCTAACAAAGTAGAGTCACCATACTGCTTCCATTTTGAACTGTTGAACAAGTAGAGAGAAAAAACAAACAATGGTTTGCTTTCTAATAGAGAAAACCTTTCTTCTAGTTCACCCTCATATTCAGAACACTCTTGTTGTGCTATGCTGTTTCCAGCACAATTTGTCTTCATAATCCTAAGTCAGGCCAACACCCCACCTATACTCTTAAAATTACCAACGTGCTACCCCAAGGAAGAACTGGGAGAACTTGAGACTTTGCAGCTTGGTCTGTAAATTCCTTATGGACCAGCATCTCTCAAAAACTCCTTTGACAGAACAATCATCTTGCACTGATGACCACTTTAGGGATTCACTGACTATTTCATTTGGAGTGACAAAGACCCAGGTCTTCTGCCTGCCCCCAACCCAAGTTACCCAAGTTTTTCCCCACTCTCCTGCACTGCCCAAAGGAGATCCTGTCTTTACACAGCCCATATTTTCCTGCACAATGACATTAACACCAATTCAGTGTCTACAGTGACAAACAAACAGAAAAAGGATGAGAAATAGAGTTCTTGGGCTACGACTCTCACTGTGACTTCACCTTTCTGAAAAGAATTCCTCCATGGCTTTTCGGGCCTGGCTGCTCTCCAGCTGCTTCTCCAGATGCTGCAAACATTCCTCCAAGATGGACTCATCCAGACCACTAAGGATTTAAAAGAGGAATATACAAGGATCAAACACAGGAGGGTCAAATAAGAATACATAGGAGCTATTTCAACAATTACAACAGCTCTGAGAGTCAAGTAGTGATCTATTTTGCTAATACAATTCCAAAAACTTTCCACCAATTGAAAACAGCTCTTCTTCATGAGACAGGAGAAAAACAACTGACGAACAACCCAACCAATATTCAGCAAAAAGGTGTCACGTGATGCTGTAAGGCAAGTTACAGTCAGAAAACCAGAATAATCCAGACCTTTCAGACACCTCAAATTCCTATAAACAGCTGCTGTTTTTACACTTTAAGTCTATTTTAGTGTTACTTCTCCCCTGTCACGGTCGGGGTGGAGAAAAGCGACAAGGAGTCCAGAAGTCTTGATCCAGGAACACACGAACCTCTTTATTACAGCTACTTGAGCTACTTATATACACACTTTGGTAACACATGTTAAAGTGTATTTGGTTTTCAGCAACCATAAATATCTTATAATTGGACAGATATGAGCATGTCTTCTGCGCCTGTCTGTCAACACAGGCTCAGGACAGAATCAGGAAAAACTACTCTGTGTTACAGTCCTTATCTTCCGGGATGCCACCAAGCTATGCACAGACGTTCCCTTCTTCTTCTTCTTAGCTTTCACATGAAGACCCCAGGTCCAGCTGGGGTCCTCCCACACTCCTTATTCTCCCCTGTGCTTATCCTCACTCCACAAATACTCTGCAAGTAAAATCCCATTACATTTATACTCTGTACCAGGTCAGTAGATCTCCCTCTGACCTCCCATCCAGAGAGGATCAGTGCTAAAAAAGATGCAACATCATCATGTGTAAAGGTTTTATGTTTCAGATGGCTAGAATCAACATCAGCACAGGAAGCTCATTCCCTCTGTACACACAGGAAGGGGTGGGAAGCCCAAATCTGGGTAGTTAGCTGTAATAAAGCAGGGATTAGCTATCTTTACACACAGCAAAAACAAGGGAATATAAAGTGAGTTAGGTTGGCATCTTCACTTTTGATTTCATGCTTGTATTTACAGAATTTTCTATCTGTTTAAATAAAAAACCCTCCAGATATACACATGCTTCATTCAGAGTTACAGGAAATGATGAAAATCCACCCTACCTCATGGTAACATGAATAAAATATCTTGTATTTTTAGTCTGCAAGCATAAAAGTCTTCAACAGATAAAAATAAACTGATTCTGCCTTTCTGCTGTGTTTCAGCACCAGCACTGCCGTTTAAATCTGCTGTAGCAGATTTTGTACACAGCTCTTGGGGAGGAGAAGGACAAGCCCAGTCTGTTACCTGTTTGGATCAGAGTGATTGGCCAGGATGTTGTAGCATCCTGTGATCAACTTCTCATAAACACGTGCCAGGAATTCATCTGACTCTGCAGGGCCCAGGATCCTCTCCAGGGAGTTGCTGCTGATTTCTGCCACACTCTCTGTGCTGGTCTCCAGAAGGAGGGGCAGTAGGGAATGAATTACTTGGGGTGGGTTCAGATCATCTGACCAGCTTGAAAAGAAAAGCAAACAAGTTAACTCTCTGCACAATCTATTGGAGAACATTCTTATTGGAAATCAGAAGTCCCACAAGTGAGGCACAAATCTGGATGGGAATCGGTGATAAAACCTTTTTTAGAAAGCTGGGATAAATACACTGACATAGCCTCAGAAAAACAGTCCTCATTTAGAAAACTCTACATGTTGTTTTTGCATATACACAGTTACAACATTTATCTAGACACACTACACTCTCACACAGTGTGGCTTTTGGGTTTGTCTGTAATGTCAACAACTACTTCTTGATTTCAGAGTATTTTAGAGTAAGTCCCTGGAAAAAGAAATGCATTTCATTCTTTCTTTATGCTTTGAAAATATCACAAAAAATAATTACAACAAAGAACAAAATCAGTTAATTAGATCCATATTGTCTCAGTTTATATTCCAGCTTCTTCAAGTCCATATTTGACAAAAAAAGAAATAAGGGTTTCTCTGAGGGAGTTGGACTTCTGAAGAGATGAGATGAAGACAGAAAGAGTGCCTTTATTCATGAAGAATTTTGAACTGCAAACTGAAAGGTTTAGTTCAAAATACAGCACCAGGTCAGCAAGTTCCACCCCCAGAGCCTGATGAATTCAGCCACTGAGGACAGCAGACAGACCCACAATGTATGTAACATATAATGTAAAGGAAAAACCATCACTTACACAATGAGATCCCCGGTGAGCCTGACCAGGGACAGCAGGGTGTGTTTCAGGGAAGCTGCCAGAGGCAGGGTTTGGCTGCAGAGGGTGCCCAGGTGGGCAGCCTGGACAGCACTGATGTAGCTTTCCGCAGGGATCGTGTCATTGGCAAAGGCATTGCGCTGGGGAGGGACACACACACATCAGAACCACCCACCTGCAACACCGTGACACCCTGCCCACCATGCCCAGAAATTCTTGGAGTTAAGGGCACACCAGATCAATCCTCCAGGCTGCACTCACCCATGAACCAACGTTTGGGAACTCGTTGGTGTGAATGTTGTTCCACGACTCACAGAGAGTCTGCACAGCTGAAGGCAAGTTCTGAACAAGTGCTGGCCCTGCAAGTAACACAGAATCATCAGGCACTGAGTTTCATGGGTCCTGTTGAAACTCAGAATGCTTTTACAATACTTTTTAAATCAGATCATTATTTAAGACACAACTGTAGCCAAACTGAGCTGTAATTCTGCTGAGGGCTAGTTTCAAGCTTTTCTACAAGTCAAAATTATCCCTAAATTTGCAAGAGCTTCTCTTCTTCTTTCACTTTATTAAAACAACAGAAAACAGGCAAAAGTACCAAATCACAGCAGTCTTCAACATAGCAACATTTCATAATTCCCTTTATTATTCCATGCCACCAGCTCCAATATGGTTATAAAAGCATTTCAACAATCCAGACAAGCCCACGAGACAGTTACTCTTTCAAGCTTTGCCCAGCTTTTTCAGTTTTTAAGATACAAAAGGAGACTTCCCAGTGTGCTCCTGGCAGGATAACTCCCTCATTTGAACACAGTGGTGGAGAACACATGAGGCAGCACAGAGCTTTGAAATGGAATGTTGGCAGTGTTCTAGAAAGCTTCACCTTTACAGAGAAGGCACAGTGAGCTCTCCAGCACCCTCACCTAGAGTGTTGGACTTGCAGCGGCTGGACCCGATGGCCAGGACAGCAGCATAACCCTGGAGCTTCTCCTCAGAGGGTCTGCTGTCCGTGGAGCCCTCTTCCGACAGGCTCCGGAGCAAGTAAGATCTGCGTTCAGGATGGAAAGGATTTACTTCAGGAATCAGCTCTGCATTTCTGAACTAAGTCTGTCAATACAGTGACAGATAAACAGCAAACTTTTGAAGCTCTGCCCCGTACTTCATCTTGTACCACTAAGGGAGTTGTTGGCTTTTATCCCCTCTAAGCTACTTATGAGGAGAAGTGCCCATTCTAAAGAAAAAGCTGTTTTACTTTTGCTTTCTTCTACACAGGTTTCTAACAAGAGTTTAGAAGACTTCAGACTCTTAATGGAAGAATTAACCCCCCTCTCTTTCTTGATGGTCTGACAGCCTCAATATTATTCCAGAGAAATAACCTTAAGTAGCACTATCCTACAGAGTGGTTTTATCTTTTGAGGAAAAGCTGGTTTTGCAAATTTCCAAGGAAGCCTTAGAAGATCAGACAAGGTAGTTACTTAGAAACAACAACTTCCATGCATGGCTTGAAAAGCTACTTTTTATTCTTCTTTTAAAAAAATGGACGTTCTAGGGGACATAAAGTAATTACACTGGACTATAAAAAAACTCAGGCACCTCTAAGAAAACAACACACAGAATGCAAAGAAAGCAAAGTGCACCACAGGGAATTGTGTTCCTCCTGGAGATCCCAAGGACTGTACCTGGTAAACGTAGCATAGGTGTCAATGAGCTGCAGAGTAGCAGGAAGGAGGTTCTTGGTTATCTCTGAGGACTTGTGGGGATCAGTTTCTGCAGCTAACTTGGAAAAGTGCTCATCTAGAGAAACCTGAATCTTGGAAATTGCAGCATCAAGGGTGTAAATGGATTGTAAACTGGGAACTTCGTGCAGCTGGAGAATAGTTGTGCAGTCGACGGCACAGAAAGAAGATATCTGAAAATACAACGGGAAGCAACAGTAAGTGCAAATCATTCCACAAGAACAGAAGTTCCATATGCATGGAAGCATTCCCACCATCTCACCTGTCGAGCAAAGTACTCCTCTGCTATTTCCACGTCGTACTTCACTGAGATGCATTTGCTGGAGGTCAGTTCAATGAGAGGAGCAGCATGTTCAGCTTTCATGCCCTGCCTGACAAGATGATCCTAGAGATGCCAAAAACAGACCCATCAGACTTTAACAGTGCTCTATAGTTAGCCACTCTGCCAATCACAAGGCTAGAACACTTTGGAAAACACAGGCACAACTTTCCATTTCTCCCCATCATGCCCACAGAACAAATCCTATGGAAGAGACAGACATTCTTACTATCAACATCTCAAAACACCCCAATCAAGGCTGTACCTTGATCCATGTGACATAAGAAGGGATTTGCAGGCGGGAAGACCAGCGCAGTGTGTGCAGAAGGTCACAGTCACTCATCTCAGGCGTGTTCATGGCCAAGTGGTGCATGTAGCTTTTGGAGGGAGGCAAAATCCCCAGTATCCGCCACAGGATCAAGAAGTAGTACTGAAGGGCACAGGCTTCCTAAAGAGAGGAACAGTTGGACAAATTAGTAAAGAAAGATCGCAGTTTTGATCATTATAGCTACTGAAACATCTCATCAGGGACTCCAGACTCCTGCAGATCTCCCAAATCAGATGAACACATTCTGGACTGAGTTTCTGTCATATTACACAACAAAATATGCAAGAGAGGAGTGAGAAAAGAAAAAGGGAGAATTATACAATTTTCTCCTGCTTAATCATGTTCTAGCCAGATCTACTGGAATTACCAGGGACTTACAGCAAGTCTAAAACATACTATGAATTACAAACTCAAGAGATGTGCAGCCCACCATCATAAACACTACAGTTAGTTGTGGGATTTTTAAGTTCCCCGTTACTCCAACCACTGCCCAAACCACTTTGGTTAAATGCTTTGCTTAAAAATTCTAATTCTGAAAACTTGTTATTCCTCAACAGAGGCAGCAAGACAGTCTTACCAGTGCTGTGACAGTTTTGTTCTCCCTCCTCCTGAGCGTATCAAACTGTGACCCAGCTGCAAGCAATGAAGTCAGGGCTGTGTAAAGCTCATCGTACTTCGTAGCCCTGGAGAAAAGGACCTCACAAACCTGCAGGAGATGACAAGTCAGGACAGATGCTTTGCAAAGTGTATATACAGCCAAGCTCTTACTCTTCTAAGTATTCAGAATACCCACAGTCCAAAACTAAGCAAAATAAACCTTCAGGAAGTGAGTTCTGTTGGGTATTTCTCTCCTCAGTTGGATGATCAATGAACTGGTGATAAGGGAGCCTGCATGGGAGCAAGCCCACAACCCTGATGGCAACAAATGTAGAGAGGAAACACAACCCAGGAAGAACATGGAGCAAAGTGATGAGAAACAATTCTAATGCCATGTCTTTGTCTCAGGTGTTTCAGCAACACTGAAAAGCAAGTGTGGATAGGGCAGGTCTCTCTGTCCCAGCACTGAATCCCAAGCATTTCTACAAAGTAGTCCAGCACATCTTTACAGACTTTGCATGCTGAATTCCCTGACATGCAACTAGGTGTAAAAGGGAATCCCATATTATCTTATCCAGCCACTCTTCTTTTCTCCACTTAGTGAAAAATTTCTGGTCTCTCTGTTTAATCAAATCTTTCCTTCTTGTCTGTTTTCCCTGGCACTTGTCAAATCCACATGGCCTTGTGGAGACTTACAGGAAGGTCTCTAAACCACACTGCCCATACCGTGCTGTCCAGACGGTTCAGATCATCCTCAGAAGCTTCTAGAGACAGGATGCAGTAGAACCTGGGCTGTGGAACTGAGTCTGGAATGTGAAAACAGAAAATAACCTTCCAAGTGACAGTTTAATTAGGCAGCATGGTGTTATACTCTCTTCCCCATCCCTAACCTTTCACATTTAATACTACTACCAAATACTAAGCCAGCTTCATGACACACTGTATGTGCTCTAACCTGTGGTACACACAGCCAAGTTTTCCTACTTCTACAATCCTGGCACAGTAAATACAAATATATTTTGAATTACTTGTAGCATACTCCTAGATGACAGTAATTTTGTTTAATAAAACTTTTCCTGTGTTATTAGATGCATTTTTATCTATTGTACCTATGCCCATTAAAAGCAGGAAAAGCTGCCCAGACCAGGGCACAGGAAGGGCTCACACTTAATTTTAGAAGTGAATCCTGGAATAAAAGGTTCCTTTCACTTTCTTTCTTACCTGAAGAACAGTGTTTGGTCCAGTTTTCTTCCACTTCTTTGAAGCCATGATAAAGTGGGGCAGACGTTCGTCTGCCACCATCCTGGGATCCACTCCCCCAGCCAATGGGTGGAGTCAGCAAATTATACTGTACCTAATTTAAAAAATGAACAAACAAAAAACACCCATGGCATCCTTGTCATTGAGGGGTAGGGGGACAATACCACCCCACAGAAAAAGAACCATAAAATAGAAACAACCCTGTTTAAAGCAGAACATTACACACTTCTGAGGAAAGCCCTGGACCCTCTCTCTGATGCTTTTTAATATGAAGGGAGCAGTTTAAATCAAAGGCCAAACTCCCCACAATTGGAAAAGCCCAGCACAAAGCACCAGCATCCCACTAATGAGAAAACCAAAAATCCCAAAAACCTCAACGGTGAAACACTAAAGCAAAGAAAAGGTAGCTGTGAAATGGTGCCTAAATACCCAAACACTCAAGATTTTAAAGATAAGGTGGAACAATCATCCTGTCCTGATCAGGAATTACGATACTTAGACCAAGAATTTTCACTCCAAATGAAGCCAGTGCTAGGAATCAGCAGTGATAGTTAATCATGCCTTGTAACTCCAAAGGCTGGTAACAACTTTAAAACTGATTTACTCACAAAGGTCATGAAGAGACCAGAACACACCAAATGATTGCCCGTTACACATTTCTGCTGGGTGACCAATTAAATATCCAGAACATGATGTCAAAGCCTAACCTGTTCAAACAGGTACATGGGAGCTTTGGAATACTGATGGAGCAGGTAGTCAAACACCAAGAGCAGCCGTGCCACGATGAGTGGCACAGAACACTGCTGGGTCTCCATGTTTGCTGTCAGCTCCACAATTGTCTGGATACAGAGCATCATGATGGACCTGCGGCCCCTCTCTGAGAAATTGTGGAAAATAAGCAGCAGCAGCTGGAGATGTTCCACATTCAGATCTTCTGTGTCACTGGGGAGAGTCCCCTGCAAGGCATTTTGCTTCAGGGTGCCCACAAACCTGGCAACAAGAGAAGAAGTTTATAAAGTTTACTTTTCCCCTTGCTTAAATCCCTCTTTAAAATCTCTTTAACTAGAGGTTAGAGAAACATTCTCATAATTGTATTCTTCTGCTTAAATACTGGTAATTTCACTAACTGTTCACTACACTGTGTATTGGACTGAGATTACACAAACACTAAAACCTACAAATTAAATTAGCAGCAAAATCATTTAATGGAAAATCGGAACCATCATTCAAAGGGAGAAAGAAGAATTCAAATCTGTTCCCATGGGAAAGGCTGGCTACTAGAGCTTTAAGAAAGCTAAACCCTATCAGAGACTTTCACATCCAGGTAATGGCAGAGAGGAACAATCCTGGCACCATCCTAACAGAATATACTAGAAACCTGATGAAATAAGATATTCTCCTTCTCTTTTTAAAACCAGCATTGCTGTATTTCAGCCTCCTCCCACTTAATTCCTGATTTTAGGTCTCATTTCCTATGTTCTGGATGAAGGACTCCAGCAACACGGCAGAATGATCCTCTGCTCCTCCGAGCATCACACAGATCACAGCCCAGAGAACACACACACTTGTTACGCTAGGCCCAGAGAGTTTTCACTTGATGGGAAATGAGAGAGGTGTGACTGATTTTCAGCTTCACATAAAATTATCTCACCTTTCCCAGACTTTAAGGCATTCTGGAACATCAGGATCTCCCTGGGCAGTGGCTTTATGCTGCCAAATCAAGAGAAGCCGCGAGAGCACCGACAAACTTTGAGGGTGGATGTAGAGAGGCCACGGACCTTCAGAAAAAGGAGCAACCCCCAGCTGCTGAAGAAGTGTGTTCTGGAATAAAACAGGGGCTTATTGGAAAGGACCAAGTCCTGTCTGGTGGTTTCATTAATTAAAAGTATGATCTGAACATAAAGATGACAATAAACAGCAGGGCTCTCAGCTTGTAAGGGCTCCCACAGCAATAACTCTCCTACCTTAAATAGCTACTGAGGGACACTTAATGCTGTCCCTCTGCCACCTAAAACACAACAAACTCTCAACACCAATAGAGAAAAAAAAAAGGCACTAATGAGCTCTACTCATTTACCACAGTATCACAGCCAGAGAGATTATGTTCAGTATCTATGAATTTGGAAGAAGACCCCTTTGATCACAGCAGTACTTGTTTCTTTTTAAATATAGTAAAAAGGCAGATTGCTGAAAATTCCAACTGCTTTAAAAACCCCCAAACAACAGAGTGGTTTAAATACAGTAGAAAACAGTCAGCAAAGTATAGGGATTGAATTCAGTGATGGGTAAGCAGGTTTGTTAACCTCTCCTTACAGGGTTAAGTCAGGTCATCCCATGACCCAGCAAAGAAACGTAGAGGCTACAAAGTTAGTACATGGAAGCAAAAGGATTAATTTGATTCTCTCCTGAGAAAATTCCAAGGCTTTCTGGCATCAGTCCTGACAGCAAAGTAAATTTGCAGGAATGTCTCCTGATAAACTCATGGATAGAGGCAACTTTCCAAAACACAGACTCATTTCCTTCTCAGCTTTCATCACTTTCAGAGTTCAGTAGATTAGTTTGAACTCTAGATGGTAAGTTTACACTGTGCAGGATGTTTTGTACTGGATGACTGCAAAATTCAAAATATTCCAGCCTCTGTTTGCAAAATAACCTCAGGGCCAAATGTAATCACCAAGACACTACTCTAGGTGTGGAGAATCCACATAGGGACATTAACAGACACCATCACTTCTTCACTTCATTCACACATTCAATCCCAGATTACCTGCAGGGCAGGAGACTGAAGATCTGAGGTCACCAAGGAATGGTTGAAGTGGTAGAGTGCAGCAGCAAACTCCTCATCTGACGTGCCTGTAAGACGTGGATTAAGTGCCCTTTACTACCTTTGCTCTCCTACATTTAAAATTTTGACATGAAACTAAGAAAATACACACTTTTAAAAAATCCTCCAGCTCTATCAGAGCTTATTCACTTACCCTTAAGCCCATCCTTGTCCACCTCCTTGATGATGCTGGCCAGTGTTGCCATGTGCTGCTCTGACAGAGACACGCTCAGGTAGTTGCGAATGAAATTATTCCTGGAGTTCAGCATAGAAGAAGTGATAAAGTTCAAAATGTTTGAAGCTAGGCTCAAAAACTGCAAAGAAAAGAGAAACACACTGTAGAAGCAACAAAAGCAGAGGGACAACACTAAATAAAAACTAAATCACCAGCAAAATAAATCAAGTCCCTTAATTACCCCCCAGCAGTGGAGGAGAGGTGAACTCATGGCAATCCAGCTCACTGCACTGTGGTCTGTATCAGGACTGATTCTAGAACTCTCTCAGAAGGTAGAAAGGCCTCCAACTTCACCCCTGCAGTATTTATTTTTGTCTTTACCCAACAGTTAGAGCTAAAAGCATTCTATCAGCAAGTCATTTTGCTCATCATTCTGCCCCCATTTTCCCTCTCCCTCTCTAACCCAAATAGATACTATCTGCAGTCTCTGCTTCCCTAGCAGCAACAAATCCTGTGACATTCCACTTGACAGGAGACTAGAGAAAATATCTTTCCTCAAAGCCAAGACACTCCCTGATTCTCCATCAGCAATGCACTTATAATACCTGACATTTATCATGTTGCCAGTGTAGCTACTCACTGACAGGTAGACAATACTACAGCCCAGCCGGGATTTCACTGAGCCCCAACACCTCCCCGTACCAGTTCTGGATCCTTGCGACTGGCCAGGATGTTCCCATTCTCTCCACCACTCTGTTTGTTGGGGCTTTTCACCCTTGGTGAGCTCTCCAAAGGAGGTGGTGGAGGGGGTGGTGGTGGGGCCACCTTCTCTTTGCTTGGAGAGATTGTCTCTTCAAACCATTGCCCAAGGATGGGTTCACTGTCATCATCTAACACACAAGGTAGGAAAAACAAAACCATATTATTATAAGCAAATAGCTTATAAAACTACTCAGCCTGAAAAAGGTCTAAAATGGAATTTCAGTGAGCAAAGACATCTGCTATCTTCATTTCTCCCTTCCAAATCACACAGCGAAGCACTTGTACAGAGGTCCAGCAGGAATTTACAACTATAAAATACTTCCACTCCTCTTGAGCAAATACTGCCAAATCCCAGCCACTCAGGGTTCAGTTTACACAACAGACTCCAGTCAGCACTACCTCTGCCACACAGACCTTACAAACTGTTGGGTTTTTTCAGCATTACACGTCATTCCAGTCTGAGACAGCAACAGCTCAGTAGCCAGGTTCCCCCTAAACCTGAAAGGCAGTGTAAAATCCTGATGGCTGCAAACTCTGTCACCTTGGCTGCTGTCCTCCTCAGTGCTGCTGAAATCATCCTCATAGTAGGTGTTGGAGTCAGTGGAGGCACTCGCATCGCTGCTCATGGAGCCCTTCCTCTGGCGCTGCAGGACACAGGCCTTGAGAACAGCACAAGGCAGATTTCAGGATTATGAAAAGTAAGAATCTGAAAATAAGAGTAACTTCCTCATGCCTTTTCATTTTCTTCTAGCTAATTTTTCTCAACTAATTTATGAACAGTTTTTCAAGGCTTCTTCCATTTAAGTTTTATTTAAAATTACACAGGATGGTTGGAAACAAACAATCTATGTCAAGTTTGTAAGCAACACTTGGAAGTAACAGCTCTAACCTAAAAGCATCAGTTTTGAACACAGGCTTTTCATCTTTCCATTAAACTCACAAATACCACTGAACTTACAGAAAAAGGTCATTTTCATTAAAGCAAGTTAGTCAAATTTACATCTGAAAAGAGGGAAGACAGAGGCCCCAACTGACAACTTCTGAAAGAATTCTACATTCCTCTCAGCACAGTCACAGTTTGAAAAGTGAGAACTTTCCATTAGGGGTGGTTCAGATCCAGAATTTCTCTGTGTGCCAGTTCCTACCTTTCTGTAGGAAGTGGAGAGCAAAGTCAGCAGCAGATTAGTGAGTGGCACAGAGTCTATGAGCCGCTGAATCCTCTGGATGGACGTGCTTTGAGCCATGACATCCAGCACTGCTGGCGGACCGTCACTCTCCCAGCCCTGGAGCAGAGAATTTAAAATTGAATTGAAAACAAGAGAATTGAGAACTGTGTTTGAGTAGAGAAGGCAAAATGCTTCACGAGAACATGCAATGGACCCTGCATACCTTGTGCAATGCCTCCACTTGCAGATCTTGGAAGAGTGATGACAGCAATTTGATGGCATGATTTGCCAGCACTACTGACAGCACACCAAACCCTTGGTGCCTACAGAAACACAGAGGACACAGTGCAATTTCAGGGGGAAAATAAAATAAAAATATTAAATTGAGTGAACTGACTGCCTTGATAATCTGAAGAAGACAACTTTTCTCTCCAAGACTCAAGATTTGAACTATAGATGGAGTGAAATAAAATTTCGAGAGACCAGCAAGACCCCACAGTAGTCGCTTGCTGGGCATGGTCATATCCATGGACAATGATTCCGGCAGTGGGGTGTTACATACCCTTTCCCAGGTCCTAGTTTGGGAGACCCAACGCCCTCCTTAGTACGAGCAATAATGTCTCTGACACGGAGGGCAGCCAGTGGATCCTTCTCCTTTCCCTTATCAGCCAAGGCCGTGGGGCTGAGGTTCAAGATGAGGAAGAGGCTGTTCAGCAAACACCAAGCCCCAAGCAGCTGGAAGTTCTGATAATGCTATCATACCAAAAGTCAGGGGGAAGAGGAGAGAAAAAAGCACCAAGACAAAACAGCGTCAATCCAAATGCCAAAACAGACCAGCACAAACACAGGGGAAAAGCTTCCTGAGATGGAAATCTTACCTCACCCCCCGCACGGCGTGAATTGCTGATGGCTTGTCCAATCATTTCATAGATTTCAAGCTGCAAATAAAGACAAAACATTGGTAAGGTGCTCCACTGGGCAATAATAAAAATAAAACCTCAAAATACAAGTGTATTTTGCCCCCTAGAATTAGCCACTCTTTAATTCCTTTACCAGCAAGGCTAATGCCTAGAAATAACACATTGCAATCCAAATAAATACAAATTCTGCGCACTTTAAGCGCTGAAACGGAAAACAATGAACACCCTCTCATTACTTACACATTTCTGTACAATAGTAGCAGCATCATTTTCATAATCTTCTTCTTTGGAACTTGTGGACCCGGTTCGTACCTGTTGAGTGCTGCCCACGTGCAGGATGGCCATGCAGGTGGCCACGCTCACACCTCAGGGCAAACAAGTGCAGGGAGAATCCTTAGTAAGAGCCAATCTTGGGACAAAATGTTCCTATTTAGTACATTAAAATGTGTCCATAAACTTGATGGAATGGGGAATGCTCAGTACTACAGCTGAGAGATTAAAAAATCCTTAGTACCCTCAAAAGAGGAAAGTTTTATCCTACAAAAACACATGGGAACAGTTAAAAGAGGAAATGGTTTACTATGTAATTCAATGCCATTTTTAAGACAATCTTCATACTTGAGTGCCTATCTCTTTCAAGTCTCCTCCGTGACAACTAAACACTCAGGATGTTGGTGTACTTTAACCACTCCTGGAGAATGAGGTTGATTTGGGACTACAGTCAATTAAGCTGAAGCCATAAAAGCATTGTAAAAATATATTATGCTCTGAATATTACCAAAAAACCAGAAATCACAGGCTGTTAAGAAGATGTTGAGTCACTCAGCCTTTTTCTTAGATACTGACAAGAACAGTGGCAGAATGTACCAGCATTTCAGGGCCAGTGTAACAACTTCAATATCAACTCAGTCACACACTGTGCTGCAGAGCTTTCAAATTCATGAGAAATAAAGGTTACTTGTGGGTTGAGCCTCACAAAGCAGAGCAAAAAGCTCCAAAAAATCAGAGGAGATCCACTCACCTGCATAGAGACAGCTGAGAGCAAGAACAGTCACGTCTTGGAGACGTGTGGGAGTCAGGGGCTCCAACACAGGCAGAGACAGAGTATCCAGTGCCATGGTCACATCTATCACCAGGGAGTGGAACCTGCAGGAAGGACACATGTTGAGGTTCAGCAAAGTGACAAACATGAGAGGTCAGAGGAGCAGCCAGTGAGCAACAGTGCCCTGCCAGCAGAGTCCTTTCCCCTCAGACATGTGGGGATGTACCAGCAGGTACCAGAGAGCAGTGACGGCACTGACCCGTTGCGCACAGCGGTGGCATCGGCCACCGTGGCTGGCATGATGAAGAAGGAGTTGGCTGACACAGCATCCTGAAACCTGTTGATGTATCTCAGGAAGTACGGCAGGTTCAGGCAAACTCGCAGCAGCTTTTCAGAGCCACCTACCAAAAATAACAGCAGTGTTATTTTACTGTTTCATCAGAGAGCTTCTAAGCAGGACAGATCTAACGGTCTGCAATAATTGACTTAATTAGTCTTTGTGGTGAGAAAATGTCATCAGAAATGAGGCAACAGGATAAAGACTAGTTTACAACACATAACCCAGTTGGTCAAGTTTCCAGTCCCTACTTGTAACGGGTGTCACAAAGCTCTGTGTCCATGTTAGATGGCACACCAGGTCTAGTTGGTTGGATGTGATGACCTTCAAGTTCTTTTTCAGCCTTAAAGATCCTGAATTTCTATTCCACACCTGCTCAATGATCCATCCCATAAACTGTTTTATATTGTCCACCTTATTTACCCCTCTAAACACAAATATACTGACTGAGTTAATCTCTGCTATGAAAACTCCATCCCAGCCACAACCTCCCCTGGCAATCGCTGTGAATCCTTTAGGCCAGAGTATTTCCTCCCACTCAGAGCTGTGAGGTGAAACACTGAGAGACATTTTTCTAGCACTTTTTTTGACCCTGATGTTTAGAAAGCTGATTCTCACCAAGTTCTTGCAGGCTGGCCACATTCTGAGCAATAAATATGCTTTTGGTCTTTGCTGCAGAGGTTTGATCCATGGCAGTTTGATCCTCATTCTCTCCTTCCACCTAAAGCAAACACACACTAAGTATATTACAGAGGCATTAAAATGCAGTATTACTGTATTGCAGTAAGTCTCTACACAGGACTCAAAACAGCCATGGATATCACTGAACATTGCCTTCCATGAGGAAACAAATCTACTGCCAATACAATGCCAATTGCCATTTTCCACTCAACAACATGCAAGCAGGATTTAAATACTTAAGGTTTTCCTCACACTTGTATTAAAAAACTACCACTTGCAGTCCTCTGCCCTTCCCTGCACCATGTTGCTAATGTTAAAATTCAGACTGGGGGGAGGGGGTTAAGTTTTTTTCACCTGTGTCTCTTGCATGATGGATGGTGATGATGAGACTCTGGGGTTAAAGACTGATGTCAACTGGTTGAGGAAGTTCATCTGCACCTCCTTCTGTCTCAGCTCTGGGCTCACCGGGGAGGCCAGTTCCTTCTGGTCCTCCACTGCAGGGAAAACAACAAAAGACCATTTCATACAGCAAACCCCCAGGACTCTGTGCCTAACTCCAGTGCTGCAGGAAATACACACAAATGGATCCCCTCCCTACCATCAGAGAGGGTTTTGACAGTCTGAGGCAGCTTGGCTGATTTCATCATTGCGGTGAAGGTGATAATTTCTGTCCGGTCCAGGCGGCTGCAGCCCGTGCACAGTCCCTTTATCAGCAGAATGAGGTGTTTCTGCAAAAAGAAAAAAAAAGGTATCAAGTACAATTTAAACTCTCTCGACTCCAATTATTCCTCCATATCATTTACTGTAAGAAGCTGGATTAAGAGTAATGCACCTTCAGCTGGTAAGGCCACTGCAACAGCTCTAATCCACCGGGATCTCACACCGAAGATTGTGACAGATTGACTACAGGTAATTCAGGTCACCAACACTGGCCCTGTGCTTCTTATGGAAAACACCTGGAAAAGCTCTCTGTGATGCACTAGATTATGTGAACCCTTCTCACATGCTTTTGCTCTTCTAAATAAATATAAGCTTTCCCAGATGATTAAAATACAAGCAGGAAAGAAATCACATTTAAAACACAACAGATAGATTTGATCCAGGTTGTCACAAAAAACCAAATCAGAATGTAGGAAACTGCAACAGAATTAACCAAGACTTCGGGTCACCTTTATTTCAGGTTGTAAGCAAGCTGAGATTCTGAGTAAAGAATGCAGAGAGAAGACTCAGCAGGAATCAATGGTACACCTTAAATATTTTAAGAGCTTCATTAATAATTTTGCTTTATGCATGTAACATTAGAGCAAATATTTCAGAATTAGAGCCCAAAGTCCATTTTCACACTCAGGCTTGGCCATGCTGTCAAAATCTGTGCTCACCTGTGACACAGCACATGCCTCATCTGGGTTCTCAAGCCGTAGCAGGGAGAATTCAATGAGGACTTTACAAGCAGCTGCCACCGACTGCAGTTGGTTTCTTGGTACTGAAAAAAAGCACAGGCTGGTACTCAGAATAAGTTCTTAAATAATTCAGTGCAGTAAGTTCCCAATGCTGTCAATAGAGCAGGATGCTCCGCAGCGTGGGCACACACACAATCCATCATGCTGAACACACAGGTGCAATATAAATTCAGTCTCATGACAATGTAACCCAAAAAATGTCAGTAAATCAGGATAATGTCTTCTACCAGACAGAGAAATTCAGAGAGATAAAACAGTTTCCCCAGCAACATTATTTAATGCTGACAGAAGCACCAAAGGACATGAAACAAGTCCACAAAGCCCATTTTTTTTTGGTTGAAATTGCTAAATTGTCAGCCAGAATAACAGAAAATACTTTGAGTCACAATGTTTTGATCATGAACTCCAACACAGTAACGTAACTATAGAATCCCAGAATGGTTTGAAGGTTGGAATGGGTTGGAAGGACCTTAAATCTCATCTCATTCCAAACCACTGCCATGGGCAGGGACACCTTCCACTAGATCAGGTTGCTCCAAGCTCCATCCAACCTGGCCTAGGACACTTTCAAGGATGGCAGTGTTCTAACTCCTTAAAAATAATCTAAAAATACTGAAAATTGAATCAAACACTTCATTTGACCAAAAATCAAGTCAGGCCAATGAATAAGCAACCAAAAAGGCAACGCTGTCCAGTACTTGGCGGCCAAACACTCCCATCAACAAGCTTCCCTTGTCACCGGAACGGACATTTTGTCAGGATAAAGTCTGATATAAATAATGTCAAGTCTGATTCAGCAAGAGGGCAAAAAACAAATACAAAAATTCCAACAATTCTGATTTACTTTCACTATATCCCAGTCACAACACAAGAGCAAGAGAAGCAAAGGAGGGGGAACACTTACTTAGACCACACACAGTAGTAATGTAGTGTGTGGAAAGTGCAACGAAGGAGGAGTAAAAAGGCTCATATTGTTTGTCGTGGTGCAGGATTTCAGATTCACTGCAATGGGAGAACAGGAGAGATGTGTTAATTGGATCCAGCACAACAGCAGCACCACCCAACACCCAAATATATCCATTAACAGAGGTAAGACAGCTCTGAGAACACAACCCTCTCCCTCGTGTCCTCAGGACTGAGTCCTCAAGCAGCAGCCAGATCATGGCACCAGCACCACTATCCACGTAGGAAATTTAAGGAAACAATTCCAATACTGTAAATGTTTCTCCTTTATAGCATCAACAGGTCAGGCTCTCTGCCAGCTGAGGCTCATTAACCTTTAAGTTATTCTAAACTCAGCTGCCCAGAGTGTTTGGACTGTGTGTTCTGCTAATGCTGGCAGGATTTGCCAGGCCTGGAGCACAGGCATTCCCCTTCTGTCACAGCACAGAGGCAACTGCAGTTTGTGCAATTCTGCAAATCAGAGGGATCAAACCAGGCAATTGCATAATCACGACAGCGCAGCATCTGCCATGAGCTGGGCAGTGAAGGGTTTTGGCAGGTAAGTCAAGTCTCTGAGGTTTCTGTGAGACCCACTGGCCATGGAGATCAGCTATTTCTGACAGAGGTGACACTGTGCAGGTTAAAGGTTGCTGCAGTGCTGCCCAACACACCCCATCTGCACAGAAACAGAACACAAACAGCTCTGCCTCCGCACCTACTTCTGCCCCTAACTTTTCCTGTGACAAAAGTAGGGGATGTGGATATCTGCCTATAAATTACTTTCTTTCCCATTTCCAATCAGTGATGTGAACAAGCAAGTTGGAAGAACAGATTATTCAACTCAGGCTTACTTTGCCTCCTTGAACACAGCCAGCCTTCTCCAGCTCCAGGACAGAGGTTATTCCAGGAGGCCTGGTGGGGAGCAGAGGGCAGCAGCCTATCCCACAGGCTGCACCCAACCATGGTTCAAGCTTTGGGAATGACCAGTGCTGCTTCAGAGCATCAAAATGAGCCCACATATTCCTTTTATTCAGTGACACACAACAGTGCAGCTTCAGCAGGGTGGGAGGAGGAAAAGGAAACACCATTCCCTGATGACCTGAACAAAGCCCAATTTATGCCCAGTCACCTTCCTTTTTTCTACCCTAAGTGATCATTTCCAGTTATAACAGCAGATGCAGCTGAAACAGAAGAAATTCTGGAATGGAATCATTTCTCCAGAAAAACAAACAGAAATACTCACGAGCTTTGCAGTTTGATTTCCTAGACTTGAGACTTTATTTAGTCTGTCTAAAAAGCTGAAATAGAAAAGCACAGAGGCTTTACTTGAAGATATTTAGCAGCAAAACACGACTGAGCTTCAACACCTCAGGCATCACCTGAGCATCTCCTGCCAGAACTGCTCTGCTGGGCAATAAACATACAAAAGTCTGTGCTCTCTCAGACACTAATTTTGCTCATCTACCTCTCAGGCCCAACCCTAAATCAGCAGCAGGAGATGCGTGTGATGTATTTTAAGAGAACTAATTAGAACAATGTGGGAATAACAGAGTACAGGAGAGGCTGGCAGCTCAATTACTGCACAGGTCAAGCTGTGCACCACACAATGCCCACGGGGTATAGGAACACAAAGGTGCAGAATCCAGCACAAGACAGGGAATGTCACCTGGATTGGGCAAGGAGAGGGTTGAGTTTTAGTAAAACAAGTTGTGGATGTTATGGTAGTGCAAAGTGGAAGGCAGCTGTCAAGTACTCACCAATCCTTGCAAAGAAATCAATCTGGGATGTGCCAGTGTGTTATTCTGCATATACAGTGAGACTCATTAAGAACTTTCAGCTATTATATTGTGGTTTATTGTTTAAAGGACTTGTGCTTCCCAGGGAAGCTCATTTCTCAGGCTGGGTGAAGCCTCCCTATAGATATCAATATAATGCCAGCACCAAATCCCAGCTCCTCTCTCAGCTCCACTCCCAAATCTCAAACAGCCCCAAAACAGACCCTTTCTGTGAGGCAGAGGGCACAAAGCAGCTTCTCTTTGAGAAGGCACCACACAAGGTGCAAAAATTCTGCCCTATGGAAACCCCTTCCCCAAAAAACAGCCTCATGTGACTGTCCCAAAATCCATGTTCCACTTCAGCTGCACCTTTCCAAGTCAGCATCTCCATCATTTATGCCAATTAAGAGGCCAAATTCCATCAATTCTTGAATGTACCTAACAGGGTATCGTGTGAAAGGGGAGGATCATTCCACACAGGGCAATATCAGTAACCTGATGATGCTTAAATTTATAAATGGAATAGAAGAGTTCTTAAATTCATTTATTTTGAAAAGAGTAAGAGTAGTGATTCCACTGTCATCACACCAAGTTTATTTAAGGGGAAATCCAGTCACTCTGGGGTTGGCTGACACCACCAAGAACTTAACAACCACCTTCTAAAAATAACCCGAACAGATAAAATATTTCAGATGAGAAATCTAAAGATAGATTCTTGTTCAGCACAGAAAAGCACAGCTCTAAACACCAACAAGCTGTATTTATACCTTTGAGATTTGCCAATTATATTGAGGCATGAAATAAAAAGTATCACCCTGCAAGAGCCCAAATCCTGCTGGATCATCAGACACAACTCCAACCTCAAGTAGTGCTGCTTAAAGGCAACAAACTGTTCTTTCAAGTGAAAAATGGAACTGTCATTCCCAGTAAAGGAGGAAACTGCCCACTCCCAAAACACAAGTGGGTCCACTCAAGCGTCTCCAGGATATTCTGATGAAACACTTCACTTTAGGCACACAGACAGTGTAACTCTGCACAGAAGAGTGGCACTGAAATGGTCCTCAGAAAAAGATCGGCCAAAAAACCTGCTCAAATCCCATCAGCACGTTCTGGGTGAACCACTGCTCTGTGTAACAGGCACTGAACTCTTTGCATTGAACTCCCTGAATTTGGAGCATCCACTGCACACTCAGCCATTCTTTATTAAGCAAAACACCACGAGGCTTTAATTTATCATCTTCCTTAGTGCAGTGTTTATTTTATGTTTCCCAACAACTTACTGGGACAGGGTTATCCCTCGGTAACTGACTGGAACGTTGTGGCATTCACACCTATTTTAGGTCGTAAAATAAGTTATAAGTTGAATTAAATAGCTGCACTGGGTACTCATGCTCTGAGTCCAACGCTTCTGGTTAAGAAAAGGCAGACGTTATTTGGTTCTGCTTTATTTCTCCTTAAAATACGAGAAGTATTGCAGTGGCAGAGACTCAGAGGGAAGTCGGTGCCAGCACTTGGTTCCCCTCAGGACGCCGGTGATACACGACCTGCCCCGGCAGCGCCGGACAGACCGGGACACGGCCGGACAAAGGCAGAGCCACAGGACCGATCCCGAAGGCTCTGGGCGCCTGCCCGCGGTGCTGCGGCCGGCCGGGCACCCCGGCCCGTTACGGGGCCCGAGGGCACAGCCGGGAGCTCCGGGCAGCGCAGCAGCCGGGAACGGCGCTCGGGGCGCCGCTCGGGCAGCCGCAGCCCCGCCGCTTCCCCGAGCACCGAGCACCGGGGACCGAGCACCGGGGACCGAGTACCGAGTACGGAGCACCGGGACCGAGCACCGGGGGAGCACCGGGGACCGAGCAGGACCCGCCTCAGCCGCTCCCGAACCCACAGCGCTGCCCCCCTCACGGGAAGGCAGCCCCGAGCGCGCGGCCCCCCTCACCTCTCGATGACCGAGGCGAGCAGCTGCGGCAGCTCCTTCATGTCGAAGGCCGAGTAGGACGCGGACAGCAGCGGCCGCACCGCCACGTCCCAGCCGGGCCCGGCCGCGGCCGCCGCGCCGCCCGCCGCCATCTTGGGCTGCGCTGGGCCGGGGCCGCGCCGGGCAGCGCCCCCTGCCGGCGGGGAGCGACCGAGCAACGTCGCGCCGCCCCATTGGCCCGCGGCGCGGGCGCGTGCGCACTGCGTGAGTCAGCAAGTTTGGCGCGCGGCGCGTGCGCCGTGAGGACGAAAGGCGGGGCGGGGGGCGCATGCGCTGTGCGCGCGCCACGCCCCCCTCGGACGGGGGGACGGGGAGGGACAGAAAAGCACCGAAATGGAAAAACCCGAGAGCCAAAAGCCATTCAAATAACCCCAAAGGCCCCACTTAAATGGCAAAAAAACCCAATAGCCCAAACCCACTGAAATAGCCCCAAAACCCACTTAAATGGCAAAAAACCACAATAGCCAAAACCCACTCATGTAGCCCCAAAAAACACTTAAAGAGAACCCCCCCTCAGTTAAGTAGCAAAAAACCATTTAACTAGCCTCAAATGTACTAAAATAGACAAAACCCTCACTTAAATACCTAAGTAGCCCCCAAGAAACCACTTAAATAGCAAAAAGACTCCACTTACGTAGCCATAAAACCCAGCTAAATAGACCCAAACCCCACTAAAATAGCCTCCCAAAAACCACCTAAATAGTTCCCCAACGCACTTAAGTAGCCCAAAACCCCCCACTTAAATGGCCCCAAACCCACTTCAGTATCCCCAAAGCAGCACCCCCAGCCCCAGGGCAGCCCCTGCTCCACAGCCCCTGGATTTCCTGAGGCTCTGCACGGCTCTGGACGGGACACGGCTCCTCACAGGGGAACAACTCCTCAAACCTCACTGTAAGAATTTAAACCCACAGAGTTGAGCCACGATCAGAGGGAAACACTGTGAGGTTCCTCACCCTGAACCACACCACCTTCATCTCATGTTGTGCAGAAAGGCAGGAAAATTTAAAACAAATGGGAAGGAGCAGCTGTTACCATCACAATAAATAAAGAACATGGAAAAACTTTACATTTCAATTCCTCCCGTGGCTCTGCAATGGCACCAGCGAGGTCACTTGCCACCAACACCCACCCAATTTCTAAATCCTTTACTTAAATAACCCAAGGCCTCCTCCTTGCACCGGGAGCTCACACATTTCCAGTCCAGCTCTCAAAGCACAGCTGCCAACACCCCTCACCCATCCCCTCTGCCAGTGTGGGGCACAGCTGGCACTGAGGAAGGGCCAGGGATGGAGAAGACACAAGTCCTTAGTATTCTCTTCACCAACATCAGGGAGGCAATGTGATTTTAGGGCTTTATGGGAGGTTTGGGGTGTTCTTTTTCAGTCAGAACAGACAATGTCTCTTCCATTTCTCCTCAGGACACAGGTGGGCTGTGTTTTGTTACACCATCAGCTTTTCTTCACACATATCTTCCAGCAAGATGGAATATTGATGTTTGCACCCCTGTTTGAGCTGGGATCCCGAGAGAGCCCAGCAGTGGATCCCCAGGCTGTTCCACCCCAGCTGCCTTCTCCAGGCCCACCTTCCCTCAGCGCCAGGCCCGGTTGAGCAGCTTCACCTGGGCCAGTCTCTTGGTGATCATGGTGGCAAAGACCAGCCCAAAGAGGACACTGCTGATCAACACATAGTCATAGTCGTCCTTCAGGACATCAAACTGCTTCGAGGGGTACACACGGGTCTGGAAGATGTCCAGGCCATAGACAACAACCTGCAGGGGTGACAGGAGGAGTTGGTGATGCAGCTTTGAGCATAAGAAGTCAAAAATTATTCACTATGGGTTATAGTTCTAAATAGCCCCCCAAAACCCACTTAAATAGCAAAAAAACCCACTTAAATAGCCAAAAAACCTTGCTAAAATAGCCCCCAAAAATACTTAAATAGTAAAAAACCCCCACTTAAATAGCCCCCCAAACACTTCAATAGCCCCAAACCCCCACTTCAGTAGCCCCCCAAAACCCATTTAAATAGCAAAAATCCCCAGTTACAGAGTCCCCCCCAAAAAGCACTTATATAGCAAAAAGACTCAAATCGCCTCAAAAAATCGTGTTCCAGATTAAAAGAAAGAATGTTTAAGCTGTGAGCAGCCACATTATTGGAATTACAGAGCTCCCAGCCACAGGCTGTGGTATCGTGCCTGTGGATCAGGATTGCCTCCCAAATTCCATGGATCCACACTGGCTCTGCACCCTGCACTCACCAGGCAGGTGGACTCGAGGCCGGAGGGCGCTGTGTAAATCCCCCTCATCCGGGATATGGTCTGGTTGTAGTTGATGAACCTCTCGGCGTGGATCTGCACGTCAGGGGAGTATGGGATCAGGTTCTCCTCCCTGAAAGGCAGGTAAAGCCCAATGACATCCCAAACAAACAGCACACTGTCATCAGTGTTTCCTACTCTGATTATCTCAAGCTGATCTGAAACAGCAAATCTGGAAGCTTTTCCCTGTGCAGATTCATTTTTGCAGCAGGATGAAAATCAAACCTATCAGCTGGGTCAGGCTAAACTGCAGCTGCCTCCTTCCAGGCTTCTAAAGTTTTAAAAATAAGTGCAATTCTAAAAAATACAGTTACTCTGACTGCTCTTTCCTAAGAGTGTAGACAACAGGCTGATTTACTAATGACTGACCTGCTGCATTACAGACAAACACATCCCATCATCACAGACTGGGAACAGAACCACAGAATCATTTAGTTTGGAAAAGACATCTAAAATCATTGACTTGAAAAAACCTCCCTTCATTCCATGCAAAAACTGCCCCGACTCCATCCAGGACAGGTTGTTCCACTTCACACTCCTGTTTTTCAAAATCCAACCCTCCTCACAGCTGCCCAGCAAGAGGGCTTATCACACCTTCCCTACCTGCTCTGTTCCGTTGGGATCTCTGGGCGCCGAGGATCCAGAAGAGCCTTTGGAAGCGACAGGATGGCCCCAGAGGGAAGCCCAACTGTGCATTAAAAGAAAAGCACCTTAAAAATCACAGAATCACAGAATTGCTGGTGTTGGAAGGGACCTCTGGAGATCCCCCAGTCCAACCCCGCCACTTAGGCAGGGTCACCTGGAGCAGGTGACACAGGAACGTGTCCAGGTGGGATTCGAATGTCTCCAGAGGGGGAGGCTCCACACCCTCCCTGGGCAGCTGTTCCAGTGCTCTGCCACCCACAGCATAAAGTTCTTCCTCATGTTGAGATGAAACTTGACGTGTTTTAGTGAGTTTTAGAGTGGCCATCACTCCTCATGCTGTCACTGGGCACCACTGGAAAGAGTCTGGCACCATCATGACACCCTATGGCCATTTCTGCCATTTCTCTCGGGTGCTTATCCTTGCACTTGCAGGAGTCCAGGACAACCCACAGGCCTGATTCTTTGGCAGCAAACTGCGTTCTGCTTGTATTTCAGTGGTACCTGAAACCCACCGAGCACAGAGCAGGCACTTACTGAGCAAGTGGCGGCTGGTGATGCCCCGCTCGGTGATTGTGGCCTCCATGGTGCTGATGGCAGAAGGGAAGATGTAGGATTGCTGGAGAACCTGGGGCAGGATGGGGCGGTCCAGGGAGCTGAAGGCTGTGGCGTTGTACTGCTCTGTCCCCTCGTAGAGCTCCAGCACAGTGAACTCATTCCTACGGGCCTTCGTGTTCCAGTACTGGTACTGGAATGAGGAGATGTTTAGGAATATAAGGCAAGCAATCAATAATACAGAAGGAGCAGGAGATCACAGAGAATGGAGAAGGCTTTTTGACCATACGGGCTCAGAACTGCCCCAACCTCCCAAATGTAAGGAACTGGACAAGACTAAACTCTTACCACCACCCAGTTCTCTGAGTGAACCATGTGGACGGGTCCCTTGGCTTTCTTCTGCACTGAGGAGTGGATGATCCTGCCTGTGACCCCGTCAATCAGGTAGATCCCGATGAACGTGCGCTCGTGGTGCGTGTCCGTGCTCTCTGTCACCACAGCGAGCAGGTTTGGGTTCAGGGACTACAGAAAAACAAAAAACAACAGAGATCCAGCCCCACTTTAGTGCCACGGACACTTTGTTCCTGCATTTCATCTGGCACTGGGCAGGTTTGGGTTCAGGGACTAGTAAAAAAGAAAAGAGAGCCCCTTTTAGTGCCACAGGCTCATCTGGCACTGAGCTAATCATAAGCAAATTATCTTATTAGCTAAAGTCACCTGAACAAAACAAGCAGTTATTTCTCCAATATCAGATGTTTGACTGACTTAATTGCTGCACGAAAACGTGTTAGAGCAGAAATCTCCACCAAAATTTGCATCTTCAGCAGAGGGTTATGGGAAAAACTGGCACCACAGGGCAGTTAATCTTAAAGTAGTGCCCAGGAATGGTACTGAGATGTTCCCACGGGATAATGCATCCACAAAAAGTCAACCCAAAGCTGGAACAGCACCTTGTAGAGGACGCTGCGGTCACCCATCACACGGCCCTGGGAGTGCACATGCTCGTTGGACCTCTTCCCTTTGACAGCCACAATCCTCTGCACCTCTGGGGGGATCACCACCTCCCAGCTCTCCTCTGTGCTCAGGTCCTGCAAGGAAAAAGCAGGTAGGAGGTTTGATCTTGTCCTCAGAAAAACACCATCTCCACCAACAAGATGCAGCTTTCTCTGCTTTTGCATTTCAAAAGTTTCTTCGGCACATTAAGAGGCTGAACGTTCCTGGTCTAAGCAAAACTCCACAAATCAGACAAGGAAATCTATCGTTATCCAGGAAAGTGGCATCACTTGTACTGTAATGAGTCTTCCCTACCTTTTTCAGCCTGAATCCAGAGAGTTTTCCCTGCTCAGCATCAACTAGATAAAAATAGATAGAATGGGCTATTTCTTCTAACTGGCGAAGGACATTTTTAGTGGCTGGGAAAGCTGTAACCTGGAAAAGGAAGATTGAAACACAGGTTAAAAACCAGCTGACACAGAAAGGAAAAAAAAACAAACAAAAAAACCCCCAACAACAACAAAAAAAATTAACCAGAAAGATTATTTCAAACATGTTTATCAGGATAAGGTCTGTCTTACCAGAACAACTTCATAGTTTTGTGTGAAATGTGACCCAATGGCATTTTTTTTCATCTTGCTCCAAAAGGGAGGGGAATAATTAACCAGAACATGAAGAAAACTGCCCCCAGGCAAAGCCATTTACCTTGTACTCATCATCAATTAGAAGCAGGACTTTGGCATAGTCTTGATCCATAATGGGCAGAAGCAGAGTCTGGAGAATTGGACGTTTCAGAACAGGGGGAGCTACTTGGCTTCTCTTCCCAAAGATGGGGTTAAAGACATACAGGAAGCTCATTTTGGTTTCCTAAAAGACAAACAAAAGGCAAAACCTTTTCTAAGAGGGAAAAAAGAGGTGTTTTTCTAACTGTTGCTTGCTGGTGTTGGACTACTCATACCCAGAGTTCAGCTATTCCACCCTGAAAATACTCTGTTTGGACACAAATATTCTCTATCCCACATCTGTCTTAGAAAAACTATGATTATTCTTAAGTTTTTTAGGCTTTTGTGTCTTCTTCCCTACAGGTCTCTCTTTCTCCTCCCATACCCACATCAGTGATAACCACATTATACTCATTTCCTGCCCTTTCCAAAGACACATTTCCACACTAAGCCAGCTCAGTGGAGGGCCAGGGAAAGGGCCTCACCTTGTCCTTCACAAGCAGAGTGCACTGTGGAGGGTGTGGGAAATGGGCTGTTGTCCTTTGCACCATCAGCTTGAAGGAGGAGCCTGGTCTCACATTCCTGAGGTATTGCTTCCATAGGATGGTGCCAGAACTGCTTTCAATGCCAAAGAGCTGATCAAAGAGACGCAGGAAAGTCAAAGTTTAGGAAAACACACCTCTCACATTCAAACACTGCATCCTTCTTTGTCACATCCCAAAGAAAGAAGAGTCTTAGTCCCTCTTTAAAGGTATCACAAAACATCCTGTGCATCTTCTCATGACATTCTGCCCAAATCTGGCTAAAAACAGGGCTGGGAGTTCAGAGCTGAGACTTTGCTACCATCTAGAAAGAGGTTCCTCCCCTGACTTCCTCACCTTTCCTGAGGCAGTGACCATCACCATCATTTTCTGGAGGTTGAATTCATCCCTGGCCAAATTGTCGATGTTAATCTCATTTTTAATCTGGCTTCGGGGTTTCCTGGCATCATAGAACATCTTCCACAGATGAGCAGTCCAGGCTTGCAGCAGGATGAGCTGGGAGGACAGTCTCTTCAGAAACATCCCCAGCAAACCATCTGCAAATGACACCAACAGTGACAAGAAGAGGGAAGACACATGTCCCACCCCATGACTGAAATGATGATGTTGGCCAGTACAAGAAATGCTGCCATGCACAAACCTAGAATAACTCTTTGCCTCCCACTCTGGAATAACAGTTACAGTTACCATCCAATGACAGACTCTGGCATTCACCAACCTTTGCCCATTTCACACTCATTCCAAAATATGCCCTTATCAACTGAAAGCAAACCTTCATGCAGAGTATTTTGTAGTCCTTCTCACTGTGCCCACCCACCTCCAAGGTCTGTATCTCCCTCTGCACTCAATAATCCTGCCCAATCAGGGTTTATATTTAGTTCCTTGAAATAAACACCAGACCAACTCTGTTTCAGCCCTGAGAAGAGCAAGCAGAGGAGACCAGTGGCACCAGGAAGCACTAGGCAGGAGCAGAGCACACTGCATGCAGGTTGGGTTACCTTGAATGGCTGCATCCAGGACAGCAAGGAAAGACAAAACAAAGCAAAAAAAAAAAAAGGCTATTGGAAACAAATCTTCCAGAAAGAATCAAAGGAAACATTTAGGAGAGATGACCAAAATCCCTCCTACCGCTGCTGACTGGTTTTCAATGTAACAATGTAATATACTCATGTCATCTGCATTGGCGTTGGACTTCAAAAGTTGAGACAGAAAAGGGTTTATTTCTGCTCATTTTAATTGCCATCAGTAGAGATTAGAATTCATCTCTCAGCTCAGAGTACACAGAAATAAATACATTTATTCAGGAAGAAAAACAAACTCACAAAGGCCTTTCTGTCAAACTGACCTGCTTTTTTTCCAAATTCCCCCTCCAGCTCAGCCTGTGCCCCTGTCAGAGGTAGATCCACCATCTCCAGGCTTACCACCTCTGCCAGTGACTCCTCTCTACTCCATACAACTTTTCCTGGAAAGAAATGAGTAGGATATTGGAAAAATCAACTTAATATCTGGGCATAGGACTATGTTCCAGTGGACCCTTCAGATGCAAATCCGTTTTTATGAAATGCAAAACAGTGTATATCTCATATAACTAAATTAACTATTTCATAAAAGACAAACACTTGATGCAACTGGAGCCACTTCCAAGAAAAAAAACCACAGGATCAGTAAAAGCAATGTGGTGTTTTAAAAGGGAGTCACTAAGTCTATTTAAAATAAGAGATTCAACTCTTGGATTCCTTTAAAACCTCAGAAAATTTGTGTCACTTTTAACCCTTTCTGCAGATTACTATTTTTGCCATGAGGATCTTTTCTGCAAAACTTTGAGGAATATCTACACCCAGACTTAGATTTTCATCCTACAAAAAGTTCTGCAATCTGCAGAAACCCCTTGAAACTCAAAGGCTCTGCCTACACAAAGAACTTGGCAGAACTCTTTGCTCAGGTGAGATGTCAAAGAGTCTCCTGTGTCTTCTATGGCACTCAGAAAAGTTAAATTAATTTTGTCAGTGTCCAAGGAAAGTAATGATAAAATAGAATCCTTTAGGACTTGGAATTTTCTTCTGGCCACTGTTACAGGTGGAAGAAGCTGTTTGTGGAATTACCTGGCTGCTGGAGGAACATGAGCATGTGGTCTTCTGTTTGCACCAAGGCTCGATAGCCTACAGAGTCATCCTTCTTCAGGAAAACTTGGATGTATAGCTGGGAAAAGAATAGCAAGGAAAACAGGTTTATGATCACATCACCTAAGAGAAGGGAGAACTCAGGTGAAGCAAGAGCAACAGTGGGATGGTGTAACCCTCAAAATGCTCTTTCCCACTGCCTGAAGGGTTCTCCCCATCCTGCCAAATCAGGGAAGGGAGGGCACTGCAGATCTAAGCAACCACAGGACTGAAATAACCTCTCCCTGCTCACCTGCTGTGGTTTGGCACCTCCTTGCTCCAGACTAAAGGTAATCGTGGTATCCAACAGTCTTTGTCCAGTTTCAACCAGGTAGAGATTTATATTGTAGGTTTGGTTGGAACACGTTAAGGAATCCTGGAACAGCAGGCAGAAATCAGCAGTTGCACACATACCACACCAAAATCTGCACCAGGATTCCACATTCAGCAAGAACTGTGGCTTCAAAATATTTTTAGGTTCTACACAGGAACTGCTACAAAACGGGAGCTTCCAAAAGCTGCTGTAACACCTTTGTCATCCGTTCCTGCACACAAAGGAAAAAAAAAGGACTGACAAGAACTCCCACTGCTCCTGGGAACAAGAGCACCTCATACCTGTCTTCGGGCTTCCTCCAGAGTACTTCCAGCATGAAGGCCATCAACGCTTCCAGGTTTCTGAAATGAGGATGAGAAGAGATGTAACATGGCTGCAGACACCAGTAGGACTATAAAAAATTAGTTTTTTGAGTGCGTGACAACTCTCAGCTGGACTGTGAAATCAGTCAGGGAACAATTCTGCTCTATTATATACTATCTTTTATTAAAAGAAAATTTTCCCTAAGTTTGGTATCCCCACGAACTGAAATCCTCTATGGATCAGTGAATCCAATTCCAAGGTCACATACCCACCTTACATAATTCTGAAACAGGACACCACGTTCCCCTGAGCCAGACCCAGTCTGAGCTGGACATAATCAAGCCTTAATTGCATTACCACTGAAGCTCATCAAACCCTCCTCTTCTGTGAGGGACTCCCCATCCCTGAGCCTGTGAAACACTCATGGAACCCACCCCCAGAGCACATCCCTAGAGCTGTGCTGGTTCCACAGAACAGGAATTGTGTTTACCAGTTCACTCCTGCATGTCAGCACAGCAGCCACCGTCTTCTCCCCGGTTGTGGCAAAACTCACCAGAGCTGCCTGGAAAGAAAAAAATAGCAGGAAATCACTAAAAACAAAACCCCAAGAAAACCCCAAAGCCCACCAAAAACTGCTTGTGAACTAAATAAAGCCACAGTGGAATTAAAACCAAATAATCTTTCACAGCCAAATTCTGAATTTTATATTGTTTTCTCCAATTAAAGAAAAATTGTAAGACTGAAAATATTTCTCATAAAGACGGAAGCAGTTGATCTGCCACAGGTTTTTGAAACATTGTGACCAGAGTTACTGAGATTTTCAAAACCTGCCAGCTAGCCTAAGAGTTCTGAAGGATTTTAAGCTGCAGTTGGCCCTCTGGCTGGGTACATTTGTGTCGGGTACCTGCTGGAAGTCCCGGAGGTGGCTGAGCAGCCCGTGATTGTACTGCAGCAGGGAGAAGTGGCTGGGAGAGAGCTGCAGGAAGAACTGGGTCCGGGAAGCACTGATGACACTGGGCTGAGTGGCCAAGATCCTGGCCTGGAAGTCATCTGCAAACTCCAGCTCCAGGGACTGCCAGGGAGACAAGCACATGTGCTCAGGAGAGCTTGCTCTTTACTGAGACCAACACCTTCCTCCTCTCAGCAGCAACGCAGCCGCATGGAGGGATTCCCTGGGTCAGGATTAACAAAGCAGGAGCAGGAAGGCTGAGGCTCCCATTGGAGCAAAGCTTTGAAGACATAAATCCAGAAGGAATGATTAGACACACATAAGCTTTCTCCTCCTTCCCTTAATTTATGAATCATGACCCCCCCCACCTCTTCAGTCATTCCACAGTTCACTCACAGGTTGGGTGAGGCACCAAACCAGCTGGGCAACGAGTTACATACAAGGCTCCTTCGGCAGTTCTCACCTGCAGGGGGATCTGCTTCATCTCCTGCTCTGTCTCCACAGAGCAGACGTGGAGCGAGTGCGTGTCCCTGTCCACACACACCAGCACGGCCTCCCCCACCACACCGCAGGCGCCCTCCAGGCTCTGCAACCACGGGGCTGCCACTCTCAACTGCACAACCAAAGACATCAAGGTGTCAGCAGAGTCAAATCTTCAAGGCACCAACATGGACACAGCCAAGAATTCAAGTCAGAATTATTTTTCCCCAGAACTGGGAAAAACTATCTGTCAGCCTGAGGTTTATGGGATAACCTTGACTAACAGCTGTCACTCTAGTTCAGTTTGGCTTTCAGGGCACTTGGCCATGAAATCCACATTCTGGCCTGCAGGCAGTGCCCCAGTGGAAGGAAGGTTTCTCTGCACCACAACCATTGATTCCTCTGCCTACCACAGCACAACCCATGGGTTGGAAGCACATTTGTTAACACCAAACCCAGTATTTGGTTCCACAGTTGAGCACTACCTGTTTTGTAATTTCTCCATCCTCTGCACTGAATGTCAAGATGTTCAGGTGGCTCTGAGGAACAATTCCAAGCACGTGGATCACTCCAGTCCCATGGGAATACAGCAATTGGTACTGAGTGCTCTCACTGTGAGAGAAGCAGCAGCCATGAAGCATCACCTTCTCACATGGCTGTTTTCAGAGGTGTTCAGAAGCACAAGGCAAGAGCAGCACCCTTCCCTCTGCCAGGAGCTCCCACTACTCCTTAAAACGTGTTCCCACCTTTCTGGCAAGTGTTCAACCCACTTCTGGTGCCCGTTGGACAGGTAGTGCAGAGACAGGGCCGCCTTCTTCAGCACTGCCACATACTTCACTGTGTCCTGGAGCCCCACCAGAGCAGCTGCCTGGAAACTGAGCACAGCCCACCAACAAGAAATTAGGGAATTCCTATTTTACCCTGTAGGGGGGTCTGGAGCAGTGGGAGCAGCTGAGGGAGCTGGGGGGGCTCAGCCTGGAGAAAAGGAGGCTCAGGGGGGACCTTCTGGCTCTGCAGCTCC
>JAWWLV010000061.1:1065282-1076250 GCA_035041135.1 Platyrinchus mystaceus | reverse complement strand
CCAAGGAAGGCCTGGCCGTGGCACTCAGTGCTCTGGGCTGGGGGACAAGGTGGGGATGGGGCACAGGGGGGACTCCATGGACAGGGAGGGATTTTCAAACCTCAGCAATCCTCTGATTTTAAACAGTTGCTTAAAATGTGGTTGCACTGGAGAATAATCAACAGCTACAGCACAGAATCAGAATGGATGAGGCTGGAAGGGATCACAGTGGCTCATCTGGTCCCACCTCCCTGCTCCAGGGGGGTCATCCCAGAGCACATGGCACTGGATTGTGTCCAGATGGGTCTGGACTACCTCCAGGGCTAGAGAATCCACACCATCCCTAAACAACCTGTTCCAGTGTGTGTAAAGAAGTTCTTCCTCATGTTCAGGTGGAACTTCCTGGGCATCAGTTTCTGACCATTCTGACAAGGTGGGGATGGGGCACAGGGGGGATCCATGGGATCCATGGGAGGGATTTTCCAACCTCAATGATCCTGGTGCAAAGTCAGGCATTCATAAAGAATTCACCCAAAACTTATTCTGGAAACTTTACCTCTGACTAATCTTCCTCTACAATGCAAGTCCAGAGAAGGTCCATGACCCCTTCCTTCCATCCCAGCCCAGCACTACAAGGAGTTGAAGCCAGTGCAGCCAGGAAATCCCACCTGCCAGTGTCCAGGGACGTCTCCCAGTTCAGCCCCCCGATGTTGGTCTCCCAGGAGCGCAGGATCCGCCCTCCGTTGGACACAGTGACGGCATCTGCCCGGGGGAGGAGCACGGGGTTGTGTCCACCACGAAGCAACAAAGCCACGAGCTGTGCAGCTCCAGCCTGTGCTCCCACAGTCCCGGAGCAATCCCAGCCCCAGCACGTGCCCCTTACCCTGCCCATGGATCAGCATCGCATCGATCGTCCCTTCCGCGGTCCCCTTGTCCACGTGGCGCCACACTGGAGAGACAGAGCCCAGCGAGAACAAGATGTGCCCCCCAAACACATTTCTTCCTACTATTTTTAAGCTCATACAGAGCACAGTCTACCTGCCCTAAGCCACAGCTCTGCCCCGCCGGCTGTCCCCTCCCAGCCTGACAAGGCACAGTCGGCAGCGTTCACCTTTCAGGAGTAAAACCCAGCACGATTTGATCGACCCGTCAGCCCCGAACCGGCCGCACTCACGGATTTCGCCGCTCCGGGAGTTCAGGGCGGCCACCACGTTCTCCTCGGTGGCCACGACGAGCTTCTTCGAGCCCTGCGAGGCCTCCAAGGAAGCGAACTTGAGCTTCCCCACGTACTGCTGCCTCCTGGGGAGGGGAGGGAAGGGGGCGGCACTGAGACGGGACCCTGGCCGGGAGCGCCGCGGGGCCTGCCCGCGGGAGCGGGGACGGGGCGCGGCGGGACCCCCGGCGCTCACCAGTCGAACTTGCCCACTTGGTCCTCGTAGACGGCGGCGGCCAAAGGCAGGAGGAGCGGCAGGAGGAGCGGCAGGAGCGGCCGCGGCAGGAGCGGCCCCAGGAACAGACCCGGCCCCGGCCCCGCCGCCATCACAGCGGCCACAGCGCCCGGGGGACCTCGCAGCGCCGTGGGGCTGTCCGCGCCGCCGCCTGCGCGGGAAAAGGGCGGCGGCGCCGTGGGGAGCGCGCAGGCAGCGCGCGGGGCAGCCCTGTCCGCTCCCGGCAGCCCGCGCGCCGCCCGGGGGCCTCGGAGCACGGCGGAGCCATGCCCAAGTCCCGGCGGGACCGGAGGGGTGAGAGCGGGGCGGGCCCGGCCGCAGCCCCCTGACCATCCCCCTGCCCATCCCCCTGACCATCCCCCTGACCATCCCCATCCCCCTGACCATCCCCATCCCCGTACCGCTCCGGCCTTCGCCCCCTGCTCATCCCCGTGCCGCTCCCTGCCCCATCCACCCTAACGCACTCCGCTGCTCTTTGCAGTCTCCCTGACCCGGACGCCACGGAAGGGGCTGGAGGCCAAGCAGGCGCTGATCGCCGAGGTGAGTGGGGCCCTGTCCCCGTCCCCGTCCCCTTCTTCCCAGTCCCTGCCCCGGTAACGCCTCCCCTGCAGCTCCGCCGATGTGTGGACACTTACAAGTACATCTTCGTGTTCTCCGTGGCCAACATGAGGAACAACAAGCTCAAGGATGTCCGGAACGCCTGGAAGCACAGCAGGTTGGTTGGGGGCGGAGGGGCTGGAAAGGGGGGAATTCGCCAGGGGTGTGAGCTCCCGGGGCTGACATCCCCCTCCTTCTGCTCCAGGATCTTCTTCGGCAAGAACAAGGTGATGATGGTGGCGCTGGGGCGGGGGCCGAGCAGTGAATACAAGGAGAACCTGCACAAGGTGGGCACTGGGGCTTTCCTGGGTATGGTGAAGCTTCACTGCCTTACCCCACACCATGGAATAACATCCCAGGACACCAGAGCTCCTCGGTCACCGTTTTGGGGGTGTCTTAATTGAATCCATCCGCGTCCTGACACAAAGGGTCTGTTGTTACCAGAGCTTTCTGTACAGGACTGCACATGGGTCCCTGGTGCTGCCTGATCCCTATGGATGCTCCCTCTCTTCCAGGTCAGCAAACACCTGAGAGGAGAGGTTGGGCTACTCTTTACCAACCGCACCAGGGATGAGGTGAATGAGTAAGTACTGTCTGGTACAGCCTTGTTCTCATGTAACCACTGCACTCCCTGATGCTCCCTTAAAGCAAGGATGGTCTCATGGGGTTTTCCACTCATTTTTCTCAGCCATCCCTGTGACAGCAGGGAATCATGGAAAGGTTTGGGTTGGAAGGGACCTTAGATCCCATCCATGAGCAGGGACACCTTCAACTATCCTAGGCTGCTCCAAGCCCTGCCCAACCTGGCCTTGGACTCTTCCAGGAACGGGGCAGCCACAGCTTCTCTGGGCAACACAGGAACTTGTGACAGGCTGTAGCCAGAGGAGGCTGAAGCTCTTGTTCCGTCCCAGGTGGTTCTCCGAGTTCCGAGAGGTGGACTTTGCCCGCGCTGGGAACAAGGCCCCGTACGGGGTGAGCCTGGACACAGGGCCCTTGGAGCAGTTCCCACACTCCATGGAGCCGCAGCTCCGGCAGCTGGGATTGCCCACGGCACTGAAGAAAGGTACTGGGGCAGCTGGGAAGGGCAGCCCCGTGTCTGTCTGAGCAGGGAAGATCTCGGAAGGAGAATGTTAAATAGGAGAATTTAGACCTGCAAAAATCCCAGGGACCTTCTCCTTGTTGAGATGAGGCTAGAACTCCTTATGTCCTTCTTGTGCTGTTCCTCCCAAACTCATGTCAAAGGACGAGTCAGCCAACAAGCTTTTTCCAAAACACTGTCCATTTCCAGTGGGAACAGCTGGGACTGACCCATTCAGAAACCAGATGTGGGTTTTTTTGAGCTGATCTCCCCCAGCTCGAGGTTCACTAACATTGCGTAGAAAGCTCCAAAGGGTGGTGTTGGAGGGAGTCTTGGCTCTGCACCCCACATTTCAGGGGGTTACCCAGTACCTGGGAGCCTGTTGAAGGGGTTTTGTTCCTGCAGGGGTGGTGACACTGCTCTCAGATTACGAAGTCTGCAAGGAAGGGGATGTTCTCACCCCAGAACAGGCCCGTGTCCTGGTGAGTAACACAACAGCCCTCTTTCCTGATACAAAATAATTAATTCATGCAACTCCTGAAACTCAGGAGCAATTATTTTGGCTCCTGCTCTGCAGCACTTCCCACCTGGAAGTGGTCTGGACTGTTTTGCTAAACTGGACACACAGATAAAGCAGGAACACATTTGTGTCCTTTCCTAGAAACTCTTCGGTTATGAGATGGCAGAGTTTAAAGTCACCATCAAATTCGTGTGGAATTCTGAGACAGGAGACTTCCAGAAGCTTGTGGGAGACAAAGCAGAGGAAGAAGAAGAGGAGGATAATGATGACAGCAACGAGGACTAGCAGTTTGCACACGAGGCAATTCTACTCTTATTTTAGAGACAAAAAGAGGAGGATGTTTCTCTGACCTGTTTGCAGCTGGACAAGGATGATCAGCTCAAATGTGCTCTTTGTAAAATATGATCAAACTGTGCTTTTTATATATATATATATATAAAAATTGTATACAAAACTTCAGATGATTGTTGCTGCTGCCTGTTACTGCTTGTGTATCCCGGGATCTGAGGAAATTCCACCTCAAATGTGAAAACTGGGCAGAAGGGGTGTATATTTAATGCAACTTTGATGTAGCAGACTGGGGAAAATGCTGAGGGTTTGTTATTCTTACACAGAAGAAGATAATTTCCCTCATCCTTGGAATTTTGCCCTATCCCTGGAGGAGTACAAGACCAGGCTGGATGGAGCTCTGAGCAACCAGGGCTAGTGGGAGGTGTCCCTGCTCATGACAGGGGCTATAATGAGATGAGCTTTAAGGTCCCTTCCAACCCAAACCAATCTGGGATTCTATGATTCCAAGTCCCCAAGTGCTGCCAGCCAGGTTACAGGTACCGGTCAGAGATGGGAGCTGCGATAGAGGTTTTATTCTTGTACATAATTATTTAAGATTTCACATTAAAGCAGAACTGGGGCTTTCACCCCATGAATGTGTTCACTGTCCTGAATAACTGCAGCTTTAATTACGGTGCTGTGGGGACCTGGAGGGCTGGGAGGGAGGAATGACTAAGGCACAGCCCAGCACAACAGCAGTTGTGGATCCTACAAAGCTTCATTAATTCAGGAGAAATCTCAACCCATTTGCTTGTGGATCAAAGGGCAGGGTGGGCAGTACCTCTCCAGTGCTTCCAGAGCCCTGTGCTCTGTTCTCTACCCCCACGCTGCCAGCGTTCCATCCCTGCTCCGATCCCTAACGGAAGTAGTTGGGGCAGTCGTGGGCACTCATGTTCCAGGCTGCATCAAACGCCTCCACCACGGCTGGGAGCAGGGGACCCTCCTCGCTGTAGTTAAGGTTCTGCTCTAGCTGCTCCATGTTGGACATCCCGATGATCACTGCATCTCCAAGAGAACCCTGGGAAGAGAGATGAGGTGCTGCTGATCCCAAAAGAAACCTGGTTCACCTCTCAAGGATTTAGACAACTGACACCATAAAGTTCTGGTCAGAAGGCCAGGACATCTCCAAGTCATGCCAACTCCTCAAAAACTGCCAAGTTCTACTTAATGATGGGCTACAGGAACGTGTGGGGGAGATGGGGAATATAACCATTAGTTTCCTAGTCCAAGGAAGAGCAAGTGCTCTCCTTGCAGGGACGCTGAGTGGGTAGGAAGCCATGACCCCACTAATTGGCACTTAAAATCTTCCACTTCTTCCAATCCTAAGCACAGAGGATACCACAGGGGACACAGAGCTGACTTGCTTGAGCAGTCTGGCAGAGTCCACACAGCAGTATTCACTTTGGAATGCCACAACCCCGTGGGATGTGCAGATTAAAGGGTAAACTACACTGAAATGTCCCTGTTTGTGTGCACAGCCCTGGCAGCACTGCCCAGGCTGTTGGTTATGGCCGCGTTGAGCTCTCACCTGCAGTTTGGAGTGGTTGTAGAGCCAGCGCAGTGCAGCCGAGGCCAGGCTGGGTGGGTTGGAGCCATAAGCCTCCTTCAGAGCCTTTTCTATTAGGGCAATTCCCTCAAAATTGTGTTTTTTCCAGTACCTGCATGAAAAGAAATCACCCTTATTGCCCTTGAGAACTCTAGTGAGTGGTACATCTATATTCCAACCAAAAGGAAGCTTCATACAACTCTTTATAGCCTCTGAGGACTTCTGCAATCTCCCCTGCAAGTTGTGGGGCAGCTGAGCATAAAAACCACCCTGCAAAACTCATGCCATGGCCATGCCATGGCCCCAACCACGTGTGCTGATGCAATCCCTGCACAAGCTTTGGCCAATTCTGCTTCCTCTCAGCTGATGATTAGTGTGTTTTTAATGCAACCATTCCTTGTCTGTCACCTCAAAACATACCTGTCCCTGTAGGCCTGAGCCCAGTCGTTCCCAAAAAATCTCCCAGTAGGCTGGCGTGTGTCTTTGTCCTCGTACTTGTACTTGCCGGTCAGGAGCCCTCCTGCAAAGGGCAACAGCATGTTTAGGGCTGGGCTGGCTCTGCACAGCCCCCATTTCCCAGGGTTTTGTCTCAAGGTCTGGCCTTGTTCCCCCCCTGTACCTGCCAGGGGGTTGTAGGCGTAGAACCGCAGCCCAAAGTGCCTCAGGCAGGGGAAGAGCTCGGCCTCCACCTGGCGTGTGGTCGCGTTGTACATACCCTGCACCAAGGGGGGGCACAGCTTCAAACACCAGCTCAGGGCAGAGCATCAGCCGCTTCCCACCCTTGCCTGACAAGACTTATCCAGAACAGAGGCTTCAGGTCACGCAAGGTGATGATTTGCTTAGGAACAGACTTGCTGAAGGATTGCAAATAATGCAAAAATTTAAGTTTCACAGAGGTGGAGTCACTGACTCCAGCAATGAACACATGCTCAGGTGTTCCTGAGCAGCGACCTCACTCAGCTTCCTGACATGGAAAGGGTGGTCAGGCACTGGAAGGGGCTGCTCGGGGGGGTGGTGGCATCCAAGGAAGGACTGGACGTGGTACTCAGAGCTCTGGGCTGGGGGACCTTGAGGGTCCTTTCCAACCTCAGTGATTCTGACTTCTAGGACTAACTGCAGCAGATTCCTTCTCTGTTTATATCAGGCACACTAGGGGTTGGTCCGAGATTTGGGAACCCCAAATCCCATGTACTTCCCCACAGCAATACCACCCCTCACCTGGTACACAGTTGGCATCACCCAGTTGTTGTACTTGCAGATGGTGCAGATTTCTGCCACCTCCCACGCTGCATAGTTTGACAGACCAAGTTCTTTAAACTTTCCCTGCAGAGGAATAAAAGAGAATTTAGTTCCAGTGTTTAAAAGTTCATTTGGACACAGACAGTGCAAGATGCATCCAGTGAAAATGAGTCACCAAATTTTAGTCCAGAGTGCTCACTGCTGTGCACCTTTTGCAAGACCTAACAAAAATATTTCTCATGTTCTGTTCATTTGGAATTCACACCCTCTAATTTAAATGGCATAGTTAGATTAACACAATTCAGGAATTCTTCACTCATTACCAGCACTAATCCTAACCCAGTCAGTTAACATGGCTGAAAGCAAAGTTCAGATGTTCTAAGGCTTCCAAGAGCTTCTGGGAACAAAGTGCACCATGTGAGCACCCAGTGGAGCAGCAGCTGCTCTGCTCTGGGCTCAGTCTCCTCTTCCGAGTGTTGCACAAACCCAGCGCTGCAGTGGGCACAACGAGCAGCCCTGATTTAAAAAAAAAAGTGGTGGGAAGGAGGGAATCAAGGATTGTCCAGGCTTAGACTCTCCACTTTACTTCTCTGTGCAGCTCGTTGCAGGCACGCAGCGTCTCCTCCACAGGAGTCCCGTGGTCAGGAGCGTGGAGGTAGAAGAGCTCCACATTTGTCCTCTTCAGCCTCTCCAGGGATGTGTCCAGCTGGGAGCGCACACTCTCCGGCTTCAGTGTCTTCCCATCCCAAGGGTTGGCCTTGGTGGCCACTTCCACTGGCAGAGAAAGAAGGAATAAGCAAGGAATTTCAACCTTCAGGAGGAAAAATGGGATTAATGGGCATAACCAAGCTTTTGAGGTGTTTCAGGGAAGGTCCCTCTCCTCGGGAACCACGTCAGCCTGGCAGAGGAGACTCTTCCCCAGACGACTGGGGGTCTGCCCTGGAGAGGGAAGGGCTTCTCAAGGTCTGGGGGTCAGCACTACGAGGGGAATCTCTTCTCCTCAGGCCTGGCATCAGCCTGGCAGGGGGGATCCTTCTCCTCAGGGAATCGGTCCCGAGGTAAGTTCCTTTTGCTTAGGGAGTCCATTCGCCTCACGGAAGACGCTCCTCCTTAGGGAGCAGGCCCAGGGCAGTCCTTCCTCCTCGGGGACAGTGTCAGCCTGACATAAGACCCCCCCCTCCTCAGGGCACGAGTCTCGAGGCAAGTCCCTTCTCCTCAAAGACGGTGTCAGCCTAGCAGGGAAGGCCCTCCTCCTCAGGGAAGAACCCTCTCCTCAGGACAGACCGCTGCCCTCAGGTGACGAGCCCCGAGGAAGGCCGTTCTCCTCAGGGCGGCCCCCGTGCCCCGCGCCGTACCGGGCTCGGTGCCTCCCGCCAGCAGCGCGCCCAGGATGCGCTCGGACTCTCCGCCCGCGTACATGAAGGCGGTGTCGAGGAGGCGGTAGCGGCGGCGCAGGAAGGCGCGGAGCAGCTCCGCGCTCGCCTCGGGCCCTGCCCGCCGGCCCATCTCCATCGTGCCCAGCACCACCCCGGGCCGCGCTCCGCCCGCCGCCACGGCCGCCATGGCCGCCATCGCCCGCGCCGCCATTGCGCGTGCGCGCGCACGGCCCCGCCCCGAGCGCGGCCGGCCCCGCCGGTTTGGCCAAAAAACAGCGAGTTTGGGCAAAAAAACACCGGGTTTGTCAGAAACCAGGCTGGGGACGGACGGATCTCTGGGAAAGCAGCACGTTTGTGGGAAAAAAAAAAAAAAACACGTTGCGGATTTCACGGAAAAGCTGCGGATCTTAGGGAAAAAGATTCCGGCAATCCCTGGCGGAGCGGCCGGTGCGGGGCGGGAGCGGCTGAGGGGACGCGGCGGGTCCCTGAGGGGCAGCGGGGCACGGAGAGACCTCCCGGCTTCCAGAGGCAGCGGCTTGCCGAGGAAAAATAAAGTCAGGTGGCGAACGGCGCTGGTGGGAGGTGAGTGCCGGTGCTGCGGGGACACGTCGGGCTGGACTTCGGCTGCTTCTCTTGTATTGTTTTTTTTTGCCTTCTTTCCCCCTCCCCCCCTTCTTTCTCCTTTTCCCCCCTCCTTTTTTCCTTCATCTTTTTTTTTCTTTTGTTTCTTTTTTCTTATTTTTCTTCTTTTTTTACTTCTTTTTTCTCCCCTTTTTCTTCTTTTCCTTTTCCTTTTTCTTCTTTTTCTCTTCCTCTTGCCTCCTTATTTCTTTTCTTCTGTTTTCGCTTCTTTTTTTTTCTTTTCTTACTTTTTTTTCATTTTCCCCCTTTTTTTTTCCGAATGAGAGCCACAACCTTTTCACATAAATACAAGCTTATTACAAAGTCAGCCTACCTCGTTCAGTGCCCATTCACCACCTTCTTGCAACTTACATTGAGAAAACAACTTTGCATATTTCACCACGAAAGAAAACTCATCATAAGTGAATAATTACAACCTTGAAATTACCTTTCCAAAATAGCTTGAGTTTCTGTCTTTCCTTCCTATGAGCCTTTGTGTTTTAATTACGGATATAGGTGAGCATTAATTATGAAGTCAGGCCCAGTGTGCAGTGGTGGTGACAATCTTTACAATTCTTACTGGATTTAAAGTCACTTTTTTCCCACCCGTTTGCAGGTAAGCCTGGCACAGAAATCCTTGCTGGCAAAGGACATCACCTGCCGGGGCCATGGAGCATAGGGACCTGTGACAGGACAACCCGAGGTCACAATCTCCTTTCCTTTGGGCTCAGGGAACCAACCCTGCCTGCTCCAAGGTGGTGGAGGGGAAGCCTCTGTGTGCATCTGCCATGCCACATTTTGATTGGTTTTTCTTTAGTTTTGGAAAGGATTGTTAATGGCAGAATTCCTCTTGGCAACAGGAGCTCCCGGGAATGGCAACAAAGACAAAGCAGTGTTCCTCAAGGAGACACTGGCTCCTCTCCTTCCCCATAGGAACGACAGCTTGTTCTGATGAGCAAGTTGGAAGGAACGAGCAGGGAACATTTTGGACCTGAAAACCTTCCTCCTTCACGAGTGGGGACGAAAGCAGAGGGGAGTTTCACCTAGGACAAGGGACTCCAGCACCCGCACCACCCAAACCCCGTATGTGGCTGAGGGTGCCGGACTGCAGGCAGGGCGGGGGGACAGGGTACCAGGGAATCGCAGGAGTCCCCCGAGCAGGTGTAGCCCTGCAGCCGCTACTCTTCCCCGCGCCAGGGGGCACCGGGCCGGGGAAAGCCTTCTTCCCCAGGGGCTTTCGGCGGGCGGCAGGAGCCGCCCGGGGGTCCGTGCGGGGCCGTCCAGTGGAGCGGGGCGGCTGCGGGCCCGGCGTGCTCCGGCTGCGCAGCGCCGGCCCTTTCCCCTATCCGTGGGAAGGGATGGTTGAGTCCGGCGGCAGCGGCTTCTCGTGTGGCTGGCAGCCGCTCCGCTGCGCTGCCTGAGCTGCTCTCGCCGCGATCCCTCCCTCCCTCCCTCTCCTCTCCTCCTCCTTCTTCTTCTCCTCCTCCTCCTCTTCCTCGCACTCCCCGCATCCCTCTCCTGCCGCCGCTGGCCGGCTCTCCCCGCCTGCGGCCGTGCACGCCGCGCTGCCGCGGCCCCGGGCGCGCCTCCCCTCCCTCCGTGCGCGCCCTCCCCTCCCCTGGGCGGGCGGCGGGCCGGCGGCGCCGGGGCTCCGCGGGCGCTGAGCGGCGCAGCCCCGGCGCGGCGCGGGACTGATGCTGTCTGAGAGCAGAGCCGAGCGAGCCGCCCGCGCAGTCCTGCAGGAGGCGCCGGGCGCTGCGCGGCGCTCGGGACCCGGACCGCTCCTCTCCGCCTCTCCTCGCCCTGTGGTGGTTATTTGGCGCTGTCCTTAGCCCCGCTGCCGCTCGGAGGACACGGTCGCAGCCGAGAAGAGCCGCCGGGGGTTTTGTGTGAGTGTGTGTGTGTGTGGAATAACTGCAGACATGACTGCGTGGAAGAAATTCAAGTCTCTGCTGGTTTTCTGCGCGGGGCTCCTCACTGCAGCTCAGGGTAAGATTCGGGTTTCTTGCTCTGGATTCGTGTAGGATGTGGTTACGGCACTGATTCCCCCCTCAGCTAAATCACTGCCGCTCGGTTGAGCTCTCTCCTTTGCTTCGTTTCTGCGCCGGGAAACAGCAGGCTCTTCGAGCCCGGTCTCCCTTCTCCCTGCCTCCCACCTCCCGTCGGTGTTCCCCGAGGGCTCGGCTCCTGGCCGGTCACTTCCCCTGGGCGCAGGCCGGGGGGGGGGGGGGCGG
>JAWWLV010000061.1:1038735-1064763 GCA_035041135.1 Platyrinchus mystaceus | reverse complement strand
TTATTTCTTTTCTTCTGTTTTCGCTTCTTTTTTTTTTCTTTTCTTACTTTTTTTTCATTTTCCCCCTTTTTTTTTTCCCACTTTATTTCATCTTCTTTTATTTCTTTTGTTTCTCCTCTGAGGCCAAACCCTGCCGGGCCAAAAACCTTCCCACTCCTCTCATCCCTGATGCAAAATTAAGGCCAATAAAGGTGTATTATCCACTAATTCTTTTTCCCAACACGAGACAGTTTCCAGCTGCATCCAGAGGAGCCCCAATCCTGTTTGTCATCCAGATCTATTTTTCTCCAGCATCATTAATTTTTCCCCCCAGTTCCCTGCTGGACACTGCCATTCCTGGGCCATGGCTGCGCGGCGCTGGAGGAGTGTCCCCTTTGGGAATCTCTCTGAATGTCCCAACGGCTCCCGCTGGATCCTTGACGTGTTCCACGAGTGTGCCCAGGACAGCCGGGACGTCTCCAGCGTTATCCTGGGGCTGGTCTCCATCTTCTGCTTCGCAGCCGCCTCCTTCCCGTGAGTATCATCCCAAATCCCAGCCCAGCCCTTCCCATGAGACAGCAAAAGTCAATGTTCAAGCACCAGGTGCCCCAGTTATTAAATCTACCCATCAAAAGCAGTCGGGGCTTGGAAAGTTTAGGACTAGCAGGAGGAGAGGAGTAGGCAGCACAGCCCCAAAGCCTTGGTGGTTGTTATATTGTTGTTGCTGAGCTTGGCAGCCGGAATATCCCACGTAAGCCAACTGCAGTGTGCTCAGGGCAGGTCATACATGTGCCTGGAATGTTTCCAGGAACGCTGGGCTTCTTGGAAGTGCTGAGACAAGTGTGGCAGAGGGGGATGTGGGGAGTCACGCTCCAGCTCCATTATTTCGTAACCAGAGGGGAGGATCCTGCAACTCAGGCTTCTCCTCACTCCCTCCTGCCCAGTTTGCTGGGGAGCACATGGCTGTGCTAGGGGCAATCCCTGCTTTCTCCCCCCATCCCCAGTGCTTTGGGATCCACAGGGAGCCCTGGGGATGGTTCCCAGGTAGTGCTGAACCAGTCAGGGGCAATGTTTGTGTCTCTGCCCAATTCTCTGCAGGCAGTTTTACCAAGCCTGCAAAACAGGCATCATGGACCGAGCTCTCTCCATATATTTCCTGCTGGGATGGCTGGGAGGAGACCTCCTAAACCTCATCGGCTCCTTCCTGGCTGATCAGTTGCCCCTGCAGGTACCAAACCCCTGGGGCTGGGCCAGCTCCCAAACACCCTGAACTCCAGGGACGAGGGATGGGCTGGGAGCTGCTTAATCCAGCCCTGGGAACCAGAGACCCAAACAACCCAGAATGCTCCCCTCTCCCCTCCTGGGGTTGTTCCCTTCTCCCATCAGGGATGTTCTCTCTTTCCTCCCTGGGGTTACTCCCTTCTGTCTCCTCAGGGTTGCTCCCTCTTTTCCTTTCAAGGATGCTCCCTGCTTCCCTCCAGGATTGCTCCCTTCTCCCTGCCTGGGGTTGTTTCCTTCTTCCCCCATGGGGTTGCTCCTTCCCCTCTGGGGTTACTCCCTTCTCTCCCTGGGATGTTTCCTTCTTCACCCCCTGGGATTGTTTCCTTCTTCTCCTCAGGGTTGTTCCCTCTTTTCCCCTCAGGGATGCTCCCCTCTCTCCTAAGGCTGTTGTCCCCATCCCAGCCATCCCCCAGCCCCTCCCTGCAGGTGTCCCAGTGTCCCCTCCCTGCAGGTGTCCCAGTGTCCCCTCCCTGCAGGTGTCCCAGTGTCCCCTCCCTGCAGGTTTACACGGCCCTTTACTACGTGCTGGCCGACCTGGTGATGCTTTCGCTGTACTGCTACTACAGGGTGAAGAACAGGGGTGCAAGATGTGAGTTGGGGCGTGGGCAGGGGGGGCTTGTCCTTCTCTGTGGAGCTGGGAGGGAATCCCCAGGGAGATTCCAGGGGCAGAGATGCTTTGCAGATACAGCTATTAGATGCTTGCTGGGCTGTTCTTCCTTGGATAATTTGAGCCCCCAGGAAAACCAAAGCCAGTCAATAGCTACAGGCTGTGCCTGGGGTTTCTGCAGACCCTGCAAACCTCCCCATGGTGTCCAGGCTGAAAATAACTCCCCTGTGAGTCGCACTGGGCATAGAAATAAATTCTTTACCCACAGGTAGGTGGTGACTCCGCCTCGGAGCTGGAAACCACAGAACTCCTGACTCAGGCCAGGGCTGCAAGGGAAAGGGGAAGTTTTCTGATTTTTTGGGGGTCAGAACTCCAGCCTTGACATGATGGGGAAGTTCTTCCCTGTTCAACTGGAGTGAAAAGGGAACCTTATCAGTTCTTGAAAGTTCAAACAGCCAGAGAAAACAGAGCAAATTCATTTTTCAGCATTGCAGCTTTGTGAACTCCAAACAGGCACCTTGGGACCAGGATGACTTTAACTTATTAGAGACACATAAACTTATAAATGAATTGATATTTCGCCTATCAACTACATAGTTTTGTTAAGCTGGAGAGCCTGTTTACTGAATATTATTACTGAATAATAATAAATTAATAATAATAAATAAGCCGAAGCAGGGCTTGCTCTGGCAGGGATTTGAGTGAGTTAAGACAGTGAAATCTCCTAGAGGGGATGATTTTTAAGAACCTAAACCCAAAGAAACCGAGATAGGACCAGTTTCCTGCCTGATAATGTACAAACTGGCCACATCACTGGGAGATAAATCACCCACATCAGCCATGTCCCTGTCCCTCAGTGCTGCGGAGATAAGGGACAGCTTGGAGGTTCTTTACCCTGAGGGGGTCCTGGAACCCCTGAGGCTGCTGGGGGTTGATGGGACTCTCCCTAACCAGGCTCTCCTTGATTCCCTGCAGTCACTGCCCCAATCAATGCAGCCTTTGTGTTCCTCTCCATGGGAGCAGTGTCAACCCTCTCCCTCCTGGGCAGTGGCACCTCGACAGAGGGCGCAGGGACCTTTCGAGGGAGGTCTCTGCTGTCAGTTCACATGGATGATCCTGGATCAAAGGTGAGCCAATTCCGAAATCTGGATGATGGGATACAGAAGATCTGGGTGGGCATGTCCTGCTGGATGGTGTGATCCCACCCAGTAGTGCCAAAAAACACCTTGTATCCCACCACATATTTTGGGGTTGGGGGCTTCTCTGTTCCTCTTTTAGGAGCAAATTGTTCTCCAGGGTGTTACAGTCTAGGAAGGTGACACTTTTGGAAAGAGACCTTAAAAGATTGCTCCAAAATTCAGGGACAGTCTGCTGTAGGATTTCAGACATTTCAGGGCCTGCTCAAGATTCAGCAATGCCACATCTCTGTTTGTGAATAGACATTATTTCGGGGAGCTGCATGGGATGGACATTCTCTAAAAAATGTGGTATTTAAACCACATTCATTCACATTAAACCACAGCCTGTTTTCAGGAAATTTGAGAGACTTTTCCCCTTTTATTCTTTTTTCCAATTATCTACATGTATATATAATTGAAGAAAGCAAGCAAGCAAGTGCAGCAAGGTAACTCAATTTGCTGCAGTAAAAGGAGGTTTGCAGAAGAGTTTTGCACTGGCAGTAGTGAAGGACCTCTCCAAGCAATTCCCATTATAAGAGCTTGAACTAGACTACATTATTTTCCTATAGTAAAATAAAATATAATTATCAGTTATAATTATCACAGGACTTATCAGATGAGGGAGAGCTGGGGAGATCAGAGGCTGGGTTTGGGGGCCATGGTGTGAATGCTGAGCTGCTCCTGGCTCCCCCTTTCCTTGCAGCCTTTCACCAGGAGTGAGATCATTGGATTCACCATCGGCTCCATGTCCTCCGTGCTGTACCTGTGCTCCCGACTGCCCCAGATCCACACCAACGTGAGTGCCCGGCCCTGGGCACCCCCTGGGCCCTGACATGTCACATCCAAGGGGGTTGCTGGGATCTTCTTTCTCCTCTTTGTTCAGAGGTCCCAGGCCCCTGTCTCTGGTGATTTCATAAGGGACTATTTTTCTGTATTTCTGGTCCAAAACCCAATTTTTCTCCCTTCCCTTTAACCTACCAATATTTTGAGGATGTGGCTTTATCTTATTTACAAGTAAAAGGGGAAGTAAAGGGCTCTTGGCACTGAGTCACTTTTTTCTTTTCTTTTTTCGGGGAGAGGATGATTAATACCACTTTATTTAGGAGAGCTGCACCCAAGCTGCTCTTCTTGTGCCCGCTATTCCCAGTACAAGAGGAAATCCACCACTGGGATCTCCTACTCCCTCTTTGCCCTGGTGATGTTGGGGAACTCTCTCTACGGCCTCAGTGTCCTCCTGAAGAACCCTGAGCCAGGCCAAGGTGAAGGTGACTATGTCCTGCACCACCTGCCCTGGCTGGTGGGCAGCCTGGGGGTCCTTTCTCTCGACGTGGTTGTATCCTTTCCCTGCCAAAACTTCCCTCTGGGATTGCATCCCACTGGCAAGGCTTTGCAGGGAGTGATCCTGCCCTGGAGCAGGCAGGGTTAGGCAGGAGAAGGGTGGGTTGATGCTACTCAGGGGTTGCTCACCCAAGTGCAGGTGAGTAATTTGTGGTGTTGCAACCGCTGAAATGCTTCAGCCCTTTGTTTGCATTGTCCTGTTTCCACCTCTGCTGGCACAAACTCCCTTTGTGGAGGTGGTGAGACCCAGTTTATGACACAGATCCACCCCTGTATGTGTGAAGAGCCTTAACCTCTCCTCAGATCTCCTTCCGGTTCCTCACCTATCGGAAAGGAAGAGCCAGTACCCACGAGGAGAGGGATGCTCTTCTTGGAGAGCAGGGTGACAGCCTGGAGAGCTGACCAAGGGACCTGCCTGGAGTGAGACAAGGAGGATGCAGATGAGGAAAGTGCTTAAACATGGGCAAAACAGCCCCTCCATCCTGGTGGCTCTTGGGAGAAGAGGACCTGAGCCAGTGGGTGACACGTTGTGCTGCTACAACAGTGGCAGAGGATGCTGCTGTTTGAACTTGTGCCTCTTTGATACCAATGATGCTATTGGGATAAAAGGGAATTATTTGACACCTCAGTTCCTCTTTGCTGCTCTGATGCCCCACAGCTGAGCCTGGTCACTGCTGTGTCTCTCAAGGGAGATCTGGAGCTTCCTTGGTGCTGGCAAACATGGGAGGAGCCTGAGTGGGGAGGGGACAGGGATGACCGACCTGCCACAGACACAGCAGCACTGTGGGCCTCACAACTGCACCCCGAGCTCCTTCTGGAAGACACGCAGTGCCTGGATCCAGTGGGGAGGGAGCAGCACAACCAAAGTGTTCATTCCTTGCACACCCATTTTAATTAGCACTGCTCACTCGGCTCTAAACCACGTCCTTCCCCACATGCTTACTCTGATTTCATTTTGCCAGTTTACCTGGCAGCTCCTGCTTCTTTCTTCATGACTTTCACAGTCCCAGTTCTCTGACTTGTCATTTTTTTGCCTCACCCATGTTTTAATTACATGGATTCCTTGGGGAAGTTGCTCTCTGTTACCCAGCAGAAGAGCTGCCTCTCTGCTTCCTCTGGTTTTCAGTCCTACGCTCTCAATTATGAATTTATCCCCAACTTGATGAGTTTATTCCCAACAGTGATGAATTTATCCCCCTCTTGGAGCCCTGCACACCAGTGCAGTGGCTCCCCGACCACAGAGGGACTGGAAGCAGGGGTGGTTTGGGAAAAGCCGTGTCCCAGGGAGAAGAGTGCGGAGGTGGAGCCACACAATGGATCAGCTCAGCACTCCAGGCTCCCTCCTGTGTGCTGAGCTGGGGATGAGCAGCTCAGTCTCACCAGGAAAGCAAGAAGAAAAACAAATAAAGCTTGTAGGCCCTTCAGGAAAAACTAACACAGCTTGTCCTTGAGAGAACAAGAGCTTTCCTTTTCCTGCAGTCACTATCAGCTCTTCTTTTTGCTTAGCTTTTCCCCTCTGATACCCAGTGTTGTACTCTATTATCATTAATTTATCATTCCTCTGCCAGTCCCATGACATTTGTCCTTCCCCAGGAAGTCGCCCTCCTCTCTGCTTTGTCCTCACACTGAGGACTCCAAGCCACAGCTCCTTGATTACACAGCTTAGCCTGGAAACAGGAGTCAAACTCCTCAGTGCCCATCAACCTGCACCAGCAGGTCAATTAAAACACAAGCTGGGCCAGTATTCGGGGCTGAGCCATTCATTTTCAGAAAGAAAGAGTATTTTTCAGTATCTTCGAGCCCTTTGAAACAAAGGAGTGGGTTTTCACTGCATCAGTTCATGGTTCTGCCCCTCCAGGTTCTCAGGTGAAGGGGCTGCTCAGCTCATCCTCGAGCCAGCAGGATTTCCTCTCTCATTCCCCAGGAGTTGTAGGAAAACAATTCCTATCAAGTGCTAATCCAAACCATGAGCAAATCCTTCATCTCTGCCATTTATAATTGCCACATCCTGGCTAACCAAGGGCTTTTCTTAAAGCTGGACAAAGAACCTCCAACATAGGGAGGAAAAATTATACATATAAAATATAGTTTTTCCCCACAGGTGGATCCAAAGCACAGGTTAAGTACAAGAGGATTTATTCAGGCTACAGAGGATGGAGCAGGGTGAGCAGCTGTTTGGCAGAGGGAGGTTTTACACTTGCTGCCATCTCAGAGGCGGTGGGTACAAATTCCTGCTACTGAGACTCTCCCTGAGGTTTTCATCCATTCAAGTCACTACTGTTCCTGCAAGTTAAGATTTTGCAGAGCCACATATTAAACCAGAAAAGGCAGAGCAGAAACAAATATCTCAGAGTGAGAAGGTAAATGAAAACCCCAACACACCAGTCTTCCCCCTCCCGGGCCCAAGACTTCACACAAATTTATCTCCAGCTTCAAAAAAGGTTTTTCCATGGACAGAACCAAGAGAAAAATACCAAATCTCAATGTGTTTCCCTGGGAGATCCCAGCTTTGAGGCAGGCACGTGTTGCCTTCCCCAGCCTGTGTCCCACAGGAGCTCCATTAGGGACCACAAGGCCCAGGTAAACACTGATCACCTGCAGGGTCTGGGGGTGAATCAGGTCACATCAGCCAAAATTAGAGCACATTAATCGATGTTAATGCCAACAGTGCCCATTTGCAGAAGTTCACCCAAAGGGTAATTTCAAAGGCCGTGGACAGGAAGAGCCCATCAGGTATTTATTTCCTTTCCCAGTTTGCCCAGGATTAGGTTTGGAGCAGTGAAACCAGAGCTGTGCAAGGTCCCCCTGCCCACCAAGAGGTTCAAGAGGAGACTCTGGGTGAGGTTTGCAGAGGACACAAAGACCAAGCATGGGAGCTTTTGGGTCGGCACTGATGGGTGCAACCATCTACCCCAATTCATCGAACACTGCTGCTCTGTCACCCCCCTGCTGGACACACAGACCCCCTGGACTGTATTTAACACACCCAGAAAAGCTGGACTAATCCCCCTTCTCTAAATACACCTGTTTCAAATTGCTGGATGCCTGGAACATCAATCCCAGCACCTTGGAAGGGCAGCAGGCCCTTGAAGAGCAGTGGGACATCACACCCTATTCAAAACAAACACGTTTCAGTTCATCTGGATATGAGACCAAAAAAAATAACCCTGCAAGGAAAGCAAGAGAAACAAGGACACCAACCACACACACTTCTTCCTGGGATTTTTTTTATTTTTATTGTTTTAGACTTTTTTTTTCTTTTTTTTTTTTCCATTTTTTAGTATGGAGGCTCAAGTATCAGATGTAGATTCAATTTAAGCTTTACAAAAAGAAAAAACCCAAAAAATCAAAACAAAAACCCCTTTTGCATTCCATAAAAATTGACAGAAAAGCGCCTTGGAACCAGAAAAGAAAAGAAGAAATTTTCAGCAGGTCTCCAAATCACCATCTCCTGCACATCTGGGTGAGTCAGTATCGTACAATCCCAAGGAACACCCTCTCTTCCCTCCCTCCCACCAGCCAGCCCTTGTGCCCAGCCCCCAAACATACGTGGAATAGATTATTTTTCTCCTTTTTTTTTTTTTTCCAGTTCTTCCTCTTTCACACACCACAGTATTTAATAAATTTTTGTTTTACATTTTTTACACCAATGTAACAAAAGGCAGGAGGGGGGTGAGGGAGGAAAAGACAAACAATGATCCGTGGTGATGCATATAAACGGGGGAGGGTGGGAAACGGGTGGGGGAGAAAAAAATAATACATGGAATTCTACAGAAACATAGCCTAAGGTCTTGATAGTAAAATGTGGTGCAAAGTAGGCCTCAGAGACTGAAAAAGTTTGTACAGCTTTATTCATGGGGAGAAGATGGCATTGCATGGAGAGTATTGGATGCAAATCGTGACGTGACGGAACAAAAAAGGGCAGGGGGGATGAGTTCTCTACCAAAGGAATCTAACGAGTGCATGGCATGTCTGGTTAGCACAGAGAGGATTTTAACTTTGCTGCTTTCTCTTCAAAGCCTCCACCAGGTCGTTTTTAAGAGCTTCTTGTTTTGATTTGTCTGCAAAAGTCTGCACAGACCTGCGAGGAAGAAGGAAAGGCGGGTCAGAGGCACCGGATGGAGGGGAGCAGTTGGGGACAGTCCTGGCATGGGGCAAGAGGGAGGAGAAGCACCTCAGCCCAGGCCCAGAGGGAACACTCAGCTCTGCCTGTTGGACCACAGGAAGCAGAAGGCAATGGACACCTGGGTGAGGACATTAAAGCAAACTCACTCCAGCAAGGATGGCACCAAAGGCTTCCCCGGCAGCTCCAGCTGCTGGAGGGAGATTTCCAACATTTTATGTTACAGAAGAACCCCAGCATCCCACCAGCAAAGGGGGTTAGTGCTCCTGCTCTCCAAAAGTCCAGAGAAAATCCAGCCTCCACCCAAGGAGAAGGGAAAGGCAGGGGGAGCCCCTGCCCCTCCTGCAGACTGTTCACACAGGGTCAAGCAGCCGCCTCAAAACTCCCCTCGGTGTTTGCACTGGTGGGAAAAGCAACCAGAGGTTCTTGGCTCAAATTTGCCTTCTTTTGTACCTTCCCTAAGTAATGAGTGATCAAAGCAGCTGAAGAAGAACAGAGATACTGTCACAGGATTATTACAGAGGTTCCCTTTGGATAGAAGTACAGAGGAAAAGCTCCATCTTCCAGGAGTCCCTCAGATCAGTGCCCTGTGAGATGGCTGTAGAGGAACCTCTAACTCCAATGGAACAGTAAGAAATTTCCACTTTTAAAAAAGACCTTCTTAAATGTGATCATTGATAGAATCATAAGACCAGACTTTTCCAGAGTTGCTACCATGGAGGAGTGGTAGGATCCAGTTTGGTAAGATATTTCCTCACCCAAACCATATTTCACACAGCCTTTTCAGTACTCAGTACCTGGGATAGTGGAAAGTGTCCCTGCCCATGGCAGGGGGATGGAACTGGATGAGCTTTAAGGGCCCTTCCAACCCAAACCAGTCTGTGATTGTATGATTCAAAGCCTTATTGTCCCTGGATGCTGTCTCCTGTAAACAAGACTGCTCTTTATGGTGGATATTTTCCTACCATTTTTATAACAGTATTTCCATTCTCTTGTCTCTGGAGACTTCTGCTGCTTTAATAAAAACATATACATTTGATATTTGCATTTGTCACAGGCTGAAGAAGTGGTTCTTGGCCATTATCAACAAATAGTGAGTTTTCCCCTTCGTCAGCTTAATGAGTTTAAAACGACATCTGTAACTTGTTAGAGGTGGAGTGGGAGGTTAAGGTGGCCCAGGGTTAGTCACTGCTGTGCATCCTCGACATTCAGAGCTCCAGAGCAAAGGAGGGCACAGGAACAAACCCCTTTGGAGGCTGTGCAGAGCACAAGCAAGTGGAGGCTGGGAATGTTTGAGTGAGCTTGAGCAGGACTGGGGTTTCAAGCTCCAAGGAAATTCAAGATCACCAGGCAAACAGGGTATGGGGGATGTGCATGTGAGCTCTGAACTCATGGGAAGTACGACCTGGGTTTTTTTCCAAACTGTGAGACTCCCAAGATTTCATTCTGCAGGGAAGACATTAACATTACAGGGAGTTCCCTCCTGGAAGTGGTGTACAGAGCTGTAAAAAACTACTGGTGCCCAGGGGACAGAGTCCCAGGGCTTCTGGACCAAATCAGCCCAATCCAACACCGCTCCAGGTACCACGTGCTACTTTCCTGCTCCCAGGCCAGAGTGCAAAGTGGTAAATCCTGCCACAATTCCAAGCAAGAGGCTTCAAATGGGGGGACCTGACATTTGAAATGGAAATCCCAGTGTTTAGTTGGCCATATTAGGAAACAACCCGTGGGTGAAACCCGGCTCCGACGTCGCTGCTCAGTCTGCGGGATTAGGGGTTAGTTCTGTCCCGTTACCATGCAGGGCTGGGCTGGGTGAGTCCTGGTTTAGTGCTGCTCTCACACCTCACAGGCAGCAAGGGGTACCTGGATTGGTTTAGTTATCAGGCTGGATGTAGATCTGGCGCTGGGTCAACACTTGAGAAAGTTCCCTCTGCAACTGCTTATACTTTTGGTTGTCGGGAATAGCATCGATAGATCTACAGAGAGCAGTCGGAAACCAGGGAGCAAACAGGGAAAAGAACAGTCAGAAGAACTCAGGAACACAGATCTGGGATTCTGGAAACCACCAGGGAAGGAGTGTAAACACAACAGTTAGGAGGAGCAGGGAAAGGCTGGAGGAGCTGATGCTCCGTGTGTTACCAGTCCTGGGCAGATCCCAGCGCTGCCCACAGAGCCAGGACTCACTGAGGGATGGGAGACACAGCAGAAAGTCAATACAGCAGCAGAAGGCAATGCTCACATGGAATATGACTGTATTACATATTTCCTCGACTGTTAATAAATGTTTCCTGGCTAAACCCTGCACAGCACAAAGGGAAACAGGTCTGTGACGAAGGCTGGGGTTTGGGACAGGACCCAGACCAGCTGCTCTCGCAGATACTGTGACTCCCCCTGCCCATGGTGCAGCACAAACATTTAATTAGCACCATTTTTCTATCTTCTTCCACATGCCAGGCTGTGAGAGAACATCAGAACACTTCTTTGTGCCATTTTTTTATTCTGTATTATCACACTGTGCTGGAAAATCTCTCTGCACTTAAAATGGAATGATTTGGCATCTCCGTTTTGTGCTTCCCTCCAGGAGCAGAACTACCAGCCTGGGATTTGTATGTCGAATTCCTGTCCAGGGATGGGCAGGGGTTGAAAAGTACAGCACAGTTTCCCTACAGAGAGGCACAGGGGATTTATTCCCCTAATCTCTTCCAGTACACTGTATTTTGACCAGTGAGTGTTGAGAGAAAAGACAGAATTTAAACCAAAGTCTAAATACCACAAACCACTCACATCATAACTTAATTCTGGGACTGTTTTAAAGAATAGCAGAAAGAGAAGTCAGAATTCAACTTTTAGGACTGTGAAGAATAAACCCTCTAATTAAAAATAATCCTGAAATACAAGTGTTGTTAGCTGGGCTATTTTCCTCCTGGTGGGGGAACAAGAGATTAAAACATTGCTTCAGACTTCTATAGTAGAAGTGTTCCCTGAACTTCATGCAACAAATAATGTTCCAAAGCTCAGGGAGGGGAAACGAAAGCAGATCAGGGCTGGGGGTGGCACCACAGGGATGGGAAGGGCGTCCCACTCCCAGCTGGAGTTTCCTTACCTCAGCCCATTAACGATGTCCTTTGTTTTTCCAAAATAAATCTCATTCAGTGTACTTCTGATTTTGTTTTCCATGTCCTGGAAAAGGGTATGAAATCTGATCAGTTTTCAGGAATGGTGCAGCACTTATACTACACCCATCACACAGGTCCAACCTGGTGTATTCCTATTATTTAAATCCTCACCAAACACACTCTGACCCCATCTCTCTGCTCTAATCAAAGAAATAAAGGCTTTTTTCCCCTTCTCTCCTCCCAGTTAACCACTCCAGGCCATGGGATCTCTCTCTGGACCACAAGAGGGCAGTTTCTCTCCAGCTATCCATGTTCTGCACAAAAGGAAAATGCATCTCACCCCAACCTTCCTCTGCAATTTCCCGGGGCACTGAACGGGCTCTGAGTGTCATGTCAGTCATTGGGGATAACCAACAGTCAATAGTTCTGTGCTTATGGATCCCCTTGCATTTTTTACTTGTTCTTTAAAGCTGCATGACAGTTTTGAGAAAGAGAAAGCAGCATTTTTTCATTAGGTTGCTTTCACTCAAGCAAAAAACTTCGAAAAGGGATCAAAAAAGAAGCAGCTGCCTTTCTTTAATTTCCCAGTTCACATAAAAATGCATTAGTCTATTTCAGTTGAGAATTTCATCCTCTCTGGCCATAGTGGCTATGAAAATCAAGGAAATTTGGAACACATCCATACAGGACAGTGCAATGAAGCAGCAAAGCAGTGGTGCACCTTGTGAGCAGCTTCACTCCTTGTGCTGAGCTTACAGGACTGGCAGCTGCCAGAAAATCCAGCACTAAACCCAGTTCCAGGGGATTTAATAAGCACTTGATACACACTGAGCTCTCAGTTCAAGCACAGTTGTGTGTAACAACCTAACCTGAAATAATTCTTCCCAAAAGTGACTGCAAAAGTAAGTATGGGGGTAGAAATTTATTGATTAGCTCTCAGGTAAGGAACTTATTTTCCAGGACGGTAACTGCAGAGTGGTGGCTTTGTATCAACAAATGGCTTGAAGTGATGCTGGGAGGAGCACTGAGCCATCACACACCAAGCCACAGTCACAACAGGAATAAATAATTTGTTTGTAAAGAAAAAAAGCAACAAAATTTTCACATATGTGGCCAAGTTTGGGCCAAAGAACTTGCAGCAGGTTGGAGCTGCTGTTCCCAGCACTCACCTCTACCAAGCGCCCGATGTTGGCTATGTGGGGTGAGGAGTCACTCACAGTCTCATCTTTCTCCATCTGGAAAGGAAACACACAGAGCCATCAAAAACATGGAAACCTGAGGGGAGTACATGGCAACATTCAGTAGGGATGGGAGAAAGTGGGTCTCAAAAACTCTTTTATTGTGCAAACAGCCCAGGATGACGCTGAGACACTCCCAGCACTCGACACAGGCACATGTTGGTAACAGAAACGCAGTGTAATAAAAACCATGGACCAAAATAAACCCTGATGTAGACAGGCCCTACAAAATTGTCACTCCATCCTACTGAGAGGCTGCAGGAGATCTACAGAGGGAACATACAGCACAACAAGCTCTGCAGCACAGAGGGGTATTAAAGGTTGGTGCTGGGCGGCTGCACACGAGGATGGTGCTGGCAGTGGAGCTGCTATGAACTCTTCCTCAAAAACAGCCTTTTCATCTTCACCTCAAACACTGCCTCCAACCACACCTAGGGCACATCCTCCACTCTCAGGGTCTCCTGGCAAAAGACGCCTCAGGCACTATTTCCCTTCCAGTAGAGAGGGAAAGTGCAGGGAATACAAAACGCACAAAAACCTGCAAAGGTGGTGATTTAAACTACTGAAATAATGTGGAAAGAAATCTGTTTGTATCTCTTCTTTTTTTTTTTTTTAGACAAAAAGCTGAATGAATATGTACCTGATTATTAAGAGGAAGGAAGTACAAAGTAAGTATGGGGGGAGGGAAAGAAGCAGTTTCTTTACTGCCCTTTGCAGTAGAAATTCAGAGCTGGATAAACTCAAGTGTATAATGACACCAATGCTCTTAGTGCAGTACCTGAACAGGAGACAGGTCCATGAACAATTTTTCATCCCTAAGATCAAAAAATGGGAGCTGGAACTGCACCACTCACTTGATTTCATCTGACTTTGCCCCACAGGATGCCCACCCAGAAGCCATCCCTGACTGTCTTCTCCAGTTCTTGAGGTGAGAACTGTGACTAAGACATAGAAAAGCTGTTGAACAGTGAACACCAGTCTCAGAAACCTCAACTGACACAAGATGTGCTGAGATGGCACGGAAACAAAACTGGGAGAAAAATGTAGTGGGAAGAACAGTCTTCAAAGGGTTTTACTAATCCCAATGAATTCTCTTATCCATCTGTTCCTATCCCTCCCTCAGGGCAGAGTTTAAAAATCTGGGCCAGCTACAGGTTTCTTCTAATCAGCCAAGTCTGTAACAGGCTTGGGGAAGCATGTAATTGAGTTGGAAACCCGAAGGCAAGAGATAACCTGGGAGAAGGGGAGAAAGAGCATGAGGATGTTTAATTTTGCCTGTAGACTTCAGTCAGATTGTTTACATGGAATGGAGACAGTGCCTGGAGAATGGATCCAGTTGCAGTGGAGGAGGAATATAAACCTGAACTACACAAACACACACATAGACATTATGGGCAGTTTGGGAACTGTCAGCAAACTGCCAAAAATCTGGGGCAGTCAGGAGCTGGCAGTGGGTCAGTTCCTTCCATGGGCTCCCTGATGTGCCTCCTCCACACCTGGAAAGGCCAAGCTCCATGGCAAGAAGCAGAATCTGAAAACAGAATTATTTTTTTTTTGCAAAACGTATATTATTACATCTCCATAAAAACTGCTGCCAGAAGGAAAACATTTTTATGTGCTCTCGAAGGCCAGATGTTACAAGAGGCTGTTTAATGGAGTGCAGAGGCAGGATCAGCCTTGTCCTACACAAAGTCGGGTTTTGCTGAGTTGTTGGGATTTTTAAAGGTTCCTTCCAGTGGCTGCTTAAATAAGGGGGTAATTTGCTTCAAGGGGAAAGTCCCCTCTGTAAGTTGATGTTAACAAGCAGCTCATCTTCCCACTGTCACTCCCCACCTGCCCGCTGAGCTCAGCCAAAAACCAGGATGAGCCAAGTCCCATGGACATGGCTCAGTCGCTGCTCTCCCATTGGAGATCCACTGTTGGCTTCCCTGCCTTCCTTCCCAGCCATCTGCTCCCGGTGTGACTGACAAGGGAAACTCACTCTGCTGGGGATATCGAGCTCTTGATGGCTGGTTGGTCATTTTGGATGTTTCCTGCATCAAATAAAACAGTTTTCTGCACTTTTGGTAAATGGTACTTGGAGAAGTTACACAAAGAGAGGAACTTAAGCTGGAGAAACACTTTGTTCTGTCATGAAAGGTCCCCAAAATACTAGAAAGATAGAAGGGAGCTCATCCTCCATTTTGGTCTGAAGAACCAACAACATCCACAGCTGCTCTGGCCACAGAGCAACGTGAAAATCCCTTTAATGAAACACAAACAGCCATTTGAGCCAAAGGCTCCTAAAGCCACAGGCAATAGGCAGACTGAAGGCTCCAGGTGGAAAATATGTGGAATTATTTGGATATCAGTAAGGCAAAGTCTGGCCTCTCTCTCCAGCATTTATTTCAAACTGTAAGCAGGTGAATGAGGGTTGTGAGCTCTGCAGGGATGCAGTGCTGTAGGAACCAGCTGAGAACTGACCTCATGCCTTCACGTAGATTTATTCTCACCAGTGTAACCAAAGGTATCCCATATCCTGTACCAAACTGTACAGGAGCAAACCTGGGGATGCCACATAACCTCCACGTGCCACCAGTCCAAGACATGCTCAACTCTTCTATTCCCTCTTTTTCTAAACTATTATATAACTGAACCAATCTGAAATCCATGAGGGACCTTAAAGCCCATCCAGTGCCACTCCCTGCCACAGGGAAGGGACACCTTCCACCAGCCCAGGCTGCTCCAAGCCCCATCCAACCTGGCCTTGGACACTTCCAGGGATGGGGCAGCCACAGCCTCTCTGGGCACCCTGTGCCAGGGCCTCCCCATCCTTATGACAGAGAAGGGAAGCAGAAACAGCTCCCCAGACAGTCCCTGGTCACTACATCCCTGCTGCCCTCTGCATCCCAAAATCCTGCTCAGTGCACTGGACACTGCTGAGGGGGAGCTCAAGGATCATGAGTAGATCCCAGTGGTGGAAAAACACTTCCTGTTACAACATCTGGAAGTGGGTGGGATGGGCCTTTACATGAAAGCTGGACTTGATGGAAGTTGATGACTCTACCAATTGCTGAGCACAGGGATTTCCCTGGGATGATAAATGGCAGCAAGGCTCTGCTGGTGTTTCACTGAGCAGCAACAGATCCCAGGGAACATCCCTCTGCATGCAGGGATTGCTCTGTTTGCACAGCCCAGCCTTCAACCAGCTCTGCAGAATGTTCCGCCACTGGAGCGTGTTTAAGGTTCAAAAATCAACACACATCTGAGTTGCTTTAATCCAAAATCTCAGGTCTCAAGTCCCTGTGACTTTATGTCCTCACCTTCCCACATCTCTAAATGTAAATAAACTACGGGTTTGGAGCCAACCTTTTCCTCAGCAAACTTGCACTTCCTCAGTGTTCATCCTGGCTCAGGAAACACACATACAGGTTCTTTGTGCCCAAGGACATCTCAGAAAGGCACCTGTTGGTCTTGCTTTCAAGAGGGGGGCTCCAGAAATCCATCCAGCAAAGTGCAGTTTTGACTGCTTGCCAGGAAACAGGCAGCCTGCATCTCCTTTGCATAAAATGAAACACAATCACACAGCTGCTCCTACCTTAAGGAAAAATGGAACCTCAGAGTTCAGCCAAAGCCATTCGGTGCCCTGGCAAATGACACAAGTAATTCCAAGGTACACAAAGAGGACAGGACCCCCAGTTCTGTCAGGGAAAATCCCTTGCCAGGCATCTGGCTTGAATCAGGAGACGGTGGGAGTTACCTGCAGCCCCTGGAGAACATGCAAGGGAATGGAAAAGCTGCTGACACAGCTCATTTCCCTGCAAGCCTTGCTCCCTGTGCTGTAAATTGAAGCAGTGTGTCCTGTCCTTCCCTTACTTCTGTCTGTGGCCCCTTGGCATGCAGAGGGAGTGTAACACCCCGATCCATCTTTCCCTACCCAAATTCCACCTCAGTCCTTGTTCTGAGTGAATCCTGCCAGTGTGGGATGTTAGCTGGGAGTTACTTCCTCCATCCTGGCCTTCAACTCTGAGCTCCCCTGAGCTGCATCCAAAAAGAGTTTGGAAGAGCCCCCTTGTTCAGGCAACTGTACAATGAGAAGTTCTCTACCTGACATTGCAGGACATGAGCAAGGGAAAAAAAAAAGATTAAAATTAGCTTTGTCCTTCCAGTTCCTCCCAAAAGTTTTTCTATAATGCACTTTGGAGTCAAAACAAGGATGGCTGCACTCTCTGTGTATTTATGTAGAACAACATATATTCCTAAAAATTAGAACAAACCCTCACTGGGCAAAGGGACAAGTATTCTGCCACACAAAGGGACTTCTTCAGCCATGATCTAATCAAGTGCCCAATGTGAAGATGTCACTTCAGCTTTAATTCTCTGTAAATTTTCAGGCCAAAATTACAATCTATGGATCCTACGTGCATGGAGCTGGCTAAGAATTGATCTCATCCTCTCAGGATAAAAGTTAACACATGCATATATAAATCAATTATGCATATGGATAAATTGTGCAAAGGAATATATATCAAAAAATATGGGTTTGTGTTGTATACTTGTATATACAGACACATTTCTCTACTGGATCAAGACAGAATCTGAAATTCTATATTTTTAACAAAACCAAAATCCCAAACTCTATCAGAACATATATCACATCATGTTTTACTTCAATTAGTCCGTAACACATTACATGACATTTTATATTAATTAGTCTGTAATTCTAGCTCTTTCAAAGAAACTCCATAATTGAACTGATAAAGCAAAAGCCTGACATTCTTTGGGTAAAATAAATTAAAGTTACACAAGGGGAGTTTTCAACCCAGACGGCTTTGGGTTGGAAGGGACCTTAAAGCTCATCTCATCCCACCCCCTGCCATGGGCAGGGACACCTTCCACCAGCCCAGGTTGCTTCAAACCCCGTCCAACCTGGCCTTGGACATTTTCAGGGATGGGGCAGCCACAGCTTCGCTGGGCAACAAACACACTATCTTGGTGAGAGAAAAAAATCATTCTCAGAAATTCAGAGCAACATTTAGGAACAGTCCAAGTGGGAACCTTGCAGTAAGGAGTCTGGGGACATTCAAGAAAGGCAAAGACAAGTTTTTCCAGGCAAAGCAACAAAAAGTCCATCTGTGAGGGAGGCAGGGCAACAATATCTCACTGGTAGGAAGTGGCAGCAGAGAACAGCTATTTCTGGACTCTTAGCCCAGCTCGAAGCTCAGCTCTACCATGACACATTTCAAGAGCTGTTCCTTTGGCCTGTTCCTGGCCACCAAGTTAATCATTCCATCAGCACTCAAAAAGTACCCCATTTGCAGCTAAGAGGCCAAACTGGTTTCAAAGTAATGGCTCTCCCCAGACTTCCCTTTCCAAGCACTGAGAGGTTCCCTCTGCCATCAGTTTGTAAGCCAGGATATAACCAAGCTTGTGAACACTTCAAAAGCTTCCTCTGAAACACAAGGACATCTGCTATTCACATTTTAGCATCAAAGGTGGTCAAGTAGCTTAACTGATGAGTTGACCAAAACCATGTACAATTTACCACATACAAAATAATTTCAAAATATTACTGATTACTGATATTGCCAAGGTGAAACTGTACCATACCATTCAAGAGGTAACTAAAACCTAATTTTGGTGGCTGCATTTACTGCAAACTGTATAAAAAGCTGATTAAAAAGTAAAAATAAGACTTGCTGTCCTTAGGTGATGTGGCAAACTGGATCTACAGCAAAGTACAAGCCTTGCACTCAGGAATTTAGTCCAGCTGAATACAAGGCTGGGGACAAACAGCTCCTGCTCACATTGCACACCTCAAGGCAGTGTGAAGACTGCAGTTGTCTGCCATGGATTCTGGTCCTGTCAAGCCTTCTGTGGCATCCACAACCAGCAAATCCCCATCCCCAAGCTTCAATCTGCCCTCCAGTTTCCACTGTTTGTGCAGGACCTGAGCATCACCACCCCAGTGGCTGGTTCATGGTTACTTACATTGGAAACAGGCCCTGGCTTTAATGCATCACATCTGAATTCAATGTTCTGCTGTTAAAATGATGACAGAAGCATGAATCTCGCCACTCCAGCTTTGAGAGTGGAAGTCAAACTAAACAAGGCCCAGCAGTTCAGGCCAAGGTGTACTGAGGACACCCATTCTCCACAGACTCTTGTTTTCCTTGGCTCATCTCGTGCTCCAGGAGGCCGTGGCCAGAGTCAAGCCCTTGGCCTGCACTTCACAGCTCTGATTTACAGTATTAGCCAGGCCTGGGATTAAATATTTGTCCGGGTCACCATAACTCGGGTGTAATTACTGCAAACATTTTAAGAGAGTAAAAAAAAAAACCGGCTCAAAACTGTCTCCAGATGCCTTTTTCCTTCCTCTGCTTTTCCATCAGCTTCTTCTGTGAGTCAACAACATGGAAAGAAAAATCACCCAGGTCTAGGGCAAGCTCTGCAGGAGTAACCCAATTTCAGTCCCTCTCTGCAATCACAGACCCTTCTTGCCTTTGCTTGGCTCAAACCTGCACAAAACCAGGAGGTTTTTAACAGAGTCTGCATTGTCCTTTGTATGGAAAAGCCTCACTCTGCCCTGGGAAGGCTCATAAAGAAGTTTTAGCTGCTGCCAATCTCTCCAGTCACTCATGACCTTACAATGTGCCTCCTGTCCTCCAGAGTTTATTACTCTGCTCGAGTCACTGACTTTCAGAACCCAGATCTTAAGCAGCCTACCAATTCCTCAGCAGCACAAAGCCTTTGGCAGGTGGGCAGGGGCAGAAGCACCTTCGTCCAGGCAAGTCCAACCCAGCAGATCCAGAGACTCAACAGCAGTACTGCCTGAATTCCCATCAGTCTGGCACCTTCCTGGTGAAAAACAGCTCTGAACAAAGTAACGCTGCCACAGCCCTCTAAATGTTTAGAAGAGATTTATCTTTTTTTTTTTTTAGGAGATTTTTAAAGATCACTATTCTGGCACTGCAGTAGGAAAATACTAAAGACAGATACTAAAAGATAACTCCAAATGTTTAGAAGAGGGTTTGGGGTGTTTTCTTTTAGGAGATTTTTTTAAATCAGTCCTGATACTGCAGGAGGAAAATACTAAAGAACAACACTAAAAGGTAACTGATGTGTTTAAGGAAGAGAATCCTACAGTCAGTGTAAAATACAGGTTTGCTCAGGGTGGTTTAGCTGGCTTTTAAAAGAGACATAACAAAAGAGGTCACCTTGTATTTTTATAATCCTACCGGAATCTTCCAGTAAGAAAGTGGGCAAATCTTACAGATAAAAATATCTGCAACACAGATGGGAGTATAAAAATTTAGGGATACTGGAAGACAAACTAAGACTTAAAAGCAAGTCTAAACTCCCGCTGAATGTTTTATATTTTAATTGCAAGCTCCAGTGCTGTCAAGCACAGTTCAAGGGGCTTTCTGGTAATTACACACTGCATTTACCATTTCACCGGGCTGCAGAACAGTAGAAGAGATGTTTATACAACACCTCACAAACTCAACTTTTTGGGCCTGACTGGAGCTACTGGGTGTGGAAATGGGGAAAGGCATTCCCAGGTGTGCACAGGACACAGACATACCTGTCTGGTAAGGCTCCCTCCCAGGTTCATGGTACCAGAACCAGTTTTATTAGTCTGCAGCCACAGCATCACTGTGGAGGTCAGCTTGTAATGGGCCGTACGGCCACTGGATTTCTCCTGGAAGTGAGAGAACAGAAAGAGATAGAGACAAAAGGTTAAAATCCCTCCAAAAGCTAAATGGGTGCTGGCCTGGCAGACCCCACAAGTAACAGGAAAGGTAAGTCTCACCCCACTCACAGAGCACAGTCTGTTTTTTAAGAACAATTCTAAGTGTGCACATTCCTCTAATTTTCTCTCATTTTCCAAAGCACATCTAGTTAGAGCAATTTACTCTCCTATTACCTTGTTTTTATTACCTAATTAGTGATATTTATCTGTAGACCTTTACGTTAAAAAAAAAAAAATCTCAGGATCACATGCACAGAAAGTAACATACTTTCAATTCTTCTGGGATTCTTTTTGATTACAGCCCTGACTTATCTCCATCCAAATTGCTTCAGGGCGTTTTCAAAAATTAACAGGGGAAAGAAGTTTACAGCCCTGACACAATATTGCATTGTTCAATGAACACCTGTGCTCCTTAATTGTCTGGAATTAACTGGGTTTTGTTTTCACTTGGGTGTATCAGCTGCCCCAGAGGCTGTACCTGAACCTCCACCACGTGGATAGAATCCCAGCATCCCTTAATCTTCTTTGATCCGTCTCCAGCTTTCTTAATGAGGATCACCCCAGCAAACCCATGATCCAGATCCCAGAGGTAGACAGAGGAGACTCCACCTTCAAAATACCTGCAGGATGAAATCCAAGCAGAATGTTAAAAGCAAGCAGGGCCCAAGCCAGAGTCAGGTAGCAATAATAATCTTAAATAAGCAGAATTTCTATGTCCTAATAAAGATTATTTTTTCTTGTAAGACAGCACGGTCTCTCACACACCCAGAGACACAGCAGTTTCAATCATTTTATAATGCAGAGACTTTAATTACAAAAAACCTGTACATTTCTCTAAAGGAGAATGAAAGCCTGGTGAGAAGCAGAGCTGGTTACAGAGTGCTACAGGACCCAAACAAACAGCTCCTCTGATTCCAATTAACTACAACAGCTGGTAAAAGCACGAGCTACAAAGTGGGCTGAGTACTGCTTTATTTTACAGTTTGGTCTTTTTCCCCTGCTTTTCTCTTGCTGTTGGCAAAGTTTGGAAGTTCTTTACAACAAAGTTCACTAATTAAGACAAAAGGGAGCAAGTGAATAGCTTTATGTTGCTGCCTCAAAAGTTTGTGTGAAGCTGATTTACTGACTGACTGTAAAGCGAGCTGAACGGAAACCAAGGACCTCAGAAATGAAGGGATGTGTTGAGGTTTTATTATTACAGCTTTACCTACAGGATACAGTAAGCCAGACCATCTAAAAAAAGTACACCCAGAAAACTAACAAAGCAATGCCACCTGCAGAGCCCCACTCCCCCTGGATGACACCAGTGCTGGGCTCTTCCTGTGCCAGGTGGAAAATGCACCTAAAAACAATGGTAACCAACCCAACACTGTTGGAAGAAAAGATGCAAAAGGAGCCATTCTGGCTTCTAGAAAACTGGAATTGTAGCCCACAGCATCTTACTGTTTCCATTCTCAAGTTACCAAACAGCCCTAAGGAGGATCAAGGAAAAGGGAATGCTCTTCCATGCCCCACAACTCTCAGATCAGGGATGAACTCACAGAATGACCATGTGAAAGGAGGAGAGGCGACTTCGGCTGATCATCAGTGACACAATTTTGGTAGTCAGACTTTTTCATTGTCTGGAGGAGAGCAAAAGCTCAGTATCCAAAGGCATGAGGAGCTGCCAGGATTGACAGTTCCCAGCAGCTGAGAGAGAGGCAGGCATATTAAACTGGTCTGTGTTCCCTGACTGTCACACTGACCTGCAAGTGACCACGTTCCTCTTCTTCTTCAAGAAAGTAAAGAATCCTTCATGGCCAACATGGAAAATTCAGTGAATCAATCTTCCCACCTTTGTGCTCCCTTCCTTTCTAAGTATGAGCCTACCAGTAGTGAATGACATTTAAAATTCAATTTACTGTGCATTTTGGACTTTTCATATTACTTTAAAGTACTATGGATTCAAGGACACTAATACATCCTTCCCACAAGTCAGGAGAAAAGATATGAGTAGTAAATGCAAATAACACAAGTAACTTTAAGCTCATTCTCTGCACTCACAGACCACTCCACTATGTTGTTTCAAGAAGGCACAGTCACCAAAGAGGCTCAATTCACTTTAATTCCAGGCATCCAAGTTCATACCAAAACCAATGTTGACCTCAGGAAGGAGAAACAACTTCATATCAACTCACCACAGCATTTTATTTTTAATAGGTGACTCTGCTGGGCAGTTCAGTGACCAATATGCACCCACCATCCCATGACATTTGTCAAGCCTCTGATAACACACCACTGCGAAAGGAAAGCCCTTTGCTCCACAGCCATGCCAAAGCCAGACTTCCAAAGGCAACTTAAACCTACCACACCAACAAACACCCTTTTTATATCCCCTGGGGAATTCACAAGTGGATTTTGGTTAATGCAGTTAATGGGAATTCCAGCCTTGCAGCAAACCTCAGTTCCAGTCTCAGTGACCCTTCCTTTGGCAGCAGGAAACAAAGGCCAGAGAGCAGCAGTAACTGTCCATTCTCAGACCAAGATTGCTTTTCATATTCTTTTTCATATATAAAGTGAATTCACTCAAAATGAACTGGCACCCCTTAGAACATTACAGTGTGTACAGACAGTTACCCCATTACCCATTTTACGACCTTCCTATGAGCATGAAACGTTAATTAAGGGAGAGACCAAAACAAGGTTTTGGGAAATTTATTCTTACCTACTGTACTTTGATCCTAATGACATGAAACAGGAAAAAAATCATTTTTATGTGGTTCACCTTTATGAGATTTTACATAAAGGCTTTTGTGGGTATTTTAAGAATGTGCTAAAATGTTGTCTGAAACCACATAAAACCATGTGAAGAACCTCCCGCCAGAACTAACAGCTCACACATGGAAACGCTTTAACTCGCCTTTGTATATTTAATGAATCAAATATAGTATTAATATTGTTTTAAATACCAACATGCTATTTCAATAAAGCTGCTTTGCCATAGCCAGATCCAGTATCTGGAGACTGGAACAACAATGCCAGTGATTGAACCCGTATGGATCCAAGGCACGCTGGGATATACATTATCCAAAGCCTCCTCTGTGCTTCAGCGCTACGGAATCACTCCCAAAATTCACCCCTCCTTCATAGGGAGAAAATATATATCCTTGATCACTACATTAGATTTCACCTTTCCTCACACAGCACTGAAGTGGGATTTCTAAACCCAGGACAGTCATGATCGGAGAGGGGGACATTCCCAGAAACCTGTTTTCTTCAAAAAAAACAAAGAGGTGCCACAGGTTAATCGGCTGTTCCATAACAGAAAACAGGATGACAGGCAGATCAGGAGGAATTTAAATCCACATTCATGAACTTGGATATGCTGCAGGAAGGCTGGACTAACTCCAAGAAACCCCTTCACCACGGACTAATATGCAGCACTTATCCAAGCAGGAGAGGTACCAGCTTGGAAAAGGAAGGCATAAACTGGGATCTTTTCTGTTAAGAAGTAGATGGGCAAAGCAGAACACAGGCCCAAAGTCACATGCAGGAGTTCCAGCAAAACACTTGGAAAGCACTACAAAGGTCCTGGACTGAACATCTCTTTCCTTGATGGCCTGTTTTGGATGTCCCTGCTCATGGAGCATTATCCTCCCACCCAACAGCAGCTGGGAAAGGCAACCTGTCTTTTTTGGAAGCTTGAAGCACAGAATTGTTAAGGTTGAAAAAGACCTTTAAGATCATCAAAAGTCCAACCATCAACCCAGCCCCACCATGTTTACCACTAACCCATGTCCCCCAGTGCCACATCCACATGTTTTTTGAACACTTCCAGGGACTTCCCTGGGCAGCTCACTCCAATGCTTTACAACCCTTTCCATGAATTTTTTTTTCTAATATCCAATCTATCCCTGGCACAACTTGAGGCCATCTCCTCTCAACCTGTCCCTTGTCAGCTGGGAGCAGAGACTGACCTCCCACCTCAGTACAACGGGCCCCTCCCAAAGCATCCAAGGAATCAGCAGATGCTTTGGGGATGTACAAGAGGCCTGAAGTAGCAGGAATGCATACGGAGGTACCTCAGAAACATCCCCAAGGCATAAACCAGTCTCAAAGGACAGCAATTCAAGGCAAAGTAATTGCTCCCCTTCTGCCCAAGAACACCAATCAATCCAGGATATTTCAATCAGGTTCAACCTGGGTTTACCTACAGATAAAAGTTTGTTATAAAACAATGAAAAACATTGGTTTATGGTTGCCATATCCCTTAATTAACAACCAAAACACTGATAAATTATATCACAGTTGGGTTGGGTTGGAAGGACCTTAAAAGATCATCTAGACCAAATGGCATCCCTCTCCTCTCCGAGGGCAGACAGTGTTCTTCCATCTCTGGGAAAATACCTTTTTATAAGGTTGCCCAGAAAGGTGACTAAAAGGTGTAAGGCCCAACACAATCATTCAATCTCTTTGCAGAATTCAGAACAGCCGTTCTCTCACAATCAATTACAGTTTTAATGTCATGATCAAACACTGAAGTTTTATATCCGTTACTCATCAACCACAGAACTCCTGGAAAAAGCTGTTTTATACAAAAAATGCCACACTCAAGACTGACCTACTTAACAAACGCAAGAATAAAAGAAAATCTTTAAGCTAAGAGTGATCCAAAGCTTTATGAAGTGTTTGAAGTTGAAGTGGGTGGAGACACAGGATGGAAACTTGTCTGAGGAACCCAAGTTTTATCCATGAAATAGAGGCTGTGGCCAGAACAAAGCTGTCACTTCAATAGGGATGTGATAGGGGAGGAAATCCCCCAGCCTCCAGCACAGACCTCAAGAAAGAAGGACAGATTAATCACTTTGTTTTACTGCTGAAGGACAGATCAGAAAAAGCCCCATGACTTTGCTGATCCCATTCTGCTCCTCCCAAGCCTCACAAACGGATCCTGGGCCCTGGACGGAGAAAATGAGTTTCCACCACCCAGCAATAAAACCAAGCTCTGACTTTCAATTACACTTCAGAACCAAATCACTCATCTAGAAAAACATTTGTGTATTTTCCAGTAAGTAGCTGAGAGCCAGAGACAAAAAGTCTATGGCTTCTGGCTCTCACAAACCCCTGGTGCCAAAGTACCAACACCTGGAACCTCAGCCTGGCCCGGCAAACCTTCCATAGGGTTTCAAACTGGCTTGTTCAAAGCAGAAAAATTTAATTTCTTTATTCCCTAGAGGTCACATAGTTATTTCTTCCAGCTAGAAGCATAGAAAGGGAAATGTCTCCAGCTATTCAGATCAACAGACTTCCAAGAAAACTGGCATTTAAAAATCCTACCCCAAAAGGAAAATACTGAGCATTCAGCTACACTTTTTTTACAAGAGTGACAATAACTAAAGTCATATTCATGAGAAGTAGGTGTCTAACAGCAACCCAAAACATTTCCTAAACCATGAG
>JAWWLV010000061.1:992827-1020111 GCA_035041135.1 Platyrinchus mystaceus | reverse complement strand
ACCCGGGGGATTCGAACCTGCGGCCTTGGCGCTGAGAGACCAGCATCTTAACCGCTAGGCCACCAGGGGTCCCCTTTGGCTTAGTAGCCACTCAACAAATACACTCAGGTTGTTGCTTTCTTCTAGAGCTTTGACTGAAATGAGTCATATATACCATTGAAACAGCAACACTGCCAGTGTAAGAGTCCTTGGAAATAGTCTTTTCCTTTAAGAGCCACAAGGAACAAGGGGAAACAGCTTCAAACTGAGAGGAAGTAGGTTTAGATTGGAAATTAGGAAGAAATTCTTCTCTGTGAGGGGGGTGAGGCCCTGGCACAGGTTGCCCAGAGAAGCTGTGGTTGCCCCATCCCTGGAAGTGTCCAAGGCCAGGTTCAAAATGGGGCTTGGAGCAACCTGGGCTAGTGGAAGCTATCCCTGCCCATGGCAAGGAGTGGAATGAGATGATCTTTAAGTTCCCTTCCAACCCAAACAGTTCTATAATTCTGGGAAGACGAAGCAAACTTCAAAAGATAAGCAAGAAATCACTCGCATCCATCTGTGTTTTGAACCTGCATCTGCAACATGCAGGTATCTGATCAAGCATGGGTTGAGAGCAGTTTGTAATTAAAAGCCATATCCCAACAGGAAAGCCAGTATTTTAACTGCATGTGAACTTTTAACATTAAAGAGGGATAGAACCACTGCTCCCAGCACTTGGGGAAACTTCCAGCACAAGAAGAGCCCATGGAAGTGCCCTGGTGCTTTTGCAAAATAACCCTTCTGGTACACAACCCACCTTCAGCTCAGATTATTCCCCTCTGGGCCAGAATCTAGTAAAATATTAATACAATTTTTCCAAGTCATTCCACAGCCTCAGAATTTCCTGTTCCTGCTGAACACAGACACGGCCTAACGGATGTTGCGGAAACTCAAGAAGGAAGCCTGGCTCCACTCAGCTTGGGCCTAAAACCACTGGTAAAGTCACTCCCACAAATCCACACATTGCTAAATCTTAATTTGATCCATCATATGTCCAAAGGCCACACAATCATCAAGCATTGTTTATTAAATTACAGTTAAACGGACTTTTGTCTTCAAGACCAGATGTAACTGATACCGGAAACAGCCAAGCTTTACTCTTGGATTCGCAGTGAATTCCAGCACTGCAACAATTAGCAAAACCAAAATTAAACCAATCAGCTTTTCGGGAAAAAGACAAGTGTTAACAAGGTTGCAGACCCAGGTCTGTCTAGTTAGAGACATCATAGCAGAGATATCATATTAATTACGGAATGTTTTAATTCAGCTGGAGGAACTACACTTAAAAAGGTGACAACTGTTCATAAAACAGGATCCTTGGCTTTCTTCCTGATTTCCTGAATAAAACAGGGCTTTGGCTGGATTCTCCATTTGGAGAAACAAAAGGCAGCCATCTGGCAAGCCCAGCCAGAGTGCCCTGGATGGTGACTGGTGACCTGCAGGTGGAGGCTGCTGTATCTCATTACCAGGCCCCAGTCCCAGGAGCCATCACAGCGTATCAATACACCTTGGGAAGTCCTGACTGTTTATGTCAAGAGCCCAGCTGGTGTTGGAGATATCCTGTAATTTTTTTCTGGATATGCAGGGCATACTTTCTTCAGCAGTGTTTCTGTGTATCAGCTTTCTTCCTCCCCCCATCCTTAACAGTAGTTAGGTAGGTTTGTAACTAGGATCCACTCTCACCAAGTGATCCTCACACACACTCCCCATAGAAGGTATTTAAAAATACATTTTAAGGGTCTCTAACACCAGCAGTGCAGTGGCAGGAGCCGGGAAGACAAAAAGGCTTAAAATAGAAAGAGTAAGTGATATGAAGCCAGAATTGAAATTGCCTTTTCCAATCTCATGCCAGTAAGTAGGGCTGCTAGCTCTAAGCCAAGCACTGCATTAACAATTTACATATATTAATTGCTATCTCCAATTACCATCAAGATATCCAGAGGTAATCTTTGCTAGCTGGAAAAGCTCCTGCTTACAGCCACTCACCAAATGGAAAAACTGGCTCCCAACCACCATAAAGTTATTCAGGGAGCCAGAGCCCCTTTCTTTAGCCAATAATCCTTATGTTAGAAACCTGACTGCCCATGGCTGGGAGCCCATCCCACAGGTCAGCAAGTCCAGGGAGAACAGCAGGTCAAAGCCTCAGCTTTGAGCCCACAGGGCTGTCAATGCATTTCTACTTCCACCACCTTCTTTTTCAGCTGGGTCTGATTTTTTTGTTTTAAACATCTCCCACCCTCACTAGACGTTGAGCTGTGCATCTGCATTCAATTATTTTATCTCTCCTCGATGCCTCCCATGGCTCAGGCTCTTGGACTCCAAATACAAAAAGCTACAGTCACATTCTTATGTTCTTTATGGTCTGTGCAGCCCAAGCAATGCAGATTGCCTGGGAATAAATTCTCTAACTTCATATATCTTCACTCACTAAAGGCATACAAGCAGATTTGGGACTTGTCTGCAGGCTCGCATGAAGCAAGGTCCTGAGTCGTGTTCAAATACTTCAAAATCATAAGGTTATACGTTTTAAGATTCATCACACTTGGATTTTCTAAAAAGCAATATATTTTACTAAAAATACTTCAGCATTCTCCTGTGATGAGAAAGCAGAGCTGATCACCTCCCAGATCTTTAACTGCAAACAGAGCCTTGAAAAATAACCAGTGAAGTTACTGGTGTTATGTCTCTAAAGGACTCTCACTTTCATTCTTCTGTGACTGCATTACTTGGTTGAGTTCTTCAAGAAAGCTTTCACTTTTGGGAATGAGTGTTACTTCAATACCAGTCGCACTGGGAAAAGAGAGGAACAAGGTTGTGGCTGTGAGCAAATCCCACTCTCCTGGTGTATCTGCTTGTCCTTTTTGGGAGGATGATTCCTTGTCCCCAGTCCAAGCCAGCCATCTGATTGTCCCAAGTCAGCTAGATATTCCACCTAATTTATATTATACACACCCAGGCAAACATCCAAATTAAACACTCAGCAGTAAATTTGCAGTTGCAAAAGGAGTCTGCTTAACTTTTACCAAGATTGAGGGCACATCAACGTCCACATTCAAGTCAAAGCCATGCAGGCAACCCTGTCACAGATCCATTATTTGCTGCATGCAGCCCACGAGCACAATAAATCCACTTTGCACCTTTTCCAAGATGCAGCCCTCTATGACATGTCAGGGAAGGTGTCTTGCAGAACATATCCCAGAAGGATTCTGGAGGTTGCAACCCCATCTATCACTCACCCACCCACTATGTGCTCCCAAGGAGTCCCTAGGAAGGGATCCTCCATAGCAGCACTGTCCCTTCCTAGGGACTCCTTGGGAGCACATAGTGGGTGGGTGAGTGATCTGTATCAATGTTCTAAGTGCTGTCACTTCACATCATTTAGGTTGGAAAAGACCTCCAGGATCATCAAGTTCAACTTTTGATCTGAAGCATCCTCACAAGCCCATTTAAGAGCAATGTGATCACCTTCCTCTCTCCTATGGGAACTGCCTTACAGCTCAGACCCGGCCCACAGGTAGATGTTCCAAGGCTCCCAGTTTCCAGAGGAGCTCCATGAAAAACTATTCTAATTTAAATTAGTTGTCCTTAAAAGGGTACATGCCTACACCAAACTTTTCATGTAGAGATTCTGAACTCCTTCGAAGTTGTGCAACCTGACAGCCTTGGAGCAGTGTATTTACAAATAATGACTAATTGAATCCCAAGCAGAGCATTCCAGGCCAAGCCCATTTCCAGCACAGCTTCTTTCAGGCAGGACTTCAGGAGGTCTGTGACTGACAAGGTCTCTAATGAACTCTAATTGAAGACCCAGCAGCCTGAAAAATGCAACAACAGATGTGATGAAAGGGCAAACCACAAACTGTTCTGCTAATGAATGAAAAGTGTCTGGACTGATGAGGGCCAGTGACCCAAAAATTCTGTTTTTCCAACCCTCCTTTCACTTCATGTTCAAGTTTGGGCCGTTTCCCTTGTCAGCACAACACTTGGGGGCGGTCCTGGACAGTCCTGCACACACTCCATGTATTCAGATGGACACCAGGATGCTCTTTTATGAAAAAATAGCAGCAGAACATGACTTTGATGGAGTAAGAGGGACTTCAGGGAGGGAACTCAGTGTGGTTATCCCTCCCAGCAGAAATACCAGCCTAGGAGTGGTTTTAAACTGACAAAGGGGTTTTAAACTGACAAAGGGGTTTTAAACTGACAAAGGGGTTTTAAACTGTTAGATGGGATTTTGGGAAGAAACCCTTCCCTGGGAAGGTGGGGAGGCCCTGGCACAGGGTGCCCAGAGAAGCTGTGGCTGCCCCATCCCTGCAAGTGTCCAAGACCAGGTTGGACAGGGCTTGGAGCAACCTGGGCTAGTGGAAGGTGTCCCTGCCTGTGGCAGGGGATGTAATGAGATGGGCTTCAAGATCCCTCCCAACCAAAGCCATTCTGGGATTCTCACTGTATTAGTTTTGGAAAGTCTTTTACATACAAAGACATTTCTAAGCCACCTTCCCTCCTTTCAACAGATCTTAAGCAAGTAGCAAATCCTCAGTCTAGAGATCAAGTCCTATAAAAAGACTATGGCAAACTGAGCTGCAAGCAGACTTCAAGTGATAAACTAAATTTCCCACCAAAAAATTGACACAAGCCTCTGTTTCATATCTACTGCAGCAGGGCAGTGTAATGAAGCAAGGAAACCCAGCACAAGGAAACCCAGAAGTCAGGGTTTATCTTTTATAATTCTATCCCAAGTTTAATAAACCTGCTCATGCTCATTGTGCATTCGGAGTCTGACCTTTTACCTCAAGTCGGTTATTGTCTGGTAATGGCACAGGAAACAGAATCAAAACATCAGCTGTAAAGAGTTGGATGAAATTTGCCAAAAAATGTCAAAAAACTATTTGCTTGAGTCTGGCTTAGGATGTTTTTGGAACTATTACAGGTGACAGAGCATACACTGCTCTTGCCTAAGCAGTGTAGACTTCAGGAGGTCAGGCTGAGAGTAGCTGCAGAACAGGTCTACAGATGTCTCAACAATAAAGAAATCAGACTGGATTTAACAAATTATTTCATCTCTACCCCAGAGAAAGGACTGCAAAGACTGGGAATCACGCAGACCTTCTAACAAGCATCAAACCAGTCTGGTTCACGCTACACTTGCAAAATGAAAAGAAGCCCAGCAAGCGTGTTGCTGATGGAAAGCATGTAGAGCACTAATGAGCACCATCCAAAAGTAATTCCAACATTTAGAGGTACCCAGCAATTTTCTGAGTCATTAAAAAAACCTCATAGCAATTACACAGTCAAGCTTCCCATGGCTCTCCAAACAACTCCTTCTTTTGAATGCTCCTGGGGAGCTGCTCAAACCCTGATACCGTCCAGTCCTCCCAGTTTCATTAGAAAACCAACCATGTCACACCAGATCACATCTGTGATTCAGTTACTTGTGTCCTACCTCCAGCAATAGCCACCAAAATGACGCTTTAGGTTGTCAAGAGTTTTCGTGGCACAGATGTAGCCAATTACTGAATGGCTTCAAGAAAGAGGAATAATCCCTTCCTGCAGGGAATAATTTCTTTCCTGACCTCCAGAGCCTTCTTACCTATACCTTAGCTTATGTAAGTAAAAGAAGTACTTAGACCTTGATAAACTTAAGTGAGTCACAACTTTTTGACCACAGTTTACCAACACAAGCTTCAGAACCATTTAGGGACAGACCTCTCCAATCAAACTTTGACCAAGTGAGCAGCTGCTCTTCTGCACACTGAGATGACAAACAGCTCAGACACAATTTAAACTATTTAATTAAGAGGCACTAATTCAAATAGCTGCTATGTACAGCACCATCAGATTTTTAGTCTTTCAGGCAAGGTTTGTCAGCATCACACAAAATTCTGACCTGCCACAGAAAAGGGATGTAGTTCTCACTGGAGATAAGACAAAAAGCTTAATTCAAAGGTCTAACAGCCCCATTCAAGCCTCACTGTCCTGTCTGCACAAATTTATAAGCTCAGATCAGAAATAAGCCATGTATTTAGACTAGACAATAGAAACAAGTTTTCCCAATAGCAGGTTCTGTATAGATTTAATCCATATATCAGTACTACCTTCAGTTACTCCAGAGGCAACTGGGCCACACACAGTTTTAAGGGACAGTTGGCAATAACTAGGCAATTATAGCCCAAATGTACATCACAGGATGTGCAACTAAATCCTGTGCAACTTGTAATAAGCCTAAAAATCCTTTTTGTTTTCTTCACTAGCATTTTATAGGAGAACAAAAGTTCCAGGACAAGCAGTAAAACAGGTCTCAGGCACAAGATGGTTGGGGTTTTTTGACAGTAGACTGAAGAATACTTGATAGAGCATAAATTATAACTAGATTTGGGTGTTCTCCAGATGCCCAGTGCTCTAACACATTCTCAGAAGTGTCTTTGAAGGGAGTGGGGTGGCACAGCCACTGCTCCTCCTACAGGTCCACACAGGCAGGCAGGCTGTTTATCAGGAGATAATACCCAGGTACCGGTGCCTGCATCAACTGTGTTCCAAATTTAAACAGCAGCCTCCAACCTGGTCAGGAGTTCATCAAGAGAGCTGCTAATGACCCTTCATCCCAAAGTGTCACTGCACACACAACCTGTTGGCTTGCCCAAAATAAACATGTAGATTCCTGACACTGCTCAGACAATTGTTTGTTCAACCTTGGCAAAAGACAAGAGGACAAACCAACCACCACACTTCTGAGATGTTCTTGCACACCAGACCTTTGTCACAGCCACTTCTTGGGCACAGCATCCAATACTCACCAAGTCAATGAGGTCACTGAGATTCTTCTCTATCTGCTGTGGAGGCAGACGCCTCATCAAATCCAAGGCACAATCCAGCTGCTGGTCACTCTGCAGAGACAAGAACATACATCCCTGTCACCACATGTACTGGTAACATATCAAATCACACACACAAAAGAACTTGCTGACTCCTCTGATACAGGATACAGTTCCTAGTCCTAAGCAGCAGCATGGTTTGCATTAATACAAATAAAACTCAGTACATTTGATCATGGATTATTGACTTGCAATTTAACACCATGCAGCTGATGGAAAGGAGTCTGGTCCTTACCAAAAACTGCTTCCAACATCTGTGTGTTTAATGTACTGTTTTTACACGCTATCCCAACAATAACCTGGGCCAGGACCTGAAAGTTCCTTCTCCTAAAGCAGGTTTAACACTTCCTCATTTGCACTGATCAGCTTGAGATAACCAGTATACAAGACAAACTCTATTCCAATACAGAGCTTTATCTCTCTCTCTCTCCTTCAGCTTTATCAGGACACCAGAATGAAACACACACACAGAGCATGATCTACTATTTCCTTCTTCCTACAAAACACACACCAAAAACTCCCTGTATCTGAGACCAGGGACTTCAGTTATTTAGAGAAATCACAGCAATATTCTCCAAAGGGCTCATTGCAGCAGGTCTCACACCAATTCTGACACACAAAAACCACCCTTAAAACTTCACTTCAGAGTCAGAAAATGTGCCCCAGACATTACCATGGACACTTGATGAGTTGAGCCATGGTCCTGGCATAACCTTTATCTTCCTTTTCACCAACACATACAAACAGACACTTTCGTGCAGGCCTAACGGCACCCAAAATCTGCACAAATTCCTTTGCTCACAGGTCAGGTGAAGCACAGCCAGTTTGTTTTCACTGCTCCTCCCCTCCCTTTTCTCCTTCCCATTTATAGCCACACATACACAACAAGCTCAGCTTTAATTTCACCCTCCTGTGCTCTGCCAAGCCCCAAAAGTTTTATTTAAAAACAGCTTCAGTACCAAAGCAGTTCCATTATAACATTATTCAAAGTAGCAGCCCCCAGGACAGGGAGAAATAGGAAGCAAAGCTTCCTGCAATTAAGCTCTGCCTTAGGAATGAGGAAAGGAGGGAGTGCTGTTTAGTGGACACCCATTATGAAACTGTTCTAAAAGGTACTGCCTATTCACCAGCAAAAGATAAATATTTACAGCCTGGGTTGGGGAGATCATATATTTGTTTCTCATCCAGTTCACTTATAGGGCATCAGCTCTGCAGTAAGGCATCAACTCCCATATATCTGCAGTATCTCCTGAAGATCTGAGCACCTGCTGTCATCAAAGGACGCAGTCAAGTAACAAACATAAACCCACCCAAACCCTTTAAACACTCCATAACAGGACAAGCAAATCTTTGGCTGAAAGTAGTCAGGAGTGAAGCAATTTATCTTGGAAAGTGGCCCCAAATCAATGATTGAACTATCACCATATTAATGAACAAAACTGACAGCCAGGAGTTCATAACTTTTTATCTATCTTCATTAGATGGCCAGGAGAAGGGAAACTACTCACTTTTTGCTACCAACCTCTCAATTCCCAAGGAAAGGTACTCTTTAGATGGCCTGTGTGTGCCCAGCTCCTGCAGCCAAGCCCAGGCAGGGGATTTCTTCCCAAGTATTGTCTTTATCTCCTGTTATCTCTTATGTCCAGGAAGGAAAGCTGGCACATAGTCACAAGGTCATGCTCCTCACTTGTGGATCATGGGAACTACTTATCGAAGTGCTCCATCCTCCTCTGCCAGCTGGAATTGTTTAATACACCAAAAAGCCTAGAGAAGGATGTTAAAAACCACCAGTAAAGCTGCAACCCCAGAGTAAGTGTTTTACAGTGAGACAAATTTGAAATAAATACACTGAATGAAGGGGAATCTGTTTTTGTAGTGTTTATGGACTAACCAAGAGAACTTGGCCTGACCATTTTTATACCAATATATTCAATAACAGCACTAAAATTACATGAGCAAGACTGTTTAAGGCAGAGATTCTCAAAGGGGGTCAGACTCAGCTGGCAATGGAAAAACAAAAATATCCAAGCAAATACAGTGTTGTATTTTCCTGGTATCAAGGAGGTAAAACCAGGGCTGAGCAGCCTCTTCAGTTTCTTGCAGAGCATTTAGGTAATTGAACAGCTTGCCAACAGATCTCCTAAAGCACCAAAATAAAGGCAGGGTCTGCTGTAGTTCTGTCCCTAAATCCATGGGTATATGGTCACTTTAATCCAGGATAAATCTGGCTGAATGGTCAAAAAGACAGTACAAAGATGGATTAGAGACCAAAGTGGTACTTTAGGGTATTGGACACATCTGGTACATCCAATTTCAGAATTCAAACAGTAGTTCTACCAGGACCTTTTGCTTCTGGTTCTTTCACTGTAGGGAAAATGAAGGTTTAAAAACCAGGTGTGTGGTCAAAAACATCCTTTGGTTCCACACCTGTGTCCAGATGGAGGACATGGAATAGATGGAGGCACTTACAGAGGGACAGGAACCATATCCAAGGTGCCAGAACCAGCAGCACAGAGTTCCCTAATTTTATGGAAGGTGACCACTCCCAGGGATGTGCTGCCACTGCAGTTTTGAGAGTTGCACATTATTAGTGGCACTTAAACCCCACCAAAGCCTTCATACAACCTGTGTGAGAAGAAGATGCTCTTTGGGAACTCAGGACATATGTCACCCACCTCACCAGAGCTGACCCCACTTCTCTTAACTTCACCTGTTCTGGATTTCCACTTGCTTAATTCTCTTGTAAAATCACACAGTGAAGACAAGGTTTATAACAGACCTCCAGACAAAACACTTCATGGAATTTTTGCCTTTGGACATGGAGAGGCTTATAAACCCCTGCTCACTGAGCAGGTGATCAGACAGGCTGTCTCCAGGCTGGGCTGCTCTCAAAGCCAAGCTCTTTGAGGTTACTGGACCTAATAAGCTTCATGTTTACTTGATATGAGGTCGTTTTCCACCATGCCTGTTTCATCCAGCCCAGAACTCCTGTGGAGGAGCAGGGAGTTCAGACAGAAAGTTTAAATGAAGTTTTATTACAGTTGAAGTCACTGAAGGATTTAGAGATCACAGGAGTTTCAAAGACTGAAAACATTAGCTTAGTTGAAAGCTCTTTAAATAAGCTTCCTCTAAAGCTGTTTGACTATCTAGAATCTCCACTTAAGCACCTGCTGTAGCATTCCCATGGTACTACCACAGGGAAATAGGTTATGAGTATGTCTATAGTAGTTATGTTTCCTTTGCCTGCATTTCCTCTTCAGTTTCTTTGCTGTGTTTAGCTTGTTTCCAAAAAAGAAACCCTCTGACAACAGCCACAGGTCCCTGGTCATTTAGGCACTCTGTGCTAAAGCTCAAATCAGAAAAAATAGTGCTTAAAAGTAAAAAATTACCTGTATAAATGTGCATTTGCACAGGGGCATGGCTGTATACTTTAATTTAAAGGCCGAGTATTGGCAGATGTCATTCAATGCAGAAAACACAAATTAAAAAGACCCAGGAAGTCACTATATGTACGGAAATCACAAAAACTGAAACAGGCAAAAAGCTGAACTTCCTTTTGACTCCCGCTCATCACGTGTCCTAAACCACAGAGCTCCTTGGGCTGAGGGGGATAGGGCACAGGAATATCCTTGGCAGGAATGGAGTGTGCTGATATCAGGAAACAGGAGCTGACCCAACACTGCACAAACCTGTGAGCAAACAGTTTCTCCTGCAGCTGTCACAGCCCACGGCACCAAACGCACCCTGCAGGCCAGGCACTAACCCACCCCACGCCTGCAGAGCCTTGTGCACAGAACTGTCACCTGAGAAAGTTCTCACACCCCAAGATACACATCTAGAGCCTTTCCGGCACCAGCATCGCTGGCAGAACCAGTAACACCTCACACAAGTGACACTTGTTTAGTCTCTTCAACAGACACCAGCACTTGAGGAGTATTTTGCACTGTCTTTACAGAGGCATTTCACTGTACACACACGGAGAAATTCACAGGCTTTATTCCCAGGTTTTGACAGCTCTTCGTTGCCAGTTCCCTGACTTAACTTATATTCCATATTTTCAGATGGTTTACACAAACCTGCAGCTCTCCTGATTTCAAAGCCTTTCCAATTCAAGGCACATTAAAGACTTCAGTTAAAGCTCCCAGCCCTCCAGTCAGCAGGAATTTGCTCCCATTTATCACAAAGCCCTGTGGATTTAATTCCCTGGCCTTCACACCTTTGTTGGGATGGATCCCGCTCATTTGACTGCGTTATTGCTGAGCATAAACAGAGTTGGGCAGTGTCTTCAAAACAAAACCCAGGCTAGTTTCACTTCTGTGTTGTGTTTCAGTATTAATTCTACTCAGAGACAACTCCTGAGCTGAGGCAGCTCAGTGCTACAGCAGTGGCAGCTTCGCCCAGTTGAGCCCTTTCTGGAAGATAAGCCACTTGGGCCACCAAATCTTTTCCAACAGCAAACCCAATACAACACTTCTACTCCAGGCACAAATGTGCTACCAACCCCCTTTTCCATCGGTGATGCCAGCTGAGAACAACTGGGTGACCTAAAAATTACTGCAGTAATTAAGATTATGGTGAAAAGGCCACACACCTGATGTAACAGACAAAACAAAGGTTTTTGAGATGCTTCACACACAAATTTTGCTTGAGGCTGGCATTTGAAGGGTTAGTTATCCAAGTTTAAAGTACAAGGTGGCATCTCAATGTTCAGAGGACATAAAATAAAAACCTGAAGAGACACCATAATTAGAACGTGCTCAATTTGATGCAATTTGGAGCAATCACACATCAGATCACTTTGGTCAATGGTCAGTTTACAGGCAAAGTATCTTCCTACATTAACTCGGGGCCAGAAGTACACAACCAGCAAATGACTCTCTTTCTTTCCTTTCATGCTGCAGACATACCCCAGATTGTAAATCACATTATTTCCTGTCAGTTCTCCCAACAGCAATGTCTGACTAATGTTTCAGCTTTGTGGTACTACAACACTAAGTTTTTTTTTAACTGAAACACATACCCAGCTTCCCCTCCTGCTTGTCATTTTAATCCCTGCCAACTTCCAGATCTCCAAAGGCAGAAGACTCCCTTTTCCAATTACACAATAGGATAATATTACTGCTTAAAGCTGTAGCAAAGGGTTGAATTATTGTAACCCTTGGGTAATAAAAAGTACAGTAGTACATTAAGTTGCAGTGTTCCCTTCTCAGCTGTCAGCATTCACTTTTTAGGATGTGAGATGGGAAGGGGAGTAACTGTCTGACCTAGGAAACCCCAAGGAAGTTCTGCACTCACGACGTTTCCATCAGCTGCATGTTTTCCTTGCAATCTGTTTTTCTACATCTCTTTTCCCTTGACTGTTAACCCTCCTCTGACAGATTCTATCTAAACCCATTTGTAATGGACTCATAAATCAGGGCTCAGTGACAGCAAGGTGTGCTGGGGGGAGAAAAAGCAATTGCACACTTAAGAACCAATCAAAGGCAATAAAACCTGAAGACAGACAGTCATAAAAGGTCAAAGGATATTAAAAGAACAAGACACTGATGCAGACTTCATCCTCCTTCTGTTGAGCTACTTTTACCTTTGTCTTTTTTGGTTTGGATGGGATCCAGCAGCTTTTATTATCTCAGACACTTCTGACCACGTTGTGTGTTCAGTAACACATCCAGCCCAATTTGCTGCGGTCAAGACCAAACAGCCCACTTGGTGACACTGCTCGTTCCACGAATACCAAGTGAGAAGGATTAAAGATTAAAATAAAAGCAAGAAGTGATGGAGCGGAAGGCTTTAGCAGAAGCTGCTGTACTGTCTCCCCCAGCTCCCCCCGTAATCTGTACTTATTTACAGAGCAATTGTACAAGTCACGTCACAGCTTTTGAGTCAGCAAATCCTCCTCGGAGACGTTTTCCTGCACATTATTTGTCTCATTCTGCTCTGAAACAACTTTTAAATCCAACTGACTACACAGCAGCACCAGCCCCAGTTAATGACTGAAAACACTTCTACAGCTTCTTTTCTAAATTCAAGCCAGTTGTACACACTGCAAATGCACCTGCATGCCTGCCAAAAAATGAGGGGTCTACTCTAAACAGCTTTTGTTCCACATTGCTCCAGAAAGTAACAAACTTCAGACAGACAGGAGCTCATGAGGGATCTCGTCCTTAAGAGGTTCTCCAGGAATGAGGAACTCCTACATCTGCTCCGAAGCCTCACGCAGGGGAACTAAAATAATCTAAGGGAAGGAGAGCAAGTGAGGCAGCTTAACTTCGCTTGGCACCAGCTGCTGACACTGGATACTTCTTACCATGCCGGGCTGACAGCACAATATGGCAAGGCCTGGACAGATTAAAGGAGTAGCAATGGGCTTCTACCAAAGAGATCTTCTCTTCCAGACAAGCTCAATGATCAGTGTTTGCAAGATCCTTGTTTGTGCTTTACCTTGAGGCAGTTCTTCCAAGCACCCTTTTAATCAGATGTTGGATCTGACTTCCCTCCCGCATTTCTACCTCCAAACCAGGAGGTTCTAAGTTGCTGTTCTCTGTCCACAGCACAATACCCAACCTCCCAACTCAGCTCTTACACAATTATCACGTGAGTTATAACACACTGAAGGCATTTCCATCCATGAGCTTCTAAATAACCCAGAGCTGCCTGCAGCTTAATCTCATGGAACAACTTGTCAAAACATTTTACATCTATGGAGAAGAAACTACAACCTCTGAGAGTCTGGAGCGGGGCACTGGCCTGTGATTCCCTAATTGCTTGAGAAGTGAGAATCCAGCTCCAGGAGTACATTCTACACGTGGTTTACACTCCTTGTAGCTGCTTTTTACCTCGATGAAGTTCCTGTTAGCACATCTACAAAGGTGCACAGCACACAGCAAAAAGATTAACATTTCCTTGGCACCTCCTTCCTAGCAAGGACGCATTTCCAGATGGCACCTATTTGCATATTTGATACTTTCAAAACTAATTTACCGTTTATTGCCGTAATTCATATAAATCCAATGCAAGTCTCCATCACCTCTCCAAGGAAAAGAGCCACTACTCACAAACAGAAGAGCAAGATGGACCAGCACCAAGGATTTCTGGGAATAGCTATTCATCTGACCTTTTGCCAGAATCACTAATGATTTCTGCACCAGTGTTTGCCTTCTGGGTAACAGAAACAATGCTTTATTTATTAAACTTGTCATTGAACATGACAATGCAATTTACTGGCTTTTATCTGCTGCCAAGCATAAAGTTTGCAAAAAGTCTATTCCCAATAAATTGTGGCAGGGAGCGACTATGCAATGTTAGCCCCACGCGAAAGAGGAAAGTGGGGGCTGCAGAGGAAAGTGGCACAGATTGCAAAGAACATCTCTCACTTTTGACAAATGGGATTGAAACACTCAAGTTGAATGTAGAACTGACCAACTTTGATAATAAGATTTAATTAGACAGATGTTACTGCATGAGATGACTTTTTTCCCCAATTTACCTCTAGTTTTAACGCAAAATAACATTTTGTTAGATCTAACTACAGATAGAAAATCTTAGCTAAACAAAATGGAAATAACCTGTTTGTTAGAGCACAGCACTGAGACAAGACCTTGTCCTCGTTTTGCAAACTCTTCATGAGGAAGCTGCAACATCTGCAAAGGGTTTCACTACCAGGAGAGATGCTGAGTGTGTACATACCCCAAAAGAGAGACACCCACAGGAGCTTTACTAGCAGTGAAACCACTCAGTAATACCTAATGCATCAGGTAACTTCAGGTGCCTCTCAATATTTCCTGGTGACTGGGTTCAACACTACTTCCACCATTTTCTGCAGCTTCACAAGCCCTTTGGCACATCTGAAGGCGTTGTGCAGTCAAGCCTTGCTAAGAACTGCACGCCCACCTCCTGCCCGCCTGCTCCCGACTCACAGCATGCAGCTGATCTGCGCCCGGGCACACCAAATCCTCACTGGATCCTCCTCCTGATCCTGGAAGAGCTCCAATGCAACCTACCCCTGCAGGATCCCTCTGGCCAGCTCTGAGCTTCAACCCTGCAGGCAGATCCCAAATTACTGATCAGGGATTTCTCATCCCCATCCTCCCACTCCATTACTTCGTTCTTCCTCTGTAAACCTACGAATTGGGTTAGTTCAGGCTCTGAAATCAGCCCATGTAGAGTGCCTGTGTTGGTTCACAAGTCTGATGACCTGGTTTTCACACTGTCTTTCTGCCTTCCATTCAAATATTCCTGAGGAGCCACCCAAATCCATCCCTAAGGAAGGTCTGCTTAATTTACAGAGGGCAATTATTGTATTTTTTTAAATTGAAACCACAATCACTACAAACACATCAGCTCTTGAGATTCAACACTGCCATTTGCCATCCTGGCCATCTGCAAACATGTCATTTGTGATGCTTTCGTTTAATCCTGTTAATGCTCAATGACCTTTTCAAAATGCTCTTTTATTCTTGGTTTGTGTTCAAATCAGCCTGGTCACAAAAGTTTTGGAACTGCTCAATTGAAATGGAGAGGTTTTTTCTTGAAGAAACGGCCAAGTTCGGCAAGTTGGTCCCAGCCTGACAGATCCAGGTTCTCCTTCCAGTCAACTGCAACTTAAATTTTGTTCTTTGAGGAATTACACAAAAAAAAAATGAGAAAAGGCACCTAGTTAGAGCAGAAGGGGGCACCTGCTGTATTTCCAAGGTGACAGCAAACATCACATGCTCATGACAGCACAACTAACACACACTGAACAGCCCAAACTCAGGATGGTGCTGTGTTCCAGCCTCTCAGAGCTGCAGCTGCCCAGCTCTACGTGCAAACTCAGCATTTTGCTGTCCTGCAGGCTGGTAGCCAGGGTTGTAAATTCATGAGATTACTCTGGCAAGTAACCGGATGCCTGGCGAGGCAGGGAGGAGGCACAGGGGATCTCTCATCAGCCTCATACTGAGCATTCTCCCATTACCCAAAAGGTCAAAAAAGTAGGTTAATATGCCTTTTGCCTGGGTCTTGCACCAAGTACTTTGCTGACTGTCCTGCAAAGCTCCCAGCAGTCCAGTTTTGCCCCAGGAATCCAAGTTTTAAAGTAGGAAGCTCATAGTTTTACATACACACAGGCCATAGGAAGACCACACCTCCAGTTAACATATTCATGCTTCCCAGAATTCCTTCCCTTGACATAATTCCCAGACTTGCCTATTCTTGAAGTCTTTCCAGGCTTTCCTTGCTACTGCTGACCTGCCCACAACTGCACCTGCAGACAGGCAGTGTGGGATCCAACACCACAGATAATTCTACAAAACTTTTAATAAATTCAAGCAGTAGAGACAGTTTCTGCATAAGCAGAGCTTCATCTGGTATGTTCAACCTTCAACCCATGTCAGATTTCTCCGTCACTCTAATATGAAGTTAATAGTTATTCCATTCGACCAGTTTTTCACCTCACCAAGCTCTGGAACAGCCCTGCTTGCACTCATGGCTGCTGAAGCTGTGTTTGACCATCCAGTGGAGCACTGTCAATGCTAAGCCAAGATTACACCCAAACCTCTCTGTGATGACCCCTAAACATGCAGGGTGACAGCATTCAGTGGATAAATACAGCTTTAACTGCTGTGGTCAGCACAGTGCAGCTGATATTTTACCTCATTCTTCCATTTCATGGCTCTCTCCTTCTTTGAATTAACTCACCAAAAGCCTCATCTCTTGTTTCTGGAGCCTGTCTCAGGTTGCAGCCCAGGCTCACAGCCAGACCCCCACCACCTGGACAGGCAGAAGCTTTTTAAATCCTCATCTTTACCAAAGCAAAAATGACCAGGGAAGGCAGGTAACAGGACATCACTTTCAAACTCAGCAGTTTGTCTAATGGAAAAGACATAAATTATCCCCTGAAGAAATGCAAACAAAATTCCCTGAAAGAATAAGGAGTATTTTATTTATGGTGGCTTTAGGCAACCACTAAGCTTCTGTCTTCAGTGCAGTCTCAACCCTTTTTCCTTCCACACAAAATCCTCTTAAGTGCTGTTTTCAGTCTTGTTTTCAAGTTTCAGCTGATGCTGCTAAAATTGTGAGATCCTGAGTTCTGCTCTCATCCAGATTGGTAACCCTCCCACTCTGCAACAAGGACGTGATTGAAATTCCAAGTCAATGCACCAGGAAAGAACTCAGCTCCACTTTCTGTAACAAGAAGTCATGCAGGACATTCTCCTCAGACTCAGGGACACAGCCCTGGCAAGGACAAGCTCTGCAGCAGGGCCGCAAACACCTGGAGTCCTGTCCCAAGGGTTTAAACCCAGAGTCAGGACTCCTAAACCAACCCTGCACTGAAAATAATACAGGAACACTAATGAAATATAAGGTTTAATTTGCATAGAGCAAGAAGAAAGTAGGTAATTTATGAGCAGAGCAGCCAGATAAGTCAAGTGCCTGAAAATCCATTCCCCAGTTCTTCAACGCAACTTGAAAGGTGCAGCACAAGGAGTAGGAGCTCAAAGTACGAGTATTTCCTTCCAAGCCCTGGAAAAGGAAAGGAGGGCAAAACACCAGCACCAGATAACACAAAGAAATTAATGTCCTGGCTGATGCCAAGTCTCAGGGCCACCCTCCAGGAAACACAGCACAAGGTATTACCTAATGCAACTAAAGTCATTCTAAATAGAAGCCTATTTGAGGCACAAATAAGGAATAGATCCTGTTTTCAATTCCCCACTCAAAGCTTGGTTGTACCTAAAAATTCAGGAGAAGGAGAGGATTCCACTACATCTGGCATTACTCAGACAGCACCTGTTCTGGGAAATTATATTTTAATTCATCATCATGGCTAGGCTTCACGAACGAAGATTTGGGAAGAGTTCTACCCACGCTTGCTACAGGCTCGCTGATGGCTGAAAAGGCCAATGTGAGACAGACAGGACCGGCCGCAAAGGGCACAGCAGAGACTCCCCGGGTGAGATCGACAAGGCGCGATTCTTCCTGCGTTGTCTTTTCTCCTCGAGAGCGATCCTGCGTGTGTGCTCAGAAGAAGCAGCAGCGTTACCCTAATTAGAGAACAAGCAAAACCCCTTCCTCAAGTATCCCATGTTTTCCCTCCATGATAAATTTCCTCAGCCCAACTAACAGGGAAACATCTTTACTCAACCCACATTCCCCCTTGTGCCCCACGAAGGAAGTCTCAATAGCTCATCTGTGTCTCATCTACCACTTCCCAAGACAACCTGTTTGGAGGCAATCAGGACTAATAAGTGAATTCTGGCCACTGGACAAGGTCCAGGTGACAGGAACCCTGAATTATTGAACCTCAAGTCACAAGAGCTTAACACTCTCCAGTGATTCAGTTACAGCTCTCAGCCAAGTATCTACACAGAGTATTTGGTCAATTCTCACATTAAAGTCAACATGAACCCCTCAGTCAAGAACTATTAAATAATTAAGAAGGCATCAAACAAAAGATGAAGAAAAAAAATCAGTTTATACTCTGGTTTAAAGTGGCCACCCCCCCACTGCACTGCCCGGAGTTCTTGATCTTTATCTTCCAATTAACACCATTTCGAAAACAAAATGTGGGGTAAAGCCCAGCTAGAGAGAGCAGGAAGCTTGGGAAAAGCTTACACTGGTCAGACATATTAACTGCTCCTTCAAGGGTGAAACCTCAGTGGTTAAAATGTGGTTAAATAAAAAAATGGTTAAAATTTGAAATCCCATGTTTTTAAGTGAGATTTTTTTTCACCCTTATTCCAGGAAGTGGCAAAGCATTAGAAAAAACTGAATGGTAAACATCCTTTGGACCTTGTGTATTAAGGAGAGAGACAAAGATTTAATTGGTTGAGCATTTTTAAACTCTTCAGGACTCCTTGCATGACTCAGTGGGAAGGCAGGAAATGTCATGCCCTTTATAAATCACTCTATAACGTGACTGAATAAAAAAAATCAATAAAAACAGAAGATCAACATCATTTTGATTATCTTCTACTTCTGTAATCATCTCCTTTGCCTGAAAAAAAAAAAAATCCTTAAACCACATTGAATTAAAGCGAGGTGGAAAAATAGGGCTTAGCATGGATGGAGCTCTGAGCAACCTGGTCTAGTGGAAGGGTCCCTGCCCATAGAAGGGGTTGGACTACAGGGCCTTTTAAGGTCCTTCCAACCCAAACCACCCTGGGATTCCATAGCCCTAAACTCCAGGCTGCCTGTACAGGCACCTTTCACTTCTCCAGCAAAATTGTTTTCTTGAGCAGGTACTGAAAATACTGTTGTATTTCACTTTGAGGAAGCTCTACCAGTCTGCACCAGCTCAAGAGGGAAAATCCCAACAAAACACTACTCTGCAAGTTTACTTAGCAGGGTAACGAGCTATTTGGACTTGACCAAATATCCCCCCAAAGGGCAGACAGGAGAATAAACACAAGCACTGGCACTGCACAGCAAGTTTGCAGTCTTTATTTATTTATTTAGATATTTATTATCTAAATTATTATAGACCATCTGGGTATAAATTTGAGTTTTAGGACTTTGGGGTGACCTAATTGTGGATTTTCAGTACCTGAAGGAGCCAACAGGAAAGATGGAGACAGACTGTGTACAAGGGCCTGGAGTGACAGGAAAAGGGGGAATGGCTTCCCCCTGCCAGAGAGTAGGGTTAGATGGGATATTGGGAAGGAATCCTTCCCTAGGAGGGGGTGAGGCCCTGGCACAGGTTGCCCAGAGAAGCTGTGGCTGCCCCAACCCTGGAAGTGTCCAAGGACAGGCTGGACGGTGCTTGAAGCAACCCAGGCTAATGGAAGGTGTCCCTGTCCATGGCACGGGGTGGCACTGGATGGGTTTTAAGGTCCCTTCCAACCCAAACCATTCTGGGATTCAATGATCCATCAAAGCCAAACTGGCCCAGCACAGAGCACTGGGGAGCACTCCATGATGATGTGCAACCCCGAGTTCCCCAGCCATCCTTCACACAGGGAAGTCAAGGGATGCAAGGAAAGCAAAACTGACAGCTGTGGAAGCAGAAACTGAATAGGGCAGCAATGCCTCCTTCCCAAAGAAAGTCATTTCTCAACTCAACTACAGTAATAAGGACTAAAAATAGGCATTCAAAAGAGCTGAGTCGCACTTTCATTTTGTTTCACTCCCAGATGTCAACTAGTCCCATAACAGCACATATGAGGAAATCCTGTTTGAACAACTTCAGCTTGTGCATGCTATTCCTTCCCTACTAAACCACAAGATTAAGCATCAGTGCAATGGCAGCATTCCCTATCCCAGTGATACCCTCTGACTTGATTATTTTGGGAATTTGCCGTTTAGGATAACGTTTAGCTAAGGTCACACTCTTGGCTTGGCTAATAAAACAGACTCCACAAAACAGCTGAAGTTGGTGTTTCTTAGAAGGCACGAGGTGCAAAGGACTTGCTGTGGACACTGAAAACATCCCCCGAGCTCTCACACATGGGAGGTGTCAAAAGGGACACAGCCAGGTTAGAGATTTCTCCTGCCGTGATCTCCATGACTAAACATGAAAATATCAGAAGGCAGCATAGGCTTTTAAAACTCAGGAAATTTCCAAAGGATTTGTGTTCTACTTCTTTGAAAAGACTGGCAGTTATCATGAAACCCTGACTGCAGGTTTTTATATCCCCTTAAGGAAGTCCGTCCCATCACTATTATTTTACTTGAGATCTCCTTGTTTTCCTTGCCCTCTTCTCCTGTGAGGAATTTTGCCACAGCAGAAGTCAGGATAGTCTGCTGGAATCCCAATTTCAAATTCCACAGTCAGGTCTCACACTTAGAGATTTCAGTATGTTAAAATAAGCTACACAACTGCAATAAGATGCTCCCTCCTGTCAGAAGTCAGATACAGCACCTGAACCAATGAGAGGAGCAGAACTTTGATCTCAACTCTTCTTCACCTTTCACCTTTCACTAAAGATCTTTATCCAGCATGAGACAGGTGGCAAAAAACATATGGCACTGCCTCTGAAATTCTTACAGGTGAAGGTAAGAAGTCAAGGACTACACTTCTTTGGTTATCACCATTGGTATTGCTGGTCTCAGGGTTGTTCTTCTCTAAACTAAATAGAACTGAACATTCTGAAATTGTTATGCTGGAAAACCTGAATCATAAATTTCTAAACAGCATAAGGTGATGTGATTTCCTACAAGTGATTCCATCCATGAGGAGGCTGTGGAAAAGCCCCTGCCCACGAATGCAGGGAAGGGCCTGTGCAGCTCCCATTTTATCCCTGCCCTGGCTCGGAGCTGATGGAATCTGCTCCCTCCACACAGCACCAAATTCAAAGGTTTGTGCCGTGGGCTAATCTGTTCAGGAAACACACGGCGGGATAAAGATTATTCCACATGGCTGAGGAAACTAGAGGTTTTCCGGGGGGGAAGGAAAGTTCTGAGCCCCGTGGAGGAGCAGCCAAGGCTGCAGCACCCCCTGTTCCGGCTGCGCTTGGCTTTCCTGTGTTTCGCAGCTTCCATGAGCTCTCAGCACAGCGAACACCACTCCCGCTTCCCGACGGGGGGAGAGAATTTGGATTTAAGCACAGCAGCAACAGCGGATGGGCCCAGCAATAGCCCGGGCGGTACCACCCGCTACCAAACCGGAACCGCTCCCGCCGGGATTCCACAGCCTTCCCTCCGGGAATACCGCCCAGGACCGGGCAGGGACCGGGCAGCGGCGCCCCGGGCGGGCCCTACCGAGATAAGGCCCTCCTACCCGTCAGGCCCCGGCAGCACCGCCCGTCCCTCCGTTCCCCGCTCCCTCCCCGCCGCCCCGGGGGAAGGCCGGGCGAGGCCCCCAGGCGCGCGGCAGCGGCCGCGGGTGGCGCGGTGCCGCTCTCACCATGTCGGCGGGGCGGTAGAACGGCGGGGCGGTAGAACGGCGGCGCCTCCCCGTCCGTCGCTGTCGCTCCGAGGCCGCGGCCCGTCCGCTGCTTCCGCCGCCGCCCGGCCGGGAACATCCGGGTCAGCGCCGGCCCCGCCCCGCGCCCGCCCCGCCAATCAGCGCACGGTTCGCCGGCCATCGCCAAGTATGGAGCGCGGCCGGGCGGGAGGAACCATTCCCGCGGGGGGGGCGGGAGGAGCCATTGCCTCTCGGGGGGGGAAGGGAGGGCGGCACCAAGTGCCGCGCGAGGGTGTGACAGACGGCCAATCAGAGGCGGGGCGGGGCCGGGGCGGGGCCGGGGGCGGGGCGGGGGCGGGGCGGGGCGGGGCGGGGCGCGGCCCTGGGGCGGCCCCGGCCATCGGTGGGTGCCGGAGCCTTGGAGCGGCGGGATGAGCTGCCGTCAAACGCACTCGGGTGGCCCTTACGGCTAGGCGAAGGCACACGCCAGCCCCGTAGCAACGTGTAGCAACCGCACCAGCGCTGAGAACTGGGCTTTACAGAGGTAAACTGGACGTCACACGTCACTGCAGGTGCTGCTTGTAACGCATCCGCCAGCTCTGAAGTGACACGGGAAAACAATCAGCCTCCGGCTACTTAAAAGGCCAGGGATAATTAGTTTGAAAAGGAAGTGTTCGGCGTTCTCTGGAAGCTCAGCAAGCAGTTCCCTGCTGGAAGCTGGGCAGATGTTGACACAGGCTGACACCCTCAGGGCTCAGGCAGCTGCGATAGGGATCACAGAATATTTAGGGTTGGAAGGGACATCTGGAGGTCACCTGGTCCAACCCACCTGCGGAGACAGGGTGACCTGGAGGTGATGTGGAGTAGGATCCCAAATACGAGACAGAAATCAGGGTGTATGAGCAGATAAAACATTTCTACTTTGCTCAAGCTGTCCCAAAATAAACATTTTTTTTCACTACTAGACTAATTCACATTTCAGTGAACTCAGGTATGACATCCTGACTCCAGACTCCTGACTTGTGCACACTGTAGACCTGGGAATGTCAGAACTACAACACAGCCAATTACCCCAGGAAAGCATCGGATTCATTATGCAACACCTTCCTCTGCAGCTTTTTTGGAACAATTCCACTGGTGTTTCACCACAGTTTTGGCACCAGGACCCCAAGAACGCTCCACTGGTGCTCTCTGCACTGCAGACTTGGCCTGTGGTGAGGCAAAAGCCCTTCCATTATTCTGTTTACTTCCCTTGGTTTGCTGTAGAAGCTCGAAATGCTGACACCAGGAGTCACACTTGGCTTTTCCCTTGGAGATGACACTGTGGCACATCCTCCCCACAGGAGGTGACCAAGATGGACTGACAGGTGTTTGTGGCTCAATTCTATCAGATACCAAACAGGACCTTGTAGGAGATAACAGCTCTGACAGCTCCTTAACTTAACGGGCCCAACCAGCCACAGCTTTCCATTTGAAAAGGACAACCCCAGTTTCCAGGGAAGGGAACTGCTTGGACATGGATCCAGTTACAACAGCCTGAGATAGAACTGTAAAACATGACTTTGCACAACCACATGCAGACCTAGCAGCTCTCACCGGTGTTCTCAGTGCAGGAACAAAATGAACCCAGGAAGGAAAGGAGAGAGAACAGGAGAATGATATCAGGATAAAAAGGAATATTGCTTCACAGAAACACAAAAACCCATTGAACTTCATCAATAACCACTACCAAATAAACCCAGAGGTGGGAGATGACCTTGCTATGTCTGGTGGAGCAGCCACATGACCTCAGAAGCCTCAAGTGCCTCCAAATTCCATTCTGCCCTTACTCCTCAGCCTTACCTCTTAACCCCAGTTTGTAAGATTCAGCAATCCCAAGTGGCTCCTGTTTTACAATCCAGTCCTTATGTTCCCTCAGAGCTGCCTCCCAGCAGTAATTAAGAAAAGCAAACCTGTTCATTACACAGGGCAAATAATTAGTTCATTTTCCAGGGCTCCACACATCTAACGTGTCTTCCTTGGGACTGGGAAGCCAGAATTGCTAAATTTGACAATGCACTTCTAAACTTCCTTATGTTTATCCCAAAACTCATGCAAAGTATTCAGTGACAATTCTACTTGTAGTAGCTTTTAGTTTTTAACAGAAACAGCTCCTATTTGCTTGCTGAAGAGGCAGAGCAGGAGCAGAATTAGGCAGCCCAGTATATTTTAAACAATCTGAGATCCAAATGAATGTCAAGGCCAAGAGGATGTTTTTCTTAGCAGAAGACATACAAGCATCCTGGATTTTGTTTTCCTGCTAATAGGTATAAAGAAGAATAAACAGCTGCTTTTTGTTTTCCCCAAAAATATCTGCATTAAGGAGATCTGCAGATTCCTTCAGAAATTGATGTCACATCTTTTCTCAAATGAGGACCAGCTGCTTGCTTTGCTTGTTTACAGCAGGACAGGCTTCAGGGAATTTTGGTTGTTTGTTTATTAAGATGTAGGACAGGACTCTCCCCAGCAGGCTCCAGTTTGGAGTGTGGAGTGGATCCCAGCAGGCAGAAAATCCATGGATGTCCCTAACATCTTGCCTTCTGTCGGGATTTGTGGAGGGGTTGGCACCAAATACAGCAAATTCAGGGATATTCCATAAATCCCAGTGCTGTGAGGTGGCACTACCTGTGCCTCGGGCATTTCCCAAACCTCCTGGCATGGAATCACCCACCTAAACAGGACAAAGTGCTCAAAAGGCTTCGTGTCAGACACCACCCCTCTGTAAAATGAGGGTCTGTAAACAAAGGAAGCAAACAGTGATGTCACTTGATGGCTTAACGGCCCAACAACATCGGATTCATGTGCAATTAATAACAAGGCTTTTGATCCTGCAATCAGCAGCTCTAAAATCCATGTGCTTTCCCTGTACATTTGATTACATTCAAGGAAGCAAAAGGATAAACACTTACTAGCGTTACAAAGTACTTTTCACATTCAGCCAGAACTTCCTGAAGCATTTGTGGTCCAGCACACTGTGGTTTTTATTTTATCCCCCTGCATGCGTGGTGAAATGCTATTTATTTTGTTTATTCCAGCATTTCTCCAAGACCAAGGGGGACTGTGAGAATGTGCTTAGGAACAAGATCCTAGAGAAAACCTTCATGCTTCACTAACTAGTCATTTTTTTAATAAAAAAACATCTTAAGCCTTTTTTTTAGGTCACATTGTCCATTTTATTTCACAGCACTTGAAAGATATGTAAACTTCTATTAGGAGTTCTCATAAATTGAATTTACTGCTGCAAGAGTCTTCCAGCAATGGTGAAGTTTAGCTTGCTGGGTTTTATTAGTCAGAGTCAGTAAACCAGCAGCATCACTTGATTTGAGGCTGAAAACCGAGCGTTTCTTGGAAACTAATATAGGAAAAAGATACCTACAACACTGCCCAACGTCTTGGAATTCTGTGCTCAAGCCACAGATAGTTCTCACTATGGAGATCTTTGTACACAGTGTCAAAATAGCACACAAACAATTAAAAAAGTCTCCCATTCCGATTCCAAAGCAGCTTTGCTGAGCGTATTCTTGGAACATGAAGGTTTTAAGAGTTCCCCCATTTCCTGCAGGAACTGATGAGTAAATCCAAATACCATGTTTAATGAAAAACAACATATTGCTCATTTAGTGTGAGGTTTGAGGCATTCCCATCCCTGCACTAAGAATGTTAAATCCAACTTTTTCCACTCCATCAGCACCCAAGATGTCCACACATTGCAGGACTCCTGGGATCCCAAGTTTTCCAGCACATCTGCTGCATTTCTTAGGATGCTATTTCTCTGCTTGCAACTTCTTTATATTTTCAGCACAGAAATCTTAACAGACAAGAGCTTTCACAAATGTCTTCAGCCTGAGCAAAGAGTATTGAGAACGTTCTGTCAAACTTGGTCATTAACTATAGCAATAATATCTGTCATTAAAAAAGAATCAAGGAGAAGCTGATTAAATACACTAGAAGGAAAGAAAATTTTCTATTTCCTTACTCTTTCCTTGACACATTGCACTTCACTCGAAGCCTGCTAATATACCAGCCAAAAGAATTGTAAGGGCCTGGATTTGTTCTTAGTACAATAGTCACGGTTCACTAGTTAGAATCTGTATAGAATTAGCCAGAGACACGGACGAATGGAAAAACATGCTTAAAGGCTGAAAAATAGCACTTTTTCATGGCTTATTCATTACAAAACCTCATCAATACAGCACTCAAGGAGTTTTTCTCTGTCTAGTAATTGAAAAAATGATCACAAAATAGTACACTATGAATAAAGACAAGAAATGTCACAGCAATGCTTTTGCCTGGAATTTAAGAGTTAGCAAAAACTCAGGTCAGTATTTCCATGCAAGTGCTTTCCTCCTGAGATTTTGGGGGCAAACTTCATCTTTACAGCTAAAGCAGCAGAAAGCAGAATTAGTACAATGAGCTATGACTCATCTTGTTCCATTTTTCCAATTTCTGCCTCAACCAGCCATACCTGACAGCTGGAACCAGCACCACCCACTGAATCCAACAAAAGTGGCATCAGCACAGACACAAAAGGTGCTAATTAACGGGAATGTGATCACCATGGAAAGCCTGAGCGGTGTTTCACTGCATCACAAGCTGTCTCTCCTGCAAGTCAACTCAGCCTTCAGACTATTGTTCATCCCCACAGGATCCAACTGCCATCCACATAAAATCAATGAGGGTAGAACAGGAGACTTATTGGAGTCTCTGGCACCTGTCCCATTTCAGGACAAAGTCCTGCTGAGGAGGGGTTTCTTTTTCCTCAGACGTCAGGCTTAAACTTATTGTTGCTTGGGTAGCTGAAAGGTTTTCAAAGAGAAAACGAGGCATCAATGCCTGCTGGTGAATGTGCCTTGTGTCTGGGAGTTAAAATCCAACACACTAGCGTGGAGTCCGAGAGCTGGAGGTTCTTGCCCACATTTGAGCTCTCTGGAACAGGAAAAAAGAGTTCTGGAAGTACAGAAAGCAAGTGTGGCCCACACCAAGGCTGTGTCAGCCATTTCAAGCAGATAACTCCTACTCTGCTGCCTTCTTATGCAGATTTTGGCAGAAAAATAAATCATAAATGTGGGGGGAGAGGAGATTCATGTTGTTTAAAACTATAGAAGTTACATGTGTATTCTTTGTAAAAGAGGAGAGCAAGAACATATTAGTATCCCATGGGAAATGAGAGGAGGGAAGCTATAGGATTCTTTGAAAAAAAGAAATAAGAGGTGATACACTCAGCCTAGGGAAGGTTCAAGACTTAAAAGAAACATGCTAGGAAGTTTTAAAATCTGTTGGAGTGAGGGTGAGCCATCCTGTCCTGCATTACAGACAACCAGCACTAATGGTTAAAAGGAAGTTTGTTCTGTTGAAAAGGGTTTGAACTCTGGCTGGTGCAGATCCAGAGAAGCTCCTCTTCTCCACATGCAAGTATGGAATCACAGAATCATTAAGGTTGGAAAAAACCTCCAGGATCAAGTCCCCCCTGTGCCCCATCCCCACCTTGTCCCCCAGCCCAGAGCACTGAGTGCCACGGCCAGGCCTTCCTTGGA
>JAWWLV010000061.1:925554-974600 GCA_035041135.1 Platyrinchus mystaceus | reverse complement strand
AGTTCAGCGCAGGCTGTGTCTCACCTAAAAAATCCATTGCGCAGGCTTGAAAGGTAAAAACACCTTTCCCAGGTCTTCATTCGTGAAGACTGGCCACGTTTTTTTTTTAATTAGACTGAATACATGGAATTAGTTTAACAGATCCTGCAGGTGGGTTTTGCCACAACCTGAAAATATTTATAATAAAAATACATGTCAGAAAAGCAGAAAAACTAAACTAATAGTAAGATTCTTCAGACTTTGAAAGAGATGAGCTGGGAAGAAACTTAAAGTCATGTCAGGCATGTCAGGTAGGTTTGTATGTGGAAGCAGATCTTTGATCTCCAGTGGGGTTTTTGTTTTTTTCAACATGAAAACACTGATCACTTGTAAGTTTTGTGGCTTGTTTGGCTGGATTGTAATGTAGTAATTAGTCTAAAAAAACCCATACACTTTAAACAGTTTTGAAGAAGATCATTTCAATGAGCTCAGTCTTATCACTGACCATGCTGAGATAAAATATTTTAAAATAGATTCATTGGCAGGAAGCATTTTTGAACTCACAAACTGGCTGTAGTGCACCAAGTCCACAAACTGACTCCATTAATATATTTTTAAATTCTTCACATGTAAAAGTTGGGGCTGTTCTCATGGTACTTTATCATTGTAGTATCTGGAACACAAAAAAGGTGTGTGCACATTTTGGATCCACAAAGCCATGGACTGCTTAAAGCATTTCAGTGATACCAGTGGAGAGGCATCCACCAGGATATATTTGCAGTTACTTTAGCACTTCAGAAAGTAGTGAGGTAAAATGTTCTGCCAGAAGCTTTTCATGGAGTACACAGAGTGCAAAAATTGCTCCCATATTATTCCTCTGCCTGATGATGAGACCTGAAGGTGTTTTTAGGCTTTTCCTGATGCATCTAGAGCTGTAAGTTGAGCCCGGTCCTCCTTGAATTTACTGGCAGATGAGCTTTTGCCAGCCTTCTGTGGCCTTACCAGACAAACCTGCTTACAAATGTTTCCTCCAGCTGCCTGTTAAAGGGAAATAATAACAAAATTCTCCAACAACTTCCGGGAAATAAAATATTTTAGAGAGCAATATAGAGAAACTGTGACTTGGATGCAGCTGATGAGCATTGCCAGCTAGTGCCCAGAATGAAAAATCTGTGCACGATTCTTCCGGCCAGATTTGTTAACATTAGGATGTGTTAGCTTTCCACACCATCCTGAGGGTATTCCTCCAATTTATGTCTCCAGAAAGATGCTGGAATGACATGTCTGTGGCTTCACATGAGTGGTAAATGCCCTGTTCACATCTTCTGAGAGAGCATTATTCGTTCAAGGATGCTTCTTACTAGGGATGCTGGGCAGCAAAAAACTGAGTGTCAGGTCAGCCTAGTAAGGGATTTTGTTGGGATTAAGGACAAGTCTGTGTTCTGGAGCAAGGGTGGTCCTTGGAAGCATGAAGTAACTGAAAGGACACTTCCCAGAAGACACCCAGCTGCCTGCATGGCACAATACTAGTCAAGTAGTTTCCCCTGCACTGTCTTTGGCACTAAGAGGTTGAGGCTGCTGAGAGAGGGAAAACGTGGATGAAGCCATGTAATGGTTAATGTCATTAATTCCCTCCCACGGATTAACTTGGACAAAATTATTTCTAGTTTTCTGAGCCTGTCAAGTTCACAGAATCACAGGATAACTTGAGTTGGAAAGGACTTCAAGGAGGTCATGGGGGTCAGCTGTGAGGTTATTCAGGGTTTTATCCAGTTGGGATTCTTGAATCTTCAGGATCAAGTTCTTAAAAGAACAGAGAACCTTCACAATACCAAATAATCAGGAGATGACAAAGTGACTTTGCAGCTGTTCTGGTTGTAACTCGGACCATCACACTGCCCCTCCTTTGGGTTAGAAATTTGGTCATGAAACACTAACACCAGTGCAGGAGCCATTCATCTAGACCAAGAGACTATTTAAAATGCAGAAAAGTTCTAATTTGTGGTCATAAGATTCTGAGAGCTTTTTAAGTAATTTGATCAAATGGATTTTGCCATGACTTCAGCTGAATTTAAAGCCAACATCTAGCAATTCAAGGCTATGGCTGTGAATTACACAGCCTAGATTCCTTGCAAAGTGGAAAAGATCTTTTTTTTCAGGTTATTTAGCCTGTATTATCACCCAAACTCCACAACCGTGTACTGTGGTAGCAGTGTGGATTATATTGATGTGCAGGAATACAAGAAGGCAACTTCAGCCTTCCCTCCTGCCTTTTGTGGTTTTGATTTCTGTCTGATTTTAGCCTGTGAATAGTTAACTTAAACAATAATGTTGGGGTTTTTTGAAGTACCCAATTTATCATAATGGAGGGTTAGGCATGAAAATAGCTGCTTCATTTCTCCATATACAACTTCTTGCTCTAGCAAAGGATAAAAATGTTCCTGTACCCTCTGGAAATGTCACAAAGCTCCATGACTTGCTTTACATCCTGCAGCACCTTCCATGTAAGGAACCCAAATGGCTTTTTAATAATATAAGCCTTCTTGCTTTACAGGAACAGTGACTAATGGCTAAGACTATCCCAGTGGGAAGGAAGGAGAAGTCAATGATTATTCCTCAGGAATACTGAAGTGCCCCTGGAATAAGCCAACATTCTTCAGTAACGATCACCAGTAACTCTTTATACTCCAACAAACTGTTTCTGTATATGAAACAAAGTTCTGTTGCTTGTTTTGTATCATGTCTGAAAGCGCAAGGGAGAGCTCTTCTGAGAAATAAATAAAGGAGAAATGGCCTTCTCTAGTGTATTGACTTTGTCTGTGAGTGAGAGAGAGAGAGAATGGAAGGAGAGAACTTCATTTGGAGTGCCCAGCATCTGGGACCACCTGGGCCAAAGCCACTGGGAGAGCTCTTCAGCAAAGAGCCCCGTCGTCTGTTCCTCCCAAGAGCCAGCCCCCATCCAACAGCCAGTTCAGAGAAGCATTCCCACCTCATAAATCAGCCACTAGACCCCTGCTGCCTGTGCCGGTGTGTGGAGAGGAATATAAATACTCCTGTGTCCTGTTTGTACAGTTGCCCTTTAAAATTGGAGTTTTGTCCTCTCGGCAGAGGGGGAATCCAAAGTGGTAAATCCAAACTGTTGATGCAGGAAGCCAGTGCTGTCTCTTGTAGCTTTGGGTCATGGAGCAACCCAAGTTTGAAACTTCCCGGGATGGTGGGTGAATTAAGCAGCTGCTAATGCCATCTGGCTCTCATCTTACCTGTGAGGTTGATTGTTTTTTCTCCCCTCTTCAGTGGGAGAATAGAGAGGTTTCAGTGTCTGGGAGTGGGTCACAAGTATTTGAAGCTCTTTATTACCTTGGTAAGTCACTGGTCCAGGTGCTGCACTTCTATTTTACATTTACCTCAGTCCTTGTGATGACTTGTTGGCATGTTGTCTGGTGTTCTCCTGACTCAGGAGGTTGTCTTCACTGCTTCTTTACTCAGCACAATTTTCTAGCTATGAAAACGGCTCTCCAGGACCTCATTTCTTTGTCCCACGCTTACTGCGTGTTCATGTAACACACGGAACATCTCCCAAGACAGAAAGGGAATGGGATAGACTGATAGGCTTTATTGAAAGCCTGTTCTGCTTCACAGTGAGTGCTGATAGATGGACAAGTGACAAAATAAGGAATACACAAAGGAAAACATGTTGTGCAATATTTGTTTTTTAAACTACAGTAGAAAAGGACAGGGATGAACTGAGGGGCAGTTCAGAGGGCTTGAGGAACTCCTTATCGTACTGAGTTTTGCTCTGGGTGCTGCAGCAAGTCCTGCATTCCCACCTCTCCTGAGCACTGCTGTGTGGATCCTGCAAACTGGGGAAACATGTTGAGCTGTGCCCAGAGTCAACAGACACTGAGGAGCTCGCCCGGAGCAAAGGACTTGTGAAATAGAAGCACTCCAGTGCCAGAGCAGCATTAGGACTGTCAGAGCATGATACCATCCAGGACCATTGCTCCAGCATGCCCTTGTTTTTCCACCTCCTCCCTTGCCGGACTGCATTCATCAGTCAGGGCAAAACAGCCCATTGAAAAACAGGATATCTTTTCTCTCTTGCTGGTTTTGAATCATTTTATCCGGCCCCAATTTTTAGTTTGAACTATGTACTTTGGAGCCATAGCTCCTCTGTGGTTTGGAAGGGGCTTTTATGGAGTTCTCTGTGTGTGTGCTGCAGTCTGGGAAGCCATTTGGGATCCACTGGAGAGAAGAGCAGCAGCCTGGGCAAGAACCAGGAGAACCAAAAGCAGTGGCAACACTGAATGTAACAACTGTCAACATGCAGGAAAAGCTTCAGCTCCTGCTGTGTCATTTGATGATGAGTTCAGTTTTTATTTAGTGTCCCTGGTAACGAGTTGTCCTGCCCTCACATGCTCTGCTTCAGCTCAAATAGGACTTCCCAGAGGTAATTCTTACTTTGATCTCCTGTGGCCTGTGACAAAGAGGTTCTTCTGGCCCTGGAACTCGGAGAAATCAATTGTAGATACTGATTCCTTTACATGTTCTTTATTGTCAGAGTGAGAATAATCAGAATAAACGTTCTTACTCATCAATGTGAAGTCAACAAGGGTGAGCATGGAAAAATAGCACAATTTTAAAAGTGGAAATTTAATTTGTCATTGTTTCTTAAATAGGGTAAAACTTAATTTTTGGTTTTTTTCATAGCTGCCTTGCTTGTCGTTGTCAATATATGTGTATATATGTATATGTAACTACCACATAAAGGGTCTGTATTTGTTTTGCTTTATGTAATTGGATATATATTATTCCAAGCCTGTTTTTCAACCTGTCCATGTAAGCTGTGCAAAATATCTTGTGAGGACAAGTCTCCTGTTTCCCTCTGTGGGAATGAGACCATACCATTCCCAACTGAGGTTGGAATAGGAACAGTTTCCTGCTGCTTGATTTCTAATTACATAAATGGAAGGGGAGCAAAGTGGAAATTTTAAGTACCAAAAGGCATGTTAAATTTAGTATAATACACTCATCTGGAAACTATCACATTTTTCCTTCTTTCTTAAGCCTGCTGAAATCATTGCGTCGTCTGTGGCGTGATTTGGATTGGTTCCAAAAAGTGCAAACAAGATAGGCCTAAAAAAGGCAGGTGTCTCTACCCAGACTTTTTAGACCTGTTAGAAGAGAAGTTGTATCACAATTTTAATAGGAAAATGGTGAGTATTCAGTGAGTAAGGAAAAAAAAAAAGCTGTTTGCTGACTAGAACTGGTTTTGAACGTTTAACAACTCCCCAAGTGCTTGACTGACCACAAATCTGCCTCTTTAACAGCTTGATTAGATGTCTGCTGAGGCTTTGAGAAGAATAAACAAGTCACGGAAAGCAGAAACAGCAGGGAAAAAAATATCAAGCTGCTTTTCTCTTGTTTATCTGAGTTGCTCGTGTTTGATCAAGATACCATCATTGCTTTGTGTTCCAGTCCTGCCTGGAGCCGGGGCCAAGAGCAGGACCCGGCTGTATGTGGTGCTGTACACACAAATAAAAACCAGCCTCTGCCCTGGAGAACTGACAAACTAAACAGATGGGCTGAAGGGAGGTGGGAGGGTTTGTAATTCCCATTTTAAAGATGGGAGAAGCTGTAGGCAAGGTCAGGGATAACTAACGGAGGGAATGTGGCGTGGAGCCGGGACTCAGATTTGAAGTCTGGAGCCATTGACTCCATCAGCCCTTCATTTCTGACTGGTTTTTCACTTGGCAGGTGAGGGAGTCTCAAGGGAAGGCTGCCTGCTTCCCCAGAAGGGTATGTTCTGCCACCCTTTGCTATCCTCAAATTGCCTCAATTCTCAGAGGCTAATCTCAATTAATTTAGGGATTCCATTTTACTGTCAAGGGGGTGATTGCTTCTGGAATCACTAATAGGGGTAAACCACTGGAATTTTCAATATTGACTTCATTGTAAATCTGAATCTGATAAGGAGAGAAAACATTGAAATGTATTCCCAGTTTGTTATATCTCCTTAGTAACTCTACCTTAAATATGAATTTAGGTAACAGATCAAGGAAGAGGGAAGGTATCAAGGGGGCAGCAGCATTCCAGTACTGTGGAATCCCAGACTGGTTTGGGTTGGAAAGGACCTTAAAGACCATCCAGTGCCACCCCCTGCCACGGGCAGGGACACCTTCCACTAGCCCAGGTTGCTCCAAGCCTTGTCCAACCTGGCCTTGGACACTTCCAGGGCTGGGGCAGCCACAGCTTCTCTGGGCAACCTGTGCCAGGGCCTCCCCACCCTCACAGGGAAGAATTTATCCCTAATATCCAATCTGTCCAATCTCTGTCAGTTTGAATCCATTCCCCCTTTTCTTGTCACTACGTGTTCTTCTAAAGAGTCTCTCTCCAGTAGTGGAAGCACAACAGTGATGGTGTAACTCAGCTCTTCCAGAGGGTTCACATGGATGGTTCTCCAAAGGGGAAGAAATTGGTTTCCCAGATATTTGTACTGGGTTCCCTCTGAATTTTTGGAGCAATGCAAAACAAAGCACAAAGGTTCTGGTTTGCAAATGCAAATATTGTGTGCACAAGTGGACTAAAGGTGACTGGTTGTCGTAATGACCTACCATGAGGTACAGCTGATGCTGTAGCTGGAAGGGGGAAGCTCGCGGTGGAACTGGGGAACCCCTGATCCATGACCTGCTGGGAAAACCCCATTTTTCAGCAGCAATCTGAACTGCTGAACGGCTGAGTCTTGTTAATTCCCACCACCACGCACATCCCACAGCAAGAAATAAACTTGTCTCCCACCCCATTCCTGCCTCTGGAAATGGGACTGGTGCAGATTTTGGCACACCAGCTCCTGTAGGCAGCTGTGTCTGTACTGCTCCAAGAGTCCAGCCTATAGCCCACCCACAGAGAAATACTTAACTGAGACTGAAACTAAATGGGAACATAGTTTATGGAAATTCAGCTGTAGATCGCTGTTCTCTTGTGACTTCTGGCTGTCAGCACTTTGCTGTACAGCACCGCAGGCTGTTGGGGCTGGATGTTCCTCATGGTGCTGGATACCCACCTCCTGGAGCTTATAATGATGCTGTGAAAGTTGTTGGTGACTAATAAATCACTCTTCATCTCTAGTCTTTATTGGTAGAGCTTGTAAAGCCTCCAGCTCTGGGTTAGGAGTGGATGCCCCTTCCTGGAAAAGGTCATGCCCTGATCAGTTCAAATTCAGTTCATAAATCATATGAAAGAGTGTGTTTCTTTTTAGAGGCTTTAGAGGATATTCTTCCTCCTTCTCGAAGCTGCACTTGAAGTTGTTAGTGATAAACAGCTTAACCCGAAGCCATTACTACTCACTGAGGATTTGGGTTGAAGGAGGCCTCCAAACTGATTAGAGGGTTGGAGCACTTCTGTTGTGAGGGAAGCCTGAGAGAATTGGGATTGTTCAGCCTAGAGAAGAGAAGGCTCTGGGGTGACCTAATTGCCCCTTCCAGTATCTGAAGGGGGCTATGAGAAAGATGGAGAGGGACTATTTACAAGGGCATGGAGTGCCAGGAAAGGGGGGAATGGCTTCAAACTGACAGAGAGTAGATTTAGGTTCAATGTTAGGAAGAAATTCTTCCCTGCGAGGGGGCTGAGGCCCTGACACAGGTTGCCCAGAGAAGCTGTGGCTGCCCCAGCCCTGGAAGTGTCCAAGGCCAGGTTGGACAGGTAGTGGAAGGTGTCCCTGCCCACATCAGGGGGTGGAACTGGATGATTTTGAAGGTTCCTTCCTTCCAACCCAGGCCATTCTAAGATTCTATGATTTAGGGGTCCAGTTGTGATGGTTGCCAAACTCCTATACTTCTCTCCAGTACAATGTATCAGAGCACAGAAATAAGGGGAAAGGGCTGTAATTACCAATGGAGTGAGGGGAAAAGAGGCTGAGGCTGAAGGTGAGTGCTGTGGGTTGTGTCATCTCTCTCTTGAGCAGCCTCTTCCTGTGTTCAAAGTTTGAGACCACAGGACAAGAAAATAATTTCATGCCCTGATGGCCCTATATCTGATTTGTAAACACTGGTGCTTGGGTCTATGAATGCTGTGTCTCCCTCAGGACTCAGCATAATGCTTATATTTTAATTTTAATTAGTTGTCTGGAAGTAAATATAAAAATGGTGGCAGATAAATAACTGCTATTTGGTTACATTCTATGTAAATGAAAAGGAACAGTGGAGCAACATAGATTTTGGTAGTCAAATGCAAAGTTCAGCATCCAGATGCAACAAACACTGGTCATACCTGGAGAAGGCATGGACTTGGAGGTTATGGAACCCCATGGGGATTGCTGAACTGAAGGGATTGCTGCTAACAGGGAGAGGCACAATGAGAAGCAAGAGCTGGAGGCTGGACCTTGACTCATGCAGATGAGCAGTGAGACAGTAACAGAGAGAGACTGAGATGAGCTAAGAGAGGAATGGGAGGATTTTCCAGCTCTTGATGTCTTAAATGGAAGTTACTGAGCTCCATCTGGGAGAGACTGGGTGAAATCAAATGACCTGTACCACACATGGATTCAGATCAAATGATCCAATGGTGCTTGTTGGCCATAAATTCTCTGAAATTTGTAAGGCCACAAAGTTCCTAGTCTCTGTCCTATGGCTTAATCTGGTATGAACTGAAGACAGAGTGTTTTTAGCTCAAGGACCCATCTCACTAGACACTCCCTGAAGATGTCCCTGGCATGGATCTCAGATGGAAGACAACCTATTTCTATGCTGATTGTTGCTGCTTTGTTCTTCAGCTTCTCCCTTTTAGCTTGTTTTCTTTGGGGTTTGTTTGAGGGAATGGCTGATGGTGAGTGCTTCCCCCCCCCCTTTTTCCAGGCATAGGGCCCATTTTTTGTTTAATTCTCCCTGAAGATGATGGTTTTGTAGAGAGTCTGTAAAGAGATGGGGTATTTCATATGTCAATAAATGCATCTTTGGATGGTGGATGGAAGCCTGGGGCTGGAGCTGTGGGAAAGGGATTGGACTTGAGGTGCACTGGAATGGTCACATAGTCCTGCTCTTTGTACCAACTCAGACTGAGGGGAAGCGAGTTCACTGGGTTCTTTAAAGGCATGAGAAATAATTCCTTTAAATCTCTGGGAGCATCCTCACAGGCGACAATGTTTGTGGGAGGCTCTAGTTTGCTATCTGCAAAGTCATGGATTTTATATCCATATTAGGTATAAATAGAGGTGGGCTGGCAGTTGGAGGGAAGGTCACTGTGACTCCTCCAAGCACCGGATGAGCACACAAGTATTTCACTGAGGCTTCACATTTAACTCTTGTCGTACATTGGAGCAGCCACTGCAGCCCCTGCTACCAAAATTAAAACCTCAGCAATGAAAAGTTGGTCTAACGCAGATGTCTCAGCAAGTTCAGGAAAGCAGTGACAAGCTGAAAACTCCTGGCCAGTTTCATTCCATTCCTCATCAGCTGCAACAGTAGTCTCAAAAATCACAGTCCTGCTCCAAGGCAGGAGGAAGAAAGGCAGTGAAAGCAGATTTCTCAAGGTCCCACATTTCTGATTTTATGAACCCATACCCTCTAAACTACAAAAATCACGTTATCACTTTCAGAATTATATTTGCATTTGTCTGCTGGAAGGTGGGGGTACTGGGTGCAGAGAAGTTTAATCTGATAAAAAATACATCTATGTATACATATATTCTTTGTTATCCTAATTTTAAAAAATGCTGACTTGTGCTATAGCAGGACCTTCAAAAACTGGCCCTTTCAGACTTTTGATATTGGGTGCTTTTCTTCAAGGCCAGAGGGTTTGTGCACAAGGCTCTCTCCATGCAAGAGCAGTGCTACATTGCTCCGTGAGTCACCCCGTTGCAGGCGGGTGCTGGTTTCCTTTCAGTGATGTGCAAAATGTTCCCTGCACACATGTGGATGTTCTAAGTTTGTCCTGCTGGTTGTCAGTTTGTAGGAGCTTCAGTGCCAGAACTGTCTTTAAACACATACAAGCACCTATTGTGACAAGGCCTGAGCTTGGCTGGGGCCTTCAGGCAGTGATGCAAGAAAAATAATTAATATGAGTGATTGCAGCAGGGGGAAGTTGTGCAGCAGAAAATAAGACGGTTATCAGAAAGGATTAGGATGGTTGTAATGGAGTTGGAGGAAACTGGTTATTTGTGAAGTAGAAACGAAAAAAAGATGTTTGAACTCATAGGGAAGAGGGCACCTGCTAATGGAGCCCAACAGCTTCTTCCCAGCCCTCCCTGCTCAAAACTGCCCCTGCAGACATGAACTGAATAGGAGAAGGATTGTGCATGACCCGAGTTGCTGAGGAAGTGAGGGAGGGAGGGATGGAGGGGCCTGGGAGTGCCTGGGAGTAGGGAATGACTGGGCAAGGTGGAAAATAAAACGATTAAACACACTTGGACTTGCTCGGGAATGGGAGGGGTACGTTTTTACTGCTGCCCCAGGGCCCTAAAATGCATTGGCACAGAACTCCAGAGAAACCACTAATCCCAGTCACCAAGGGGAGGGAACAGGACTTTCTCCTTCGACCCCCTGTAGAAGGGAAGGCTGATGGGATTAGAGGAAACAGCTGGCTCGAGTCATACCCTGCGGGAGCTGCATTCCCAGGACTCGGGAAAAGAGGAGCGCCCCGCTGCCGAGTCGCATTCCAGGCCATTTGCTGAGCCCAGATGTTTTCTAATGAGCTCTATGATAAATCCTTTTCCTTTACTACCGAGCACAGTCCCTGCCAGCCAGGTCTGTCCCTAAACCAGGCAAGCTGGACTTTGCAGTCTAAGCCAACTAGCTAAATTCCCACTAGGACTCATGCCTTTCCACTTTGCCTGTGCAAAGGGACTCAGCACAGAGCTCAAATCTGGTATCCAAAAGCCTGATGGAGGTTGCTGGTCTAAATTCCTCCCGTGGCTGAACCTTCTTTCACGTCTCCTTACCTCTCTGTGTGTTATTAAGCCAGAGGAGTGCTCAGGGTGGATTGACCCAGTGGCCTGAAGGAGCAGTGAAGGGCTGTTGTACCCATGTGCTGGATCAACCTTCAAAAAGCAAGAATGGTGTCTGTAAGGACTGATTCACCCTTGGCCAGGGGTGCTGGAGCTGCACAGTTGTGAGAGTTGCATGCAGGATGTGCTCCTCACAGCCTACGTGCCACCACTGTCCCCTCCCTTCATCTGCCTGGGATGGAGATGGGAAATCACTCCTCAGCTTTTTTAGTAGTAAAATCTTTGTCTCCTGGCATGAGCATTGCTCCCTTCACGCAGGGCATGTGTGCTCTTACACACAGCAGTTTAAGGTCCTGATATCTTGGAGATGTCTCAGGGCTTATTTAGGAACCAAAAAGTAGGAGTTCAACTCCAGCAGGTGAGAGAATCATAGACTAGAATCACAGACTGGTTTGGAACGGACCTTAAAGGTCATCTCGTTCTAGCCCCTGCCATGGGCAGGGATGCCACTCACTGGATCAGGTTGTTCAGGGTCCCATCCAATGTGGCTGTGGTCAGTCTTGAGCCAAACTCCTTCAGAAGGAAGCTGATAAAGAGACATCTTTGTTTCAGGGAGCTGCAATGCAATTTTGTACCTGTTGGCAGATGAAATGTGAAGAGGTGAAGGGAATTGATCTGAGATGGGCAGAGTGGGCCATGACAGACATCAGGCTCCCAACTCCCTCAAGGGTCATGCAAGGGGGTTTATCCCCTGAGAGCACTTCCTTGGACCCTATGTGATTGGTCTCAGGGGTAATGAACACAGCACAAGTTGGGGAAGAGATGGATCTCAGGCCCAGCTGTGGGATATGTGAGAGGCCGTTCCCTCCTCTTTGTTCCCTGCAGCCCTTTGTGGACATGCACACTCTCCCTCACTCTTTTCCCACCTGCCCTTCCCCCTGTGTGTTTTCTAGCATCCACCTATGGGCAGGGAGCCTTGGAATCTTCATTGACACAAATAAAAGAAATAGTTTTATTTTTAACTTACAAGTACACCTTTTTACTTCTCACACCCACAGTTTCAGGTCCTGTCCTGACAAGTGGGGAGCCCCTGGCACTGTGGGAGTTTGTCAGCAGGCCCAAAACAGCAACAGTGGGTGAGGGAGGGACACCCTGGAGACAGGAGAGTGAGTTTTTGCTCTGTCTCAGTGCACGAAGCCTTGGTGATTCAGCAGCAAGGGAAAGGGCTGAGAGGGAAGACATGGATGGGTGTGTGGAGGTTTAGGGCAAGGCTCTGTGTAGCCAGTGGTAGAAAACAACACCTGATGAAATGGGCTGTCATTGAGGGTGAGAGTGAGGAGTTGTGTTGTACTATGTGTCATACCATATTATTCAGAACAAAGTAGACTCCTGAGCAGGAGCTCACTGCTGGTCATGCTGGCCATGAGGAGCAGGTAGAGATTAGCCAAAGGCCTAGGTTCAGCACTGGGTGAAAATGCTGGGAAAACAGATTTTGGGCTCCTGGTGGGATGTGTGGTCATGGCTAGAGGCTGCTCCTCTGTTGTTGGCTCTTTTGGAGCTGAGCAGTACATACATTTTGGGGGCTGGATATGTTGCATCTCACAGGGTAAGAAACTGAGGCTGGAAGCAGCTTTTTGCCATTTTATTTACAAATCCTATTATCCTGGAGCTGGAAGGAACCAAGCAGCAGGAAATCATTGCTTCAATGGCAGCCTCCAGCCTCCTTTGGTGAACACCCAGCCTCAAAACCTCTCCCCGGGGACCACTGCCAAGGCATTACCAACGTTTCTCTCAGCACAGCTGGTTCTTCTTACCCACCTCCCCTTCCTGCTTCTCTGATCTCTATGCAAATCCTCACACCAACAGGAGTCAGCAAAGCCCAGCCAAGCCTGGCAGGTATCTTTTGATTTGGGTAGTGTTTAATGTGGGGGCTTCTTTTAGATTAATTGTGCCTGTACAGAAACAGAGCCCTTTGGTCCCCAGCAATTATCCCACTGGAAAGGTAGCCATGAATGGGGGTTCACTGGGATGGGGTCTGGCTGTTAGTTTTTTAATGGGAAGGGGAAAGAGGGAAAGAAGAAAGAGAGAAAAAGAGGAGAAAGAGAAGGGGAAAAGAAAGGAAAACCAAAATAGAAAACCTTTGTCTCTGCTGCTGGAGAACTTTCCCAAACTCTTCAATGTGGCCAGGACTCTGCCCCAAGCACTCTCTATCAATAATTATGTTTAAATAAGAATTGATAGCGTTCGGCGAGCCCAATCCAAACTGTTTATGTCACTTCAGGAGTAAGCGCTGGGACATTCCCTTCGGACACATCTCTCCGAAGACCCCTCGTTTTTGTGGCCGGGCGTCGCCACCGTGCTCTCCCCGTTAGTTTTTAGCCTTTGCCGGGGGTTTCACGGCCCAGGTCGGTGGGTGAGCTCCCCGTTAGGGCTCCGGCTCTCACCTCTCAGCCGGGCGGTCGCGGAGGCTGCTCGGGGGTCTCCGTGCCCGGTCGCCGGCGGGTCCCCGGCGGGGCGGACGCTGCCACTGCCGCTCCCTCCGTCCCTCCTCCCGCCGTCCCTCCCTCCTTTCCCCTCCTCTCCCTTCCCACCCCGATTGTGCAATCGCGAGCGGCGGGGCCGGCGGCACCGCCCGGAGCCCGGCACCGGGGGAAGGGAGGGAGGGAAGGAGGCGGCAGCTCCCGCCCGCCCCGCGCCTCCCTCCGTGGCCGCCCCGCCGCGCCGGGGATGCGGCAGCCGCTGGGCACCGCCGGGCCTCGGACCCCATGGGATGTCCCCGCCGTCGCCTGGGTGGTGAGTAGCCCTTGGCTTTGTGTCCCCTCAACCCCCGTCCCGAACCTGCTGCTTTTCCGCCCCCCGCAGCGATTATTCGCCTCTTTTCCTCTCCCTTCTCTTCTTCCCCCACCCTGCCGGTGACTGATGGCCGGGAGGATGAGGATGTAGCCACGGGCAGAAATCGGTTGCAGATGAGGCGGACTCGGAGGGATCTGCTCTGCAATCGTTAAACTATTTCCACCGCCGCTTTAGTTCCAATTAAATATAAGGCTGGGAGCTAGGGAGCCGGGAGCTGTGTCGGGCGCACATCGGTGGTACAGAGTCCTTCCCTCCTTCCCATCGCTTTCGGATTTTGAACAAAAGTGCACAGGGAAGAACGGGAACGCTCAGTATCGATTAAGCCACAGCACCAGCGGACGTGGGGTACTTCAGCGACCGTAAAGGAAAGAACGTTTCCCGACGGCAAGGCAGTAAACTTTTGTTCCGTGAAAAGTTCATCCTGGGGATGAATTTACGTCCTTGTATCCTACAGATAGTTTGGGCATTTACTGGAATATATGAAGGCATATACAATATCTCCTTACCTATTTCTTGAGCCCTAATGTATTTCAGTTTGTCTAAGTATTTGCAGCAATTCTATTTTGTTTTGTACAGTAATATCTGTGTTTTGTGCTCAATGAGGACCTCTCTTTTTTTCGTGGGAGAAACGCTCTTTTTTTTGGGAACAGAACATGCTTTAGCTCGCTTTCAGGCTGCATTAAAGTTGATCTGGACAATCCCTTATTCCCTACTAATATTGCTCTTACGAGGACACCAGAAATTTCTGCTCTGCTCCACAATCTAAGTTTTACATACAGGATTAACCCCATCAAATTCAAAATTCAGCCTTTGTGAAGTGTTTGTGGAGTTGGGACACCACAGCTTTGCCATACAGGGTTTTTTTTTGAAAAATATGCTCTCTACTGAAACAAGTGGGAAAGATCCTGGAGATACGGAGAGACCCAGATTTTCCCTTGTATTTTTAGCCAAAGAACTCCATATCCTCTTTGCAACATCCAACCAGCCAAAAACCAGCTGTACAGAACGGGCACTTTTGCTTTTTTGAAGGCAGTCTCCCATCTCATAAAAGGCAGCTCGCCTCAAATTTGCAAACCGCAGGATGGGAAATGGAATTTGCCTTCAGTATAAAAATCCCAAGTGTTTGCAAACAGCCCTGAGAAGAATCCGGGCTCTTGGCGTGACCTCTCCGTGCCGAATTCCAGCTTGGGGAGTTTGTGGTCTCGCAAAAAGGGCAAATGAGCATAGTCTTCCTGAGTGCCTGGTTGTCTTTCTGGAATGAAGAGAACAGTCGAGCTGGAGGGAATTTTTGGGTGCTCCGGAGGTGCAGGATTGGGCCCTGAGCCAAAATACTTTTCAAGCAGCCTTGAAGACCTGCCCGTGGTGGAGTAACTTTGCCCATGGTGTGTGTTGGCATCGCCGAGGACAGATCAGGCTGGTAAATCAAGGGAAACCTGCCCGCGGAGCAGAAGAAACTCCTGGGCAGTTCCCTTTAAAGCACTGGCATTACCTCTGCCAGCTCCTGTACCGTAGCTGCAGTGGCTGCAGGGTGGGCAGAGCCGGGTTCTTGCTCTGCCCTTGGGCCTTGCTCCTGCTCTTCTTGTTTTGCAGTCTGCTGGAAAAAACAACTCTCACCTGGAGTTGCCCAAGCTCAGAGATCCCTTGTGAAAAAGCAAAGAGCAGAGGGGCAGGGGCTCCAGCAGGGATGAGGGCAAAGAAACTTCACACCCGCTCACATCAGACTCTTAAAAACCCAAACAGCTGATCAAACGGTCCTTCTGGGGAGTTTCAGAGTGGGAATGAGGGATGGTCTGTTCTCCACGCCTCCCGTTAGCCCTGGAAGCTTGCTGTTCCCCAGACCTTTGTTTCTTGTGCAGCGCTGTTTAGGGAGGGATGTGGGGCACTGGATGCCACGGCTTTCCTGGGTGTAAATTAGCACTGATGATGGGAATGGAGCAACCCAGCACCCATTCCCATCAGTTATGGAGCTGGGCTGGGCCAATAGCCCCATCCCAGCCAAGACTGCAGTCCTTTGGAGCTGAGCTCTGGAAATGGTGTCAGGATCAAGCCCTTGCTTGGGTCACTCTCAGATGTTTTTTAAATCTCCTTCTCCAACACGGAGCTCAGTCAACTTGTCCAGACAGGGGAAAAGAGCAGTGTTCAGGCCATGGTGTGATTTCCTTGTAGTTACTGGGCCCAATCCTACAGTTTCAGGAGAAACTGTCTAAATGTCAAGTGTTGGGTCAGCCCTGGTAGCAACTGAAAATATTACCTGAGCTGTGAGCTGTTATGTTAGCTCCGAATGTCTCTGGCCCTGCACTTCCATGTGTTTTTATGCCTTGGTGTTGCGGATATTTTGGTCAGTGCTGTGGTCAAATAAAAGACTTTGGGTTTATATCATCAAAACTCAGGAGGCTGGTGCAGTGTAAAGCAGAGACTAAAAGAGGGCAAAACAGCACTCAGGTCATTGGATTTCTGCTGTTGTGACCAAGATATGGCCTAAATGGCTGTTAAAAGGTGAAGGAAACGGCAGGGAGGATGCTGAAAGATCCACAGCTCCCTCCACAAGCAAGCCCCTTTCTCTTTCCCTCTTTCCCCTTCTTGCTCCAGCAGCTGGGAACCCGATCCTTCAGGCGGAACCCTGCTGCACTGAGTTTTTATGCAAGTTTGGTAATGAATGATCGAGCAAGGCGAAAGCCAGTGTGGTTGGCATCTGAGACAGCTCCCCTCTGCCTGCTGGAATTAAAAGATCATCATCCCGGTGGCCACTATGTACTGGAACTGGTTTTATCTGGTTCCAGTTAGGCTTGTTTTGAGTAAGACGAGTGGTGCCAGATTCTGATCTCATTTGCACCAGTGGAGTCATTCGGAGGAGCCGGTCCCAGTTTACCTCACTCTAAGTGAAAGCAGAACTGGGCCTGCTGGGAGAAGCTCTCCCCAGGGAAACCGCTGGTGCCTGCAAATCAAACATGGATAAAAGTGAGCAACTCCCGGGATCCTGCGGGTTTTATTGCCAGCTCCATGAAAGCTGTGTCCAAACAAGGAGGAGAGAGGCTGTGGCTCTGGAAAACAGTGTGATCATGCTCTGGGGCAAGCCAGGTGCTTTGGGGAGATGAGGGATAGTGGCCACACTGCTGATAGTGGTGCTGTGCTGGTGGAGCTGAGGTAGGAAATTGCTGCTCACAGGACTCAGGGACAGCATTGGAGAGAACAGCAGTCACTGTTATATGTGGGATTTTCAAAGGGGTTGGATCCACAGTCTGAATTTGGACACCAGTTGTCCTCCTGCAGGGCCAGAGGTGCAGTGGGTGCCCTCAGCTCCAGGCTGACTCTCCCTGCTCTGTGCCAGCAGATGTGTGAGATGGCTGTGTGGGAAACACCAACTCCAGGGAAAACTCAGGAGGGAGCCTCACCTCACTCAGGACCAGACATGCGAGTGTGGGCCTCCGGCTGCAACACTGCTCACAACTGTGTCTGGAAGTGCCTGGTTCTCATATTAGCCGAGATGCACCCGGATCTGACCCTCTGCTGGGAATGTTCCAGCCACAGCGTGTGCCAGGCGGGTTCTTCCCTGCGTCTCAGGCAGGGTCTGGACCCTCTCCCCAGTTTGCTGATACACCCCAATCCTGCTGCTCCCCAAAACTGGGCTGACCCCTGGCTTGTTTTCCAAGTCACAGCTGATCCTTGCTCCCATCCCACTTGTCCCACTGCTTTTAGGGGCTGCAGAGCCTCACATGTTTGGAGAGGGAGTGGAGGGCAGTGTGGGGCCAGGATATGTTCTTGTGCTTCAGGTTGATGCATTTTCCTGGCCATGATTGTTCTTAATGCTGAAGAAATTGAGCAACTGAAATAAATTACCACAAACTGTTTTTATGACTCTTGCCTCTTCCACAGGCCATTAGTGTGTCCCTTTTCCAGCAGAGCTCCTCCAGGACCCCATTCTAAGCCTATCTAAGTCCAGAGGTAGATTTCCAATTACTTCTGTAGGTAAAGCAGCTTGGATTTTTTTTTTTCCAGCTGCAAAAAATGTATTTCCAAAGTGCGTGGTCAAGAAGCTAGATTGAAACTCCCAATGTACCAAAATCTTTTGACTTTCTGGCCAAAGTGGGGAGGGCAGAGTGCTTTAAAAATACTGCATTGCTTTTCTCTATTTCTGTTTTATTTCTGTGACTCGCCCAACTGTGCTTGAGTGGAAATTAATATGTTACATAAAGGGAAGCTCTGACATCTGCTCCTGAAAGAAGCAGAGACAACCAGGTCCACGGTGAGAAACGACACAGCTTTTGCTCCACTATCAAAAAGTTCTTAGGATGGATTCTTGTGGTTGTTAAATATCAAATGTCTTCCTGTGCTAGTTCCTTGTTTATTTTTTTGTAATTTCTTCACAAATTTTGCAGCTCAGCAAAGCAAGACTGAAGCTCTGAGCTCAGGAGAGAATTCTGTGTTCAGCTGAGCTCTCTTGTGTCTTGCTGTCCTGAAGAATTACCACCAGATATTCTCAGTGAAGAGTTCTCTTCCCTCTCCCTTGCCCATGTTGTCATGACATCAATTAGATTTTTTTGACTGTTGCACTCACTACAGTAGAGTCCCCCAAAATGTCAAGTTTTAGCTAAATGCAAAGTTCAAAAAAGGAGGAAGTATTAAATAAGGACAAGTATTGAATAACATCTGTTGTTTTGATAGATTTTTTCAGTACACAGTGACTTTTCATTTTTTTGCAGTTGAGATTTAAGCTTTTCCTGCTGATAATGCTGGCTTATAATTTTTTGTTCCATGTAAGCAATTTATTTGAGTTGAGTTTCCTAAGAGGCAATCCCTGGTGGTATTCAGAAGTTACAGACCTAATCCTGTCTGAGGAGAGCCATGCTCTGGATCTTTCTGGGATGTTTCTTTCCAGTTGCCACCAAAGCAGACACTGTGGCTTTGCTTCCTTTTAGGTGCCTAAATAATCATTTGCCTTTTAGTGTTTTAGTGGCTATCAAGATCTCTCCTGGCTGCCTCCACACACAGGAGTGATCCCACCCATGTTCTTGGAGAGCTTTCTCCTCTCCGGGCACTGACCCCCCTTTTCCTGCAGCACATTGTCCTTCTGTGACCCCCCCACACGATGTTCCAACCTGATTCCCACCTGCCCTGAGCCTTTGCCTGAGCGCCTTCCCATCGAGGAACGTTCATGGCATCGTGTGGGGCAAGGGCTGCTGGCAGCCCTCCCCTCCAGCTTCCCTCCAAGGAAATCTGGCACTCCAAAGACCTCCCTGTGCTTTTCCACTCTCCCTGCACCCGTCACTTCACTTGGTGCTCCCCTGTCTCCGGTCTTGCAATGAGGGAAACTGAGGCACGGCATGTCTCTGGGGCCTCCTCTTCTCCCAGCAAGGCTGTGCAGCAGCTTTTCTCAGCAAAATGACAGTTGATAATAAAAAAAAAAATAGTTGATAATAAAAAAAATATCCAGTTGAACACAAAGACAGGATCCAGGACTGCTGTGATTCCTGTCTAACACCAACCTGGGTTGCTCTTGGTGTGGTGCAGAGAGAGCCCAGCTGAGTGGGAAGCTGGCTCCGTCAGGAAGGGCAGCTGTGTGTCCAGGGAGGCAGGAGAGGACAGTGGAGGTCCCAGCTCTAATCCAGACCAGAAGCTGAAACCTTCACCTCGTCCATCTCTGCTGAGATCTCGTGTGTCTCACACAAGGTCTTGGATCACTGAGTCAGGCACTGAGGTGAGGCCATTTCCTGTCCTCGTGTCCCATTTTCCTGAGCTCCAGCTTGGAGCTGACACTGTTTCTGTGCTGTATCCACAGGCTGTGAGCCTTGACTGAGCAATGTTTGTAAAGCTTAGGGGGTTCTTGTTTCTCAGAACCAGGATGCTGTGTGTGTGGCCATGAGCACAATCTACCTGTGTATGTGGTTTTATGTATTTGGCAGAATTGCAAGATCCTGGATAAGAAAAATACCTATAAACGCATTAAACTACTCATGAAACATTCCCCATGTCCACCTGCAAGCTTGTCTTGTGTTATGGTGTAAACTTCACACTGGAAAAAGAGGGTAAAACTGATTAGATCTGTTTTATTTTCCTCCAGAAGTGTTTGGTTTCCAAATGGCTGAGAACAGCTGTGGGCTGGATGGTGGGAATGTGGCCTCCGAGGTAATTCCAGTGATTGTCCTTTGGCCAGTGTAACGATGTAGGTTTTCCCAGCTGCTTCCAGGCGCTGCTTGAGGGACTCCTGAGAGTCCTGGGACTGTTGGAATGGGAGGAAGGAGCTCTTCTGGCTGGCACAGAACATCTGAGGCGGTACCAGCAGATCTCCGAACTGGGATCATGGGAGGCTGAGCTGTTGGCAGAACTCCTGGGCCTCGTAGCGGTTTTGAGGTGGTTCCCTGAGATCCACCAGCCCTGGACACTTTGTCCCTCAGCACCTCGGACCTGGGGAGAGCCTGGAAAAGGGCTCTGAAGCCACTCACCATAAGACTGCAGCTGTGCCTGCGCTGAGAAGTTGTTTGTCTGGGAGCCTGGGATGTGCCAGGCTCGGGCTGAGTCATTTCGTTTCCCAAACGCGGCCAAAGGGATGGGGAGGAAGCTCCCTGCAGAGGGAGCGGGGGGAGACCCTCACGGGCCGGTGGCTCTGCCGGAACTGAGCTGAACTTTCTGCTTGAAGAGCTTTGACTAACAGGGAAAAAAGTGTGCCCCGGTGTGGGAAAGAAAAAGAAGGCCCTGTGTGGGGGGAAGTGGCTGCTCCACCGGGTCAGCCGGGGAACACACTTGTTCTTTTTGGGGCTGAAACGTGTAATTTAGCTTGTCATGGAGGAATGTGCTCAGTGCCTTTATTTAATCGGGAGTCTGCAAACCTGCTCGGGTGCCCTGTCTTTTTCCCTTCCCTTCCCAGCCGGGGGGAGAAGGAACACGGCGCTTTTGTCTCAGGCGCTGAGGCCGCTGTCAGATGAATGGTTTTCGTGGCAGCGCTGTTCGCATGACTGCTCTGAGCTATTCCAGCGGACACGCTGGGGCTGCTTCCAGCCCCAGCTCCCTCCCAAACTCAGCTGCATCAGATGTTTTCCTAGGCACTGGCATAAACGTTGTTACTTACTAGAAATGTGGCCCTGCGGGTTCCAGGGCATTCTTGTGAGCAGGAGAAAACCATGTGTTGTGGATGTGGCGTGTTCAAGGCTTCAGGTCCCAGAGGCAGGTAGCACTGCTCGGCACCAGGGTGCCCTGAGGAACGAGGGAGAGTTGGAATTGCTCTAGCTCAGTAGGGACGCCCAGTTCCCCTGCTGTGGGGGTTCCCAGTTGCCTCACTGTCCAACCACCCCCTGCAAACCAGACCAGTGGCCGCTGCCGGTGGGAGCCCTGGTTACAAACACATTGCAGGAAAAGGAAAAGGAGAAGGCTTAAGCATATGTTTAAGTGCTTTCCTGAATCCAGGCCAGGTCCTGTGCTTTAGCAGAGCACAACCTCACTCATCTTCCTCACAGGAGCCCAGATGCTCCGAGAGGATCCTTTGTGCCTCTGGCAATTGAACACCTCCTTCCAGGAACAATAAAAGCTCCCAGGGAAGCAGGACTCAGCACAGACAGGAATGTTTGTCTTTTGCAGCTGGGTAGAGATGCACAGAAACCTGGACAAAAACCAGCCACCACCTTTCTTTGGAAATAAGGAAATTGCTCTCTCATGGGGCATATGGAAGTGAACTTGTGCGCTGACTCCAGAGGAATTTCGGCTGTTCCTCAGGATGGAGGTGTTTGCTGTTTGGGTCACATCCCAGCTCTGATCTCGGACTTGCCTTTGGGAGTGGGATTCCTTAGCACAGAGCTGCTGGCATTTGAGGAATGAGCCATGCTGTTTCAGAAAAACCAAACAAACCAAGTGTTTTGTGTGTGTGCAGCTGAGCCTGGTTCTTCTTACAGAAATCACAGAATTCTCCCAGTGAAATGGAAAAAAATTCAGGAAGCAGAAGTCCTAAGAGTCATCTTCAGGACAAATGTATTTAACCCCATGGCTCTCATTAGTGGCAGGGCAAGCTCAGGGGTTAAAACCCTCTGCTTATCTCCAGCCAACACCTGCAAACTCCACTTTGAGCAGGTATTCCCATCAGGGACTGTGGGATTCCCATCCCACAAGTGCTGGGTCATTAGGAAGCCAGGGCTGTACAAGTGTTGCTGCATTGCACAGTTGTGGTTCTTGTATCACCAGGAAATAAGGAAAATTAGCAGAGACGTCACCTGATTTCTCCAGAGATCCTGTGAGTGAGGATGCTCTTTTCTGGGTGCCATGGGATGGAGGACAGGGAAGGATCTTGTCTCTCTCTTGATTCAGATCCAGGAAGTTGGGCTCAGTGGATGGATAATAGGGCAAAACCCCATAATGACATTAAAATCCCTGAGCTGGAGCTGTGGGCCGTGCTGAGGAAGGTGTCTCAGTCATGTAGATAATCCTGGTGGTCCTCCAGTGCAGGGGTTGTGGGAGAGGACTGTGGAGACAGACGGAGTGACCTGGGAACACCCAGCTGAGAATCCCCAGCTGCCTCTGACACCAGTGTCTGAGGAAGAAGGCATTTTTCCTCTCCTTTGCAGCAAACATTAGAGGGCTGGACCGAGGAGCCATGGGAATCAACAGGAGTCTTTCCAATGGGAGCTTTGGATCATTGTCTGGATAAATAAATAGAAAGAAATAACAAATAACATGGCTCTAACAAATATTTTAGGAAGTATAAATATCTGCCTTTCACCATGACTGGAGGAACCCCACAAAGGAAAAAATTTCCCTATTTCTGTGATGCTTTTCCATCTGCCTTTCCCCAGTGATTGGGAGTGTTAATTCAGGCACCTTGGCCAGAGAGCAGAGCAAGGAAACCCTGGGTGGGATTTCTCTGGGAGTGGGAAGTGACCTCCAAGCCAACCGCCTTTGTGAGTGAGGCTTATGCTTGTTATTCAAAGGCCCCCCTTGTCTGCAACCCAAATTCTCATCTTTGGAATAACCCTTTGCAGAATTTGAGTGGCTCTATAAAAATAAATGTTGTGTTGGTCTTCCCTGCGGGTTTCCAGCCCCTGGGTTGAGGTTTCCATGTGTCGTTACGTGCTGCTGCCTTGCAGCGACATCTGCTGCACAATTACAGGATGAGAGAGGTTTTCCTTCCCTTTTTCCCCGGAAAGGCAAGGCCAGCTTTGGCTTTTAAGGTGGGAGAAGAGGAAGTGGGGAAGCTTGTTCCTTCCTCAAATAGTGACATTTCTGTGGTCCAGGACTTCTCCAACCTGCCTCGGCCGGTGGCAATGACATTTTCATTTGCAAACTTCTCCCAGCCCAGCTTTGGGTGGGAAATGAGGAAAAGCTGCTGTTACTCCTGGCACAGAGACTGGGAGAGGTAACGCAGGTATCTGCCTGCCCCAGAGCTGTTTTGAAAGGGGAAGAGGCAGAGCAGCAGGTCCCACTCCCCAGGCAGTGTTTTGTGGAGCCCTCCCGGCCACAGCAGGATGGGAGGATGTACCTGTGCTTGTCTCAACCAAGAACTTCCATGGGGTTGGAGAACTCAGCTGGTTTGCCTGTTTTCTTTCCTGCTAATGCTTTGCGCTCTGTGTGCAGGTGTAGGATTTCGGTAGAGCCGGCCATGATGTTATGGTTCGTGGTGGGTGCCCTCTTCCCAGCGCTCCTGGCCGCTCCCCCGCCCATCAACAAGCTTGCCCTCTTCCCGGACAAGAGCGCCTGGTGTGAGGCCAAGAACATCACCCAGATCGTGGGGCACAGCGGCTGTGAGTCCAAATCCATCCAGAACAGGTACAGATCCACCTCAGCACAGGGCTGGAGGCAGCTGATGGCACGGGAGTGGCTTTGGGGACTGTCACTCGCACACTCCTGCCTCCAGCTGCCCCAGTGGAAGGTCAAATCTCCCTCTGCCAGTGCTGGGAAGAGCAGGCACCTCCCTTGAGCCCCCATCCCTCCTGTTGTCTTTGCAGGGCCTGTCTGGGACAGTGTTTCAGCTACAGTGTCCCGAACACCTTCCCCCAGTCCACAGAGTCCCTGGTTCACTGTGACTCCTGCATGCCAGCCCAGTCCATGTGGGAAATCGTGAGTATCCCTGCTTGCTCCTGGGGGCCTCACTTGGGAGCTCAGCTCTGCTCTGCCACCACTTTACAGCAAGTTGTTCTCCTTCCCTGAGGTTTTCCCACTCGCAGTTTCCTTCCAGGGTGTCTCCCAGGTGACTGTGCCCTGTCTTGAGATGCCTGAGTGGAAGGAGCTGCTGGAAGCAATGTGACTGCTGTGCTGAATGATGCCTTTATCCCTCTGTTTGCAGAGCCATCCCCTGTCATTCCCTGCATTATTCATCCCTGTGCTCATCCCACATGTCTGCTCTCTCCACCGCTCCCTTTGCCTGTTTCCACTTGGGAGTTTTTGCCCTGTTTTGCCCTTCTTGATGTCCAGAAGTGCCTCCCACAGTCAGTCACCCTCAAACCTCACAGTTTCCTGCTACCATTGATCCTGGCAGAGCCATAAACCCTCTTCCAAGGGAAGCTTAGGCCCCAGCGAGCTGGGCTCAGCTCTCTGCTTTGCTTTCAGCTCACATTTAATCAGAGACTTTAGTCTGAACTACCTGAGCTGTTCAGCATCATGTCTTGTGGGTGGCCTTTGCCATCACACCGATATTCCTGTGCCAGTGGTGCCTAGGAGTATAGTCTAGCTGGAGTTGGGGCTGAAAGGAGGTTGGAGTGAGGTGGGGGTTGGTCTCTTCTGCCATGTCCTAAAGTGAAAAGATGAGAGGAAATGGCCCTAAGTTGCAACAGGGGAGGTTCAGATTAGATATTAGAAAAAAATTAGAGAGAGTGGTCAGACATTGGAATATGTTCCTTGGGGAGGCTGTGGAGTCATTGCCTCTGGAAGCATTCAAGAAATGACTGGATGTGTGTGCTCGTTTAAAAGTAAACTGGCGGGAGAAATGAAACCAACTTGAGAGATTACAAGTCAGAGTTACAATTTACTAAAAAAAAATGCAATAAATGCAGTGATACAGGGAAAACTGGTTTTAACCCGCAAAGACAGATGTATAACCCTGCACCCTGCGACAGGAACAGAACAGTGTTTGGTGTTCATCTACCCCTGTGCTGAGCACCACGTGGTCCTGTAGGAAAAATCCCCTGGGGGTAAAATAAAAGGAAAGGAAAACCTGTGGTCCAGATGATGATCGCAGTCCTGTTGAAGTGATGATCACAGTGTTGTTGAGAGTGACAGACGCAGTCCTGTTGAAGTTCTGGTCCTCCTCTGGATCCGATGAGTGGTACCAGAAGTCCCAAACCTCCAAGATTACTTGTGCTTAGGTTCAGGTGGGAATGCCCAGTACCTCCCGCAAGGCAGGGAGTTTCACAATGGGTGATTTATCTCTGTGAGTCATGAGATATTTTTGGAATCTTTGATGGTCTAGGTGTTGCAGCTGCCTGTTATGCCAGTCCAAGGTGGCCCATTAGCAGAGATGACCCCTCAGGCTGGGTGTGAGGGTGCTAATGCCTTTCCAAAGGGGAGTTACCACAGCTGAGTCACTGGTGTGCAAACAAAAGAACACTCCCCTGCCTTGCAGGTTTTCTTTAGCACCCAGCTTGTAGCCTGAGGTGTCAGGTGGTCCCTGGGCAGCTGGTGCAAACAATCCATTTATTAACAGTCTATCAGAAATGACAGAGAGGGGGTAAAATATACAGTTTTTGTTATACACACATAGTAATAAACTGTAACTAGGACAGTGTGGCACTGAGTGCTGTGGTCTAGTTGATAAGGTGGAGATCAGTTACAGGTTGGACTTGATGATCTTGGAGCTCTCTTCCAACCTAAATAATTCTGTCATTCTATGATTCTGTGATTTAGGAGTGATTATGGTAGTGCTGGGTTAATGGTGGGACTCAATGATCTTGAAGGTCTCTTACAACCTTTATGGTTCTGTAATTTTCCTTGGGTCTCTGGAGCTTGTGACCTCGTGAGATGTTCCCAGAGAACTCTCACCTTGCAGACTGACAGGGAGGTTTGTTTCTCTGGATAGAAACCCATCACTTCTGGCTTAAAACACCCCATATCTGCAGGGCATGGGGCAGGTCAGACCTCCCTCTGCAGGACAGGAGCCTCCACACTCACTGTGTCCTTGTCCCACTGCCCAGGTGACACTGGACTGTCCAGGAAATGAGGAGATCCCCAGGGTGGACAAGCTGGTGGAGAAGATCCTGCACTGCAGCTGCCAGGCATGTGGGAAGGAGCCAAGCCACGAGGGAGCCCTGTTCAACGTCTACCTGAACGCTGAGGAGAACATGCCTGCCGAGGGTCCTGGCCCCCACCACTACAGCCACCACCAGCAGGAGGTGGAGGAACCTCCTGCCTCCAGCCACCACCACCACGAGGAGGAGGGCGAGGAGTGACCCAGCCTGTGCAGACTGTCCTGGCAGGGGGGTGTGAGAGGGAGAGGGTTTGGGGAGGGGGGGTGGGTGGAGTCTTTCCTGTCTAATTGCTGCCCTCATGCTTTGCTCCCTGACACCCCAGCGCTGGAGGAATGTTTTGAGGCACAGGCAGGGCTGGAGCTGCTGAATGGGACATGATGGCTCAGTGTTTTCTGATGCAAAACTAACTTGCACATCATAGTAATAATATATTGAGAGGAGCAGGAGCGTGGGGGGTTTGGCTGAGAGCAGGAGCTGAGTGGGGCTCCCAGGGCTGTCCACAGGTTCCAAAACTGTGTGGAGTCCTTCTGGGGTTTTCTGTTCTAATGGCTCCTGCCTAGGGTGGAGGAAGAAGGGATGCAGCCTCTCCACAGCCCCATGGGAGATGCACATCTCTCCTGGGGCGGTGGGACCAGCAGCATCCCTTCTTCCTTCTCTCTCCCTCTCTGCCACGTGGGCTCAGCATGGACATGCTGTTCCTCCTGGCACCTGCTGGATCTGGACTAATCTAACCCTAACACTTTGTATCAGGCAGCTCTTGGAGAGTGTTTTGTCCCAGATGTGCCTCTAGGGCTGCGTGTGGGACGTGACTGGGTATTGTGGTGGTGACAGCCCTTACCTTTCTGTCCCCAGGGCCACTACATGGCTCCTTGGGGATGAGGGACCTGGATCCTCATGACATGGATGCCATGAGTGCTGGGGCTTCACATTTCATGGCTGCAGGAGAAAGCCAAGAGCCAGGGGGAGTTTGGGTAGGAGCCAGCCCTGTACCCCCTCTCCCTGCTGCACTTTAATAGTGATGGAGTGAGAAGGGGGCCTGGGGGCCAGGATGTCCCTGTGCAGGGAATGCTGGCAGGGCTGGGGAGGCTCGGGGTGGGCCCTGTGCCCTCCTGCTGCCCCTCTCTCTCTGTTGTATAATGCTGATTCTTTGACGCTGTCCTGACAAGAGCTTCCAGAGCTTGTAATTGATGCCTCCCCCTCCTTTTGATGAGTTTTGTTTTGGTTTTGGTTTTTTTTTTTTTCTTAAATAAATTAGTTCTGACTTCCATTGCTCAGTGCTCTGATGCCTGTCTGGTTTTTGGCAGTGCTGACACCAGGACACCAGCCAGGACAGACAGGAGGGGCCAGGGCAGGGCAGAACCGTGGCTCCTGCAGCTTTCTGCTGCATTCCATTTGGGAGGAGGAGGGAGAGCTGCTGAAAGGAAAACTGACCCCATATCTTCAGCATGTGTTGTGCATGTGGGCACGGAGAGCTGCACATCAGCTGTGGCCCAGACGCAGTGTTGCTGCATCCAGGAGGTTTTCAGGCTGTCGGGTCCCACTTGTGTGGGAAGTGCGTGGGATCTGTGGGATCACACGACCTTCACCAGCTCTGTTGCCACTAGGTGACAGTCTTGATCCAGCGTGTTTCATCCAGATGTCCAGGGCCTCTGGGAGCTCTTCTGGAGAGGAGGAAGGAGAACTCAGACATGGGCTGGACATCCCTCTGTGGGTGAGGAGGGGCTGGGTGCCTTGGCTGAAACCAGCGGGCTCTTTCCCAAGGGGGTTTGGATCAAGCATTCCCTGGGCACCCTTACAAACCTCTGGTCCCATTGATGCCAGGCCAGTGTGGATGTGCTCTCAGAAACAATCAGTGGTGCTCCCTGGTCTGAGTCTGACTTTGGGGAAGGTCTCATCAGCTCCTGGAGGGGCCAGAGGCTGTGCTGTGCCAGCAGCCAGCTCTTGCTGCCTCTCTTGGAGTGCAGCTCTTATTTCCTCCCTCCTTGAGTCCAGCTCTTATTGCTCCCCTTGTTGAGGCTCTGGGGGCTCTGCACAGGTTTGGAAAGCAGCTCTTAGAACTTTGGGAAGTGGGAGAGGGTTTGCATTAAGGCAGCAACTGTTACAGTGATGGGCTGAACAGGAAGGACGTGGCAGGTCTGGAGGTGTCCTGTGTGTTAACATAATGTTTTCATGCTCTGAAGTTTCCCAAGGAAGGGAGCTTTACCTGAGAGCCAGGAAGAGGTGAAGAAACCCGTGGTGGTCACTGAGCATCATCATGTGGCCTTTTGCTGGTGTACAGTGGAAACAGGCTGGATTTAGCAGGGGGCTGTTCCTGTAAACTCCAGGAGCTTCAGTCCAAGATGTTTGAAGCAGGATGTCTCCACCTCCTTTCAACACAAGCTGAGCTTCAGCAAAGGTAGGCAGTGAAGAACTGCTGTGCAGATGAAAACACGAATCTTTTCAAGGTAGTTAGCCAGGCTCTGCCCAAAATCAAACCTAGGGACCATCCCAGTTAAAGGATGGAATGAGGCTGCTGCATTAAGCCCTGGACTGCCTGAAGTCTCTCAGCATCCCAGTTTGACTCTCTGTCTCACCAGCCCTTTGTTTTGTGCCATGTTGACACTTGGGTGTCTGGTTTGCTTTCCATGCTAGTGGTACTGGAGAGCAGAGCTGGTGGAAGCCACGATCCTTGCAGATGTGTCCAGAAATGTAGCACAGGAGGAGAGCACAGACAGGCCAGGAGAGCCGCTGGCATGGAGAAGCTTTTGCAGGGATAATGGTAGGATCTGGACCTCATTTCAAGGCAGGTTTTTTAAAACACATTTTGCTTCAATGAGTTCAGATTCACTTCCCCAGCAAACACACCCAAACCAGGAGTAGAAAATCTCCCACCTGAGGAGGACACACTCCTGAAAGGTTGCGCACAGGTTGCCCAGAGAAGCTGTGGTTGCCCCATCCCTGGGAGTCTCCAAGGCCAGGTTGGATGGGACTTGGAACAACCTGGTATAGTAAAAGGTGTACCTGCCCATGGAATGGGATGGGCTTTAAGGTCCCTTCCAACCCAAACCATTCTTTGATTCCACGGTTCTGATCCAGTCCCCTTCTCAGAAGCAAAAGGTCTGCAGGCAAACTGAGGTGCTCCTGAAGTCGGGGTGCAGCCAGACTGAGAAGGAAGCCTGGACTTGCCCTCTGGCATCACTTCCTCACTGAGCACCAGCATGGATCCAGCTGGGATAAATCTGTCCTGCTGCCTTCACTTATGCTGCCTGGCGATGCTGCTGCAGGGTGGGCTCAGGGTTTCTCTTCCAGCAACAGATGGGCTGAGGAAGTGAGGGTTTCCTGGTGCAAATGCTTTTCCAAAGAAACCTCCTGCTGCGATCAGAGTGTTGCATGTGCTGCTCTGCCCTGGGATCCCTGCCAGGACACAAGGATGCAGAGGTGGCTGGGGAGGTTTGGCTGGGAGCATCCAAGGAGAGGGTCTTGGGCAAGCAGAAGAAGGGCAGAGCTTGTCTTGGTACCAGTGACAGCAGCTGTTTCTCAGAGAGCACCTTGGCACAGGGAGTAACAGGGTGTGTATGGGCTCTGTCCCCCATCCTTTGCTCAGAGGTGGTTTCCAGGCCTGAAATGCTTGTTCAGCCACTGGTAAAAACATGACAAAGTTGTTGAAAAGGTGATTTAAAAAGTAGGACTTGCTAAAGAGATCAATTTCTGTCCTTGAGTGGGTGATGGGGCAGCACAAGCAGCACTGGGGTACAGTGGGATGGGGTGATGGGGTGTGTGTGATGCACAGCTGGCACTCCCCACACATCTGTAGCACAACTTCCCAAGGGAAGCATGTTAAGGAAAGCTCTGGTGGTGGCTTGGGGGTGAATGGGCAGCAGCTGGCAGTGCCTGGCCCTGTGAGCACAGGGGTGGCTGCCAGGGGCCCAGCAGAGACACATACGTGGCTTTGGTTTGTGCCAGAGCCAGTGCCCTCAGCTCTGGTCAACCCCCAACATAAATCACAGTAATTTTTTGGGAAACCCCCCTCTTTGGGCAGCTGCGTAATTAAAAAACCCCAATCAATCCCTGCCCAGCACCCCAAGGTGTTGGCTCTGATGTGTGGAGGTGGCAGCACAGGACATTAATGGCACTTGGAGACTCAGGGGTGTTTCCTGATCTGGAGCCACCAGCAGGACCCGCTGGGTACTCTCACATGTTGCCTCCCACTTGCCAAAGGGCAAGTTGCTGTGGGTGCATGCAGGATTGTCCCTCAGACAAGGATCTGGGCTACCCAAGGCCAGCCCAAAAAACCCTGAAGCAGAGCAGCCAGCCCTCTGGCTGTCCCAGCACCAGTGCAGCCTTTCCCCTTGGCTCTGCCTCCCCATCCCTGGCTGCAGACTGTGGGAATGTCAGCCAGTCTTGTGATGCCTCTGCTTGCTTCCTGAGGGCTCATGTGCAGGTTTTGTTGTTTTTTTTTTTTAAATTTGGTTTTGCAAAATTTTGCTTTTTATCACCCAGTGTGGAGGATGGAGCCTGGCGCTGGGAGCTGCTGACCAGGCAGAGGATGGAGCCTGGCACTTGGGCTTGGCCACTGACCTGCTGGCCTAGCTGCCAGGTGAGCAGGGGGGCTCCAGTGCTGGCACAGATAACAGGGATAGCAGGAATGGCAGGGATGGCAGGAAGGCAGAGCATGGGGCTGTTTCTTTAAGGCAAAAAAGAGAACTCTCAGGCTGGCACTTTCTGGAGTTTAACCCAGATCCCTGTTTCAATTAGCATTTCATTTCATCTCCTCCTCTCCCCCCTCAGCCCCACCTCCTTGGAATCAGCATTTCTGCATCCTTTCCTGTGCATTGCAGAGCAGCAGGTGAAAGTCTGGCTGGCACCCGCACACACTCGCACACACTCACACACACACCCTGCAGGCTGGACGCACCTCTGCCGCGCAAGAGAACCCTTCCCACACTCCGGATCTTCCTCCTCCGGAGCAAGCTGGGCTGGGAGCATCCCGGTCCTCACCTCAGGCTGCTCTGCCTCCCCTCACCAGCTCCAGCTGCAGCAGCAGCGCCCGGGCATGGAGGACCTCGAGGGGGCCCGAGGTCTGCAGGGAGCCAAGCCCAGCTGGGGGGTAAGAGCTCAGCCTTGGGGGGCTGGAGCATCCCCAGCGTCTGGGGCCTCCTGAAGTCCAGAGCATCCCCAGCATCCAGGGTATCCTGGGTACAGAGCATCCCCGGCATCTGAAGTATCCTGAGTGCAGAACATATGGAGTATCCAGAGCATCCCGGGGGCTTATTATTCCCTGGTCCAGCACATCCAGAGCATCAGAGAATCCATGACATCCTGCCATCCCTGGCATCTCGAGTATCCTGCCATCCAGTACATCCCCAGGATCCAGCAGCAGCATCCAGGGACATCCCAGAGCAGGGGCATTTGCAGGGACGAGGCACTGCCTGGCTGTGAGTAACGGGGAGGGAACCTTGCTTCTGCTGATCGGCTCCTGGGAATGTCACTCTGCCCTGAGTGCCAGTGAAGAGAGAGAGTAGGGGAAGAGAGGGAGAGGAGGAGGAGGAGAGAAGAGGAGAGAGAAGGACAGACACAGAGCAGAGAGATGGTCATTCTTCCCCTGGATCTGGCTTTGGTGATGGTCACGTAGCACAGGTCACGCCAGAGAGGGTTCCCTCAACCCCAAAGCTCCCATGGAGGGTGACCTGGGGGTCCCCAATTCCAGTGTGCTGGGGGAGCACTCGCTGCTCATGGGGAGCAGTTGGGTTGCTGCTTTCCTGTGCTTCATCATCCTGCTGACCATGGCGGGGAACTCCCTCCTCATCCTCCTCATCGTCACCCAACGCTCCCTCCGCAACACCTCCAACTACTTCCTGGTGTCCCTGTTCATGTCGGATCTGATGGTGGGGCTGGTGGTGATGCCCCCAGCCATGCTCAACCAGCTCTATGGGCGATGGGTGCTGGGGGGGGACTTCTGCTCCCTCTGGGCCTCCTTTGATGTCATGTGCTGCAGCGCCTCTATCCTCAACCTCTGCGTCATCAGCCTGGACCGGTACCTGCTCATCATCTCCCCACTCAAGTACAAGCTGCGCATGACCTCCTGCAGGGCCCTCTGGCTCATCCTGGCCACCTGGACCGTGTCTGTGCTGGCCTCCTTCCTGCCCATCAAGATGGGATGGCACAAGCTGGAGTTTGAGGAGCTCTCCCTGAACATCACCTCGCTGGGGGACGAAGACCAGTGCCGGCTGGTGGTCAGTTTACCGTATGCCCTGGTGGCCTCCTGCCTCACCTTCTTCCTCCCATCTGCTGCCATCTCCTTCACCTACTACCGCATTCTCCTGGCTGCCCGCAAGCAGGCAGTGCAGGTGGCTTCCCTCGCCTCCAACGTGGTCACCACCACCACTACAGATGACACCATGCCACAGGTAAGGTGCCCACAGGGACCTTGTTTTTTGCAGACCCCACAATTTAGGTGCCTGGGGTGTTTCTGCCTTCTGGACAGCCTTAGAGCAAGAGCTGGCTTTGACAACCAGACCACATTGAGGGAGACTTTGGGCAACATCCACCTTGCTGATGCCCTCTGAGGTGCCCTGTGTCTGTCCCACCAATAGAGAGCTTAGAAGCTGCTCTGGAGCACACAAGCAGCATGAGCAGAAGCAGAGAAATTATAAGATTCAGGCAAAAACACTCAGTGATACAAAATAAAGGCAGTTTCACCCCCCCCCCCCTTGGCTGGCATCATCCCTGAGGGTTTTAATCTTATATCTGGTTTTCCACTCATAAATCTCGGCCGTGGTGGGTGTGAGACATATGGGGGAGAAGGATTTTAACTAATAACAAATGCCAAATTCTGGAGAGCATCTTATTTTGAACAGAAGCTTCTATTTTTGTTACCTGGTTAACGGGAACTGCCAAACCCCTCCTTGCACGATCGCTGGTTTCGTGTGTGGGTTTTATAACCAAAACGTGGCTGCACTTGTTTGTATTTCTTCAGGAGAAGGTAATTGCAACTAAATCTAACAGCTCTAATTCCCAGTAATAGGCGTTATTGACCACATATCCTACAGGGAAAAGGCAAACTTAATTGCCTGTAAATAACTTGGTTTAGTTTGTTCACTCTGAGAGCAGAGCCAGGACTCTGGCCAGCTCTCCCACATGTGATAAGATGCACCAGACAGTCAAAAGGAAAAGGACAATCAAAGAATAAACAGATAATACCATAAAGTGTTTATTTTCTCCACGGATGTCAGGTTTTTAGACTCCACAAACACAGAATCAGGGGATGCTCAGGAGCTTTGTCATGTTGTGGAAAACCAGCATCTACCACCTGTCTTTCAGCCAAGGCAAGTGGCCCAAAAAGTTCCTTGGAGCCCCAAACTGGCTGAAAACAAGGTGTCAGCCAGGGAACCCTCAAATTGCATCTTTTAACCAGATTTTTGTTCTCTCTTTGGGCAGGAAGCTGAGCGGCAAAGCAGCATCATTTAATTACAGTGGAGGGCTTAGATATTCAGTTCATTTTAGATTGCGAGGGGGTTGGAGGGCTGAGTTATGGTGTTTGTAGGCTGAAATGTTTCATGTCCTGCTTTTATAAACATAGTTAGTTTGTTGCTGTAATCAGCAGCTGGAGCTGCCTCTTTAGGGCTTTGTCCTCACCAAAACATGGACTGAGCTGGGTTTTTCTATAAAGAATAGCCTAGACAGAACCCCCTATTTTACAGTAAAAAAAATAGGGTAATACTCTCAATGTTGAGGGTTTCTATTGTTTCCTCTTCATATTTTGCGGTTCAGGGCCTGCTGTGCATGCCCCGCTCCTGTCCCTTGGAGAAAGGAATTAATGGCAGGGTTTTTTCAGGATTTGGAGCACCAAATCTCACTTTTCTTGGGCAGAGGCTGGCACTGGTGCTGGCAGCTCGAGTCTGGGGAAGCTCATCGCCATTCTCCTGCTACAGATTCCCTGTGTCCCAAGCCAGCCCATGGCTGGCAGCAAGAGCAGGAGGTTCACCAACAAACACAGCAAGAAGGCACTGAAGGCCAGTCTGACCCTGGGCATCCTCCTGGGCATGTTCTTTGTGGCCTGGCTCCCCTTCTTCATTACCAATGTGACGCAGGTAAGAACATGTGGGGGTTTTGTGTTGGGTTTTCAAAAGCTTTTCACTCGGGATCCAGCTGGGTTCAATCTGAAGGTCTTGCTGGAACACCTCTGGGAGCAAAGATGCAACTTCCCCAAGGAGCAACGACAAGGAAAAACCCTTCAAAAGAGATTTGAAGGTTTCCTTTGAAAGGGGAATGTTGGTGTGCCTGGGAAACTGCTCTGGATCGGGGCTGAGGTGGGAGACGCTGCTAATCCCTGCTGTGCCCCCCCAGGCTGTCTGTGGCTGTGTCCCGGCCGGATTCTTCGACGTACTTACCTGGCTGGGATACTGCAACAGCACCATGAACCCCATCATCTACCCACTCTTCATGAGGGACTTCAAGAGAGCCATGGGCAAATTCCTGCCCTGCTGCCGGCGCTCGGGGGAGCCCCGGCCCAGCACCATCTCCCTCTCCATGAGGAACTCCAACAGTGGAGCCCGTGCCGCCACGTCCCTCAAGAACGTCCTCACCTTGCAGGCTGAGACTGACTCAGTTGACTCTGGGGTGCTGGGGAATGATCCCAACCTGCTGCCAGCCCCCCTGGCCCCCTGGGCCCGCTCCATCAGCCTGTGGGATGCAGAGCCCCTGGACCCGGAGCCGCATCTTGGGCAGCTCAGCACCCCCGTAGCCTGAGCGGGTCACACAGCTCGATGTACTGGGAAGGATCCCTCAGCCCCACACAAACAGCCCACGTGCTGCTGCTCCAATTCCCTCTTCCAGTGCATCGTGCAGCTTGCAGAGGGGCACTGCCATGGGTAGGTTCAGCCACATGTCACTGCTGAATTGATCTGCCTTGTTTCTCTCTCTTCCATCCCTCCTTTGCTCACTGGCACCAGTCCCTCACCCTCCTTGTGGCCTTTGGACAACACTCTCAGGCATATGGTGGGATTCTTGGGGTATTCCAAGGGGACCAGGACTTGATGATTCTTGTGGGTCCCTTCCAACTCAGCATATTCTGTGATTCTAAGATTCTTTCCATCTCTGGTTAGTCTGAACCTTGGATTCCAGATCCTCTGTCCCTCTAAACTTAAACCAAGGCTTGGTTTTCAGCTTTCACACACAGATCACCTCCATCTCATGTACTGCACTGAGAGTGATGGAAACACATCCCTTGACTCATGGATAAGAGGTTTGGAGCCACTTCAGCCCATGGAACATCATGTCTTCTTGGAGCTGAGTTTCCTCTCCTGACTCGGAGCGTGTCTCAGTTTCCTGTGAAGCAGTGAGTTACAGCCCAGTGAAACCACCGTGTTTAATCATGGAGAGCTGCACTGTGGGGGTTCAATTGGGTGCAGAATGTCCAACACTGATTTTTGGATGTTCTGTGGGGGTGTGGGGGAGTGTGACTCGTCATGGCTCTGTGGGTTGTGTGACAGTAGTAATGGGATCAGTGCCTCTTACAGCTCCATCCTACAGCTTCCCATTCTTGGCACAGGACCACCACACTTCTCTCTGACAATCCGTTAATTTTTAGATGATGCAATTAGAAAATACAGTCTCCCCCCTTTCAAATAGGAATCTAAAGAAATATTGTCTTTTAAATGACAATTCCAGGATGCCTCCACCCAGCCCACCCTCACCATAGCCATAAGCAGAGGGAACAGTGAGTAATGTGGCAAGTGGGCTCTTAAAAAAATCAATCAAAAATTTATTTTAGTAAATTCTTCCTCAAGTGCCTTTGGGCTGCAGAGCTGGGCTGGCAATTGGCTGCTGTGCCCTCTCTGGACCCCTTTCTCCAAGCCTTCTGCCTAATTCCAAGCTCCCATTAATGGGCTTGACTGTGCTCCTGGAACTCACCAGTATCCAAACGGACACAGACCATCCCCTGGATATGGAATGCTGGAAGAAACAGTCACACTCCAAGCAAATCTCACTAGTTTTCTTTCCATGTTGCCCATGTATGTTCCAGAACTCAACAAGCGTTTTTATGACCAACTTGACATTTACTTGGTACTTTGTACCCCCTGGGAGCCGGCACTGGCCCAGCAGTCAGGGATGAGCGACTGGGACACAGAGGGCTCAGCAGGTTCAAACCTCAAACTGTTCAATACATTTTCCCCTGGATGTGTGGACAGAGAGCCTGGGGCTGGTGTCAAGCATAGAGATCAGTATGTGCATCTTCCCACAAAATGGCTTTACATAAATCCATACTTTGACTACAACTCCAGTTAAAAGGAGCAGGAAAATGCATGATGGAGTCTGGGAATCCGTTAGGTACTAAGTCAGCCTTGGGAGATGGATAGAGAGAGACCTCTTCAAGCCAAATGTTCCAAAGCAGTAATTTATTACTGTCTCATCAAGACAGTCCTCTGTAATTAGGTGTTTGCTTGTGGACAAAGCCTTGGATGAGTGGAGAAATCCCATCCTTTCCCTGCAGCCAACAGCATCAACACTGACTGGCCAAACAGCCCCAGCACTGTGGGATCTTGTGGCCTGTCTCAAGAGATGTCTCCCATCATTGCTCCAGAATGGAGCCGAGGTCTGAGCCCCCTTGGATGTTGGATTTGGGAAGAGGAAACACCAGGCACCAAACCCAAACCGTTGTGCTTTGCTGTGTTACAGCATCATCCCCAAAACCAGCCATGTCTTTGCCTCCGTGAGAAATAATCTGCAGGTAAGGTTTGCAGGGAGCCTGGGGAAGGAAGGAGAGGGGGTGCTGGATCATCAAGGCAGGAGGAGGAGGACCCTCTGTGAACCGAAAATGGAAGGTGCACTAGCACTATTTCCCAAGTCAATGAGACCTCCCAGATCAGGGGTGGGAGGTGTTTGTACCATCACACTTGTGGCAAAGCAGAAAACCCCAGGGGTGTTCTCAGAGCAGGGGTATCCATTTGTCACGCTCCTGCCAGATGCATTTTCCTGGGCTTAGCAGAAAAACAGGACAGAAAAGGAGCTTTTATGGAAGATGTGGGTCAGTCCCACGTGATTTGGGAGCTTTGCTAGCAGGGGATGTAAAGCCGTGTCCCTTCCTCTGCCCTGAGACTGGGCAGAAGAGAGTGGAACCAATTCACTTTTATGGAAGGAGGTAGAAATGAAACAGATTCATGTTTATCCTATGCCAAGTATGGGTTTTATTCTAAGCCAATCAAAAATATGTCTAAAGGAGGCTTTTAAGGCTGGAGGTGTGTGTGGGACTCAAAAAGAAAGTGTCAGTGGATTGCTGGGCTTGGAGAGCCTGGAAGATTCATAAGCCATCCAAAGTCCACTCGGTTTTCCTGCTGCTGTCACCCAGGGTCCCAAGCATGTTTCAAACAGGAACGGGCCCTCCAACACTCATTGCCATCAACCTGAAGACAGGAAAACAGTTTTGGAGACTGGAAAGTGACCTGGCAGCCCGAGCCTTTCTCCTCCCCAGCCAGCACAGCTGAAGTGTGGACACTGATCTGCCTGGCAGAGCCCTCAACACACCTGAAATCCACAAACCAAACCAATCTCCAGTGGAAAAATGCTTTTAATTTCCTAATAACGAGCCCCCCTCTGTGATATGATTAAAATCCCCTCAGAGCCACTTGCTTCTCAGTTATAGCAGGAACACAGTGCTGAGGGGGAACAGCTGCTTCCTGCAAGGATTTGGACGGGATCTGTCCCGGGTTCCTGAGGAGCAGTGCAGATTCAGGCAGGAACCAGCCCTCTTTCATGCATGCGAGACGCCGTTGGCAGATGCTCTGAATGCTTTGATCCAGTGCCAAACCAGTGCCACCCTCCAGGCTCACTTGAGGGGTTGGAAACTGGAGCTCCAGCTTCACTGGCTCTATCCCTGGGAAATCCCGGTGCCATGGTTGGTGCTGCGACAGCGGTTTTAGTGCTGGCTGAGCTGCTCTGCTCTAATTTGCTCCTTCTCCTGCTGCCTGGTCCTTGCTGTCCCTGCTGTGGGAGCAGTCCAGGGAGGGCAGGGAGGGCTTTCCCAGGAGAGAGCTGGAGGAATCCCATCGGTGAGTGCAGCCAGCTGGGAGAGCCTCACCCCCAGCCTCATCCTCCTCTTTCCTGGTGTTTTCCTCTCCCTGAGCCTCACTGCCTGCTTCCAGCAGGGACTTCTTGGCTAGAGGGGGGAAAAGACTGCCACTGCCTTTCGCAACTGGCTGGCATTCCTTAGTTTTAATGCCAACAGCTTTTAGGATCGTGTCCATCTGCTTCATGTAGTCCAGGTGGCCGTTTACCTGCAGGGAACAAGAGTCCTGTGAGAGGGGAAACTGTGGGGACCCAGCTCAGCCAAGTCCTTCATCCCAACAAGCCACCACTGCCATGAAACTTGGGTTTGGCTCTAAGGAGAAAAGAATGAGGCTGGAAAATCATAGAATCATGGAATTGTTAAGGTTGGAAAAGATATTTATGATCATCAAGTCCAGCACTGCCAAGGCCACCACTAAACCACATCCCCAAGTGCCACATCCACACAGTTTTTTAACACTTCCAGGGATGGTGATTCCACCACTGGATAAATGCAGTTGTGCATGGAACAGCCTGAACTGGCAGCAGCCTTTGGGGCACATGCTGCTGCTGGATTATTTTTCTTTTGAGACTTTTAAAAGCCTGGACCTGGCTGAGTTACAACCCCCAAATCCTGGGTGTCATGAGGGTAAGAGGAACAGCTCTACCACACAGAGAGACACACCCAAGTAGGAGATGATTCCTCTTAGTTCAGCTCCCTGTTCTGTGCTAAATGACATTTCTCCAGGTGCCTCAGCTCCCTTGTAAAAGCCAAGATTATCTTATTTAAATTAGGTACAGTCATTAAACCTCACACAGCTACCAAGCGCGTTAGGGTTCTTGGCTGGAGGCTGCACTGACCCATCCCACACAATATAAAACCAGGAGCCCAAGAGTTATGGGTCCATAAACCAAATAAAAGTCAACAGTACGTGCAAAAACCCAGATGTTTTTATTGTAAGATGAATTCCACGATAAGATAAAGCCTTCTGAGATGAATGTTGGAATGTATCCTTCCAGTCAGGGCACAGGAGGACAGAAAACCTCCTCTGAAGGTGATTGTTTATACTAAAGGCCACATGGTTGGAGAGGCAGAAATTCCTTCCCCATTCCAGGTGTCCTGCACAAACCGAGCACTCGATGCACCGACAGCATCCTGAGGTACTTCAGTATCTTTGGTAAATTCAATTTCCAGCAGTTTAAATCCTTCCTGACCCAGCCAGAGAGCTGGCTCAGCCTCTTATTTTTCCAAACCTTGCTAGTACTTAGGGAATTTCCACATCAGGGAATACCCAACACCCCAGTCCCAGGTTTCCTGCTTCCCAGCCAGGTAGATGAGCGCCCCAGGAAGGGATGATGATGGCAAGAGCTCTTCACAGAGCTCTGCAAAGACACCAGCCATGGACCCTCTGCTCAGCTCCTGCCTGGTTCCAGAGCAATCCTTCAGCTTCCCCATCCCTGGAAGTGTCCAAGGCCAGGTTGGATGGGGCTTGGAGCAACCTGGGCTAGTAGATGTCCCTGCCCATGGCAAGTGGTTTGAACTGGTGCCTTCCAACACAAACCATTCTGGGATTCTGGGATTCATCGCTGTGCCCACACCAGGGTTCCCAGCACAGCTCTCCCAAAACTAAAGCCAGCCTTTCCTCCTAAAAATCCAAACCTCCAAGAAGTTTGCATGAAGTGGCTTTGGAGGGGGAAACATTGGCTGCACTTAGGGCTTGGAGCAAACTGAAGGATTTAATCAGCATATCAGGAATACAATATGTGACTTCAATCCCTCCAGATGGCTCAACATGCTCCGGGTGTTTGGAACTGATTAGTTAACTAAAATAACCATGGAAGGACTGAGGGACTGGCTGAGAGCTGTGGACATTGTTCTCTGGAAAAGTACAAATCTTTTGCTGCTCAGTCAGGGTGGTTGGTGCTGAAGGAGCAAGGTGGGGATAGACAGGAAAGGAGCTGGACTTGCTGGGAGTGGGGGCTGAAGGCTCTTGGTTTGTTGCATTCAGAACCTCTCCAGCCAACACCATCTGCCTGCCCTGGTCAGAGCTTGGGGATTTCTCACCCTAGTGTTACTGAGTCATTAGTCAGAGGGAAAAAATTTCCTCTGCCCCCTTAAGGACTAGCTTTTCATATCTCCTCAGTATCCAGCAGCTTCCACTAAAACAACAGGAAATTCTTCTTCCTTGAGCACCATGATCACTGAGGGATGCAGGGTATGAGCCATTCTGAAGAGCTCATGCAGCTAGAAAGGAAGCAGAGACCTCCTGAAAGTCCGTCCCTTCCTGCAGCTCTGCTAAACCTCCAATCTCTATACCTCTCCCAGGGAAACTCACTCCTGTCTCCAGGACAGCCCAGGAGAGGATTCCCTAAAGCTGGACCAGCACAAGCCCTGAGAAGTGCAAGAGGGAGGACTCTTCTGTGCTGCACTGTGACATTGAGCACTGAGCCATCAGCAAAAGGACAGCAAACAAACTACCCTGCCACTGGGTGCCATCCTGGTTGGAAAATCCAGCAATTCCAGATCTCCAAAGACTATTTCCATCTGCTACCAAAGCTGAATTCCTCCACTGGGTAGGCTGTGCAGGAGATGGGAGGGGAACATCTACAACATAGTCAATAAAAACTTTAAAGGGAAATAAAGAGGTTGTTTGAATGGAAGAGTGTGCTCGGCATCAGAGCAAATAGATTTCTGCTTGTTATAAGGAAATGAAAGCAGTGGGGTGGGTTTATTGGTGTGTTTAGGTGACTTCTCCCTGCTCTATCTGACTTTATGGTTGCTTTGACTCATTGGAAAACATGAGCCAGCTGCTTCTGGCACTGCTGGTGCTGGGAGATCTCCGGAGGACAACAACTGATGGCTTTGCTCAGGGGGATCCACAAGCCAGCAGAAAGGAGCCATCAGCTCAGCATGTCTGGAAAGGTTTTCAAGTTCAAATCCACCCAAAAGTGTCAAAAAGTCACTGAGCACAATCAGCTGCGACTGTTAAATTCACAGAGAAGTGGTTTTGTTGCGTACAGAGGAGGAATCCCAGTTTCTCTCTGGTTTGAGCTATAGGAACACAATGTGTGCTGGAGCCTGGCAAGGGGAGGGCAGAGCAAGGGCCAGGAGAAAGGAGACATTCTATATGACCCTGGCTCTGCCACGGGCTCACGTGGGCACAGGCATGGCTCCTGCACCGTCACAACACTGAGTATCACAGTGACATCACTCCATATGGCAGAGATAAAACTTCACTGCTCCCTCCAGAGCCAAGTATCCTCAGGCCCTACCCAGAGTCCCTCAGTTTAAAAGCTCCACCACCCATCCTGAGCAGCAACACAAGGAGTGCATTTGGCTCCAAATCCCTGTTTGCTCTGCAGGGCTGTGGAACTGCCTGAGCTGAGCTCAGTGTCCCTTATCCTCTCTGCTCCCTGTGGGCAGGTACAGGACAGGGCAGCTGTGCCTTCCTCCTGCTGCCCTTCACCAACACCCTATGGATTCACAGGGAATCACTGAGGAGGAAGGCAGTGTGGTGGAGGAGACACAGGTCACTCATACCTTTGAGAATTTCATCCCTTGGATTTGTTTTGAGCCCATCATGTACAAAGAGCAACTTCATCATGTGAGAAAAGATTCTCTCAAGTTCAAACATCTCTGCAGAGTTCTGTTATTTCAGCAGGAGCAGTAATGACCTTGGAGGGCATGGTTCAGGGATTCCCTGTTAGCAAATAGTGTCTGTTTTCACAGCAAATGGTATTTTGGGGGCGATTACAGAGTTCCTGGAGTGAGCTGCAGGTTCTGGAGCTCAACTTATAATCACAGCTCACCTTTCAGCAGCCCTTTCCTCCTCTGGGTGTCAGACACTGTGTGTACACACAGAATGGAATTAAACGGCAGAGCCAGCTCAGCAACTTGGGTTATTGTTTACTCTCCCTTTCCCAAAGCTATAGTGAATTTGTTGTCCAAAGAAGAAGAGCACTGGAGTTCAACCCTGCTTCTAAACTGAACTGCCAGACAGTTTTGGGGAGTTACAGATACAGAAGGGAAGAAGCTCAAATGCCACTGGAGCTTTCCAAAATCTCCTCAGTTCTGGATGCTGCCTCCAAACCCACGCAGAGCCTGGTCCAGATGGTGGCACAGGCTGATGGATTGCGGGGCTCCCAAGCTGTGTCATATTATCACTCAAAATCCAACCACCTCTGCCAAGCTGTCAGGCTCCTCCTGCCATAGATATTTCCACATGTCTGCCTAAGCCTTAGTTCAGAAGCTGGGCACATCCTGCATGACATCAGGCATTTACAGAATCCCAGAATCCTACAATAGTTTGGGTTGGGAGGGACAAGATCGTTCCAACCCCTGCCATGGGCAGAGACACATTCCACTAGCCCAGGTTGCTCCAAGCCCTGTCCAACCTGGCCTTGAACACTTCCAGCGATGGGGCAGCCACAGTTTCTCTGGGCAACCTGTGCCAGGGCCTCCCCACCCTCACAGGGAAGAATTTCTCCACAATTTCCCATCCAACCCTGCCCTCTGGCAGTGGGAAGCCATTCCCCCATGTCCTGTCACTCCAGGCCCTTGTCGAAAGTCCCTCTCCAGCTCTCTTGGAGCTCCTTTAGGCAATGGAAGGGGGTCTAAGGTCACCTCGGAGCCTTTTCTTCTCCAGGCTGAACAACCTGGCAGAAAATGTCCTGGCTGTTTTCCATAGTTTTCCCACAGCTTATGGCAAAACTCTAATGTTGCCTGTGCAGGGGAATGTGTCTGGATCTGGCAAAAGCCAAAGGCAGAGCAGATTCCCACAGCAGGAACCAGAGAACATTCAATGAACCTTGACACAGGCTGTGGCTGAATGGAAGCCTTTGGGATTTGTCAGGCACAAAGCAAAACCAAATTGCAAGTTATTAATGGCTTTGATTGCACTTTTTTGGAAAAGCTTTTTCAGTTTCTTCCTCTGTTCTAACACAGTGACAATGCCAGAACCCTCTGCTTGTGTCCTAAGGGGAAAAATGTATTTAATATGTATTTAATCTGGGATTCTCAGAGCTCCCAAATCAAGAAGCACAGAAAATGAAGCCACTGATGACTCCAGGGTTGTAGAACCACCCCTGTGACCCTGCAGACCAACAGACAAATAATTTCCATAAAGCCCTGGATGTCCCCCCAGTGTGAGAGAGGCTCTCCCAGCTCCCCCAGGTTGCTGCTTGAAGCCGGGTTCTGCTCCAAGCTCCTGCTCCTGTGAACCTGTCTTTGCCTGTCACCACGAGAGGTGGCACTGCTCATTTGGAACAGGTGAAAAAAAGAGAAGGAATGAGACCGTGGCAACCTTTTGCGTTTTGAACTCCCCAGGGTTCTTAATTAACCTGTATTTTGTAACCACAATTAATTCTTTGCTTCAAGTCTCGGGAATACAGTGGGAAAAAACACAGTTTAATGTGTTTGGGGGAAAAGTCTGACTCACAGAAGTGCCAAAGCAGTTGTATTCCACAAAATTCAGGCTTTCCATCTGCTTATGGTATTGATGTACCTGCCTGGCTGAGGGCCAGAATGCTTTGAATCTGTTTGTCCTCCCTCATAATGGGAATACTGGTCCCTCTCCAGAGAACTGAAAGGAGGGTGGAGCCAGGTGAGGGTAACAAGTGACAGGACAAGTGGAAATAGCCTCAAGCTGTGCTGGGGGAGGTTTAGGTTGGATATTAGGAAAATTTCTTCATGGAAAGGGTGGTCAGGCAATGGAGTGGGCTGCCCAGGGTTGGTGGTGGAGTCCGCATCCCCGGAGGGAGTTAAAAACTGTGAGAATGTGGCACTTGGGGACATGGCTTAGTGGTGGCTTTGGCAGTGCTGGCAGACTCTGTGATCCATCCCTGCTCTCCGCTGGACTTCCAAATACACATTCCCACTGTCCCTAAGTTTGCAAGTTAATCCCTGCTTTCTGATGCTGTGAAACTGCCCAGAGAAACTAAAATACCAATTCCTGACCCATATGCCTGCCTAAAAATGCTCCCTGTGCTCTGCCTCAGAGGAGTTCTGCAATATTCAAACGTTAATTCAGCCTGTGCTGTACAAACTCCCCTGGGAACAAAGAGCAATCAGGATAACCCGCTGCAGCTCCACCACTTCCTTGGTCTCTAACAGGTGCTGTCAAATAAACCCACTGAATAAATCAGCCCCATTGTAACCATGAGGAAGGATTTTATAACTCAGTTTGCTGAGTGGGAGGACATTTTTCTCTCTGTTTTTTAACTGACAGTCAGATAAAAAACACATTAATCAAGAGAGACATGAGATAGAGGCCTTGGAGGTGAATTCCTGGTTATACTGAGGGCTCTTAGTCCTCCACTCATTTGAGGATTCTGGTGCTACCACAGCAAAGAGAACCAAGCTGTTTGGATCCAGTCCAGTTTTTATCATGGATGGACTGGGAGATACCAAAAATACTGAGGCTGCCTGTGTAACACTTCCATGCTGAACACTTTTGCATCAGTTACACTTTTTTCTTCTATTACACCTTGTTCTTCTGGCAGAAGACTCACAAGGACCTCCAGCAAGGGCATCTGCAGGGATGAAGCTGGTCCCCAGAAAGAAAACTTCTCTATGTATCTCTAAATATCAGTATGTATTTTTCTGTTATGCTACTGCACTGTATTTGCACCAAAATCCATCTTTGCTTTCTTAACATTTTAAAAAAATATTGCCCCTGGATATTTCCTTCCCATTCTTGCTCCTTTTACTTCTAAAATGTTCACCAGAATGCACTGTATTTCTTCCCATAAAGCTCCATGGTCTGGAAAACAGATCAAGAGAATGACACCTACTTAATATACATTTTTCCCCCAAAGCTTTGCAATGAGATGAAGGAAGTGGAAGTGTCAGCTCCTTCTGAAGGAGAGCAGCACTGGGATTGTCTACTGGCACCAGGCAGATGCACAGCATTAGGAGATGAGCAGAGAGCAGCTCTGTAAACACTATTCATTCAACTGAAATGTAAATCCTGCTCCTCTGAGGGAAATGGAGAGGCTGCTGCAGGATAAAGTGTGCAGGACCCCAGAGGCTTCACAGTTCAGGAAGCAGAAGGTCAACAGAAGGAGGGTCTTTGAAGAGAACTCCAAAAAAGGAGAGTAACACAGACTGACTGACAGGAAATGTCACCCCAGTGCTACCACTTGGCATCTTTGGCCATTTTCAAGCCAGCAACAGATGTCAGATAGAAAGCGACTAATGGCAGCTCTGGGGATGGTGAGAAACTGGATGTAGGAGTGTGTGGAAATGCTCACAATTCAGTGAGATGCAAAGATACAAGTGCTGGAGCATGTTTAAAAGCATGCAGTATACCCCTTCCTCCTGGGAAGCCCATATTTTGTTCTGCAAAGTGTCTGTTCTCTCTGTTCAGCACCAAGCCCTGTGTTTGCTGGCAAGGGCTGTGCAGAGCTCAGTTATAACGAATGAAATGAGCTGGGAGCAGTTGGGTATTTATAGGCTCAGGAGGATGGTGCTCCAAAAAATCTGAAAGCAAAGTGCCTTTGGCTCCAGAGCAACACTGACAGTCTCTGCCAGCTTGTGGGGACATTTGGGAAAAGTCATGGCAGGAACAACAACCATGGAAGTATCCTGAGCTTTGTGCTGAGCATCTCCCAGTTTGCAGAGAGTGAAAAATGAATTAAAACAATTAAGATAAGGAAAGACACGATGACACGCCCGGGATTTCTGTGGATATGGATGCATGAGCTGAGTTCTGCATGGTTTTCCATGGAAGAGCTCACTCATGAGACAACAATGTGATGATGAGTTTGCTTAAGGTAATTGAGTTGAATACTGCTGGATATATTGCCAGATGTTACAACAGTGGCTTATCATTAATGAAACCAGATAGCTCTGAGGAGGCTGAATGCTTGCCAGATATACCCATGAGTCTCTTCCTGCTTCCTGGAGACCCACACTCCAAACAGGCTGCAGGACCTGGCAACCCAACCATTGCCATCATGGAGCTTCTGTAATTCCAGACCAGTTCCAATTCTGGTCGGTGTGGCCCTAAGGACCAAGGTACAAGGCCCATGGACCTGGCCCTGAATGAACCTGAACAGTGTTGGAGGCTCCACCAAGATAAGACTGTGGGCTGTACCTGCTCCTCAGTCATGTGTTTGAGTTCCACGTTTTTCAGCCGCTGATCCCACTTCCTCCTGATCCAGACTCATAGGAGTTGGAACGAGATCTTTAAGGTCCCTTCCAACCCAAACCATTTTATGATCCTATGACAGAAAGATCCTTCTTGGAGAATAATGGCATTTTCTGTATCCAGTATGTCAGAACCAAAAAACCCCAAATATATCCAAAAGGAGAGGCAAATTCTCATTTTTTTGCTCAATGCTGAGCACTGCTTGGGCCAAAAAAATCCAGAGTGAAGTCTTTCCCAAAGATAGGGAAGAGGGACAATTTACCTGGAGGGTAAATTGGGGCTCTCTTTAGTACCCAGCTTCCTCTAAGCAGTGAGTGTGGGGTTACAGTGCTGCAAACAAAGGATGATGGAGAAAAAAGCAGAATATAGGAATTACTTACTACAGAGGAAAGGTCCATGTTTACCATCCTCCTGTCATCCAGGTCAACTGGCTGGAGTCCTGCGACGTTGAGCTGGACAGAGGAGGTTCTGTACACAAAGCTCAGCAGCCAATCCCCTCTAGGAGCAGGGAAGAGAGGGAATAAATCCTGTTGTCCAACCAATGCAATGCAGAGTCACAGAATCCTAGAACAGTTTGGGTTGGAAGGGACCTTAAAGCTCATCTCGTTCCACCCCCTGCCATGGGCAGGGACACCTTCCACTACACCAAGTTGCTCCGAACCTTGTCCAACTTAGTCTGGAACACTTCCAATGTGTTACTACTCAGAACACAAGGAGAGAAGGGCTGGAAGCACAGTGATGTCTGAACCAAGACCTACTGCAGCTCCATGTGATGCAGGAATCTCATCAGGAATCACCTGCCAGATTCAGGGCAGGTTCCTGGGACACAGGAGTATAAGTCTGAATTTAATCGTTACTCATGGGTATAGTCTCATTTCCTGCAGCAGCTTTAATAATCTGACCTTTCTATTTATTTCTGTATTTGCTTAGAGATTGCACTACATTGATATATTTCATCTTTTAATGTACTAATAGGTAGAGGTTCTCCAGCCCGTAGAGCTGTAAAGGTGATGAGATCTAAAATACTGATGTTGTGACATAAATAGCGACTGTGAAGCTTCTGGGAGTGCTCCTGATTTATAGGTACTGTGGAAACACATGATTTCAGTGACAAAACCGGGAAGGGTTTGTTCCCACTCTAAAGCAGTGCCATAAGTCACCGTGACAGTGTCAGGGTAGACTGTGGCACAAGGAGAGAAGGCAAAGCATCGTTTGGAAACACATCGTTATCTGTGCTGAGCAAGATCATAAGATTTGGGCACTTAAATGCCACCATAGGGTAGATTCAAGTGGGATACGAGTGGGATTTGTCCTCTTTGATGGCAGCAGGTAAAATGCTCCTGCACACGTGCCCATCTGCTTGTTCACTCCCAAACTCTACACTAGGAGTTGTAAGTCTATGCAGAGCTCTGCAAAACCTTTACAACACATCCATGCTGCTCAGCCCTGGGTTCTTTCAAAAGCTGAGCCAGTCCAACTAATTTGGGTGACGTTTCCCACTAGGAATTTGTAGCCCCACTGTGAAATCAGAGGGGACAGCTCTGACAGCTGGTTTTCCTTTGCCCTGTCCCTTCAGATTTCAAAGCCTAAGGAGACAAGTTACACTGGACTGAAACTCAACAAACTGGGCTCAAATCTGATCTTGCAGAAGATCAGCTTCAGTGTAGTTCATCTGACCTAAACAGAGTTACTCCTGAAGTGACAGAATGAGGCCACCCTTTGTATAAGGGAGAGACCAGAGATATCAGAATCAGCTGAGGTATTACCAAGAACTATTTGTATAATACTTATTTCATATCTCAATCCTCACAGAAATACCCCATATCTCTCAGTTCCCTCCTCTAGCTGCCCCTCATGCTTCCTGAATAACCCCTAAATTCAGCATCTGAGGGAAAGGTAGAGAACTTGCAGAGTGAAATATTTCCTGACAGTCTCCTTACCTGCTTCTTCCTAGGTGTGAGCAACAAGTTACAATTTCTACATCACTTTTCACTCAACACCCAAGACCTGGACTTGCCAAATTACCACACACAGGGCTACACACACACACACTATTTTATTCCTTTGTGTATTATAGGAAATGAATACACTGAGCTTTTTGCAGTGAAACTGACTTTTGTAGGATGCAGAGAAGAACAATATTTGCTGGGTAAGCTCAGTTATATGCAACAATTTCTATCATTTATGGCTTCTTGGAGGAACTCAGAGCACTCCCAGGGAGGCAGCAATTGCTTTTTTGTGATGCACATGAAGAAATACTGTAAGTGCTGTGCACATCCAGCATCCCTAAAACCTCCTGAGATGCGAAAAGGACAAAAGCAATAATTTTCAGCCTAACTGACACATAGGATTGATAATTTGTTGTTTTGATCTTGAATACTTTTAATTAATTTATTTAATTCTTCTTTGTGAGTTAATGTACTCTGTTAGAAGCACAATAACACAATAGTTCCTCACCTCAAAGGTATGTGTGTAGGTGTCCATATGGATGTGTGCATGGAAAATACCAACAGCATTTTCACCTCTCCTTGACCCGAGGGCTCATGGCTTTATAAATGGTCTTGACTTGCAGGTATATGTTCTTTGCTAATCCTCTTGCCTGGTTCTTTCTGTTTATTTCCCCATGCTCTTAGTCTTCCCTGCTTCGTTCCTTTGTTTTAATTTCCCCTTATCTGGTTGTGCTGGGAAGCAGTGTGCCTGTCACAATTTTCTTCCAAGACACAATCATTAGGTTATCAGTCATTAGTCATCAAGCTGTCACTTGAATTTTTAATAGCTTTTCTGAGATTGCTTTAGCTGTCTGGGGCCTCTGAACCTCCCTCTTGCTACCCAACAGCTCCCACAACTCTGCACAGCAGTTAGTTGCCTGTGGTGTTTTAAAAGGCTGATATTTGTTTTCAAGGCAATCTTGTTATTCTTTCACATCCTAACTAAATTTTGTACAACTAC
>JAWWLV010000061.1:910801-925454 GCA_035041135.1 Platyrinchus mystaceus | reverse complement strand
TGTTTTAAAAGGCTGATATTTGTTTTCAAGGCAATCTTGTTATTCTTTCACATCCTAACTAAATTTTGTACAACTACTCCAGCTATTCTTCTTTTGTAAGTAAAACACCTTATTCGTGTGGATTATCTTCACCAGAACCTCCTGTAGACATAAAACCCTTCAATTTGCTTGAGCTCCTTCCATTGTGATTGTCACATCTTGTTCCCCATAAGCAGCCCTAAGCAAATTGTATCTTAAAGCTTTTATAGATTTTAATTCCCATTCTTTAAGGCAGTGAATTTAATGTCCTTATTTATAGTCCTTTCCCTAAAGCTGAGATTTAAAGAGGTTTTAGAATATATCAGATGATGCACACAAACACACTGATCCAGCTTTAGGCTGCCAGTGATAAAATACTGTCCCTGTAGGAACAGGACCTACATATGGAGCACCTCGGGCTTCCAGTGTCACAGTGCCTCCTGAAGCCTCTTACCTGCAATTGATCTGAGGGAGAGACCTCCAGAGGGACAAGGCTCTGCAGCTCCTGAATCAACATCTTCACCAGCTTAACAATTATTCAAAGTGTTTAAAAGGGATAAATACATAAAACCATTTCAAGGATAAGGAAGTGGGGACTGAGCACAGACAGACCTGCAGTAACCATTTATGATCCTGCCCGACACCACTGTGGTGAGAGCTTTCCAGTGCTTGGCTTCTCCTTCCACTGGAGCTCCCAGTAAAACGACATCTTCAATGATCCCCTGGGATTCTGTTAAGTGAAAGCAGAACAGCTCGGATTTAGAAGGTGGATCAGAAATATTTTCACATGAAGGAAGGGTGTGTTCAGACGTGAAGTCCAGAAAAATCGTCCTTTCTGTAGTTTCAATTTGAAGGACAGAAACAATGGAAAGGAGGATCATAAATATAACTTCACATAAATGTTAAGTGTCTGAAGTACAGCAGGAGTCAGTAAATGTGAGAAAAATAAGAGATCCTGAGGCAGTGAAAAGGACTGGGCTGATGGCAGGAGGGAGAAGAGGACTGGCCTCTGTCCAGAAAGATGCTGTTCAAGCAGCAAACATCTGGAAAAGTTTGGAAACCTCAGAAACTTCTTTTTACAGACCCACTGATCTGGGTTTGCACAGAGCTTTGAAACAGGTGAAAGGGGTTGACATCCCATAGAGTGATCATGTTGTCATACAGGAAGGATGATAAACCTTTCCCACAACCAGTCCTTAGAGCTGAGTCCATGAAAAACATGACATGCACATGTAAGAGAAAATCCCAAATTCTTAATATTGATTAGGAAGTAGCAACAATGGAGGCATTTGCCAATACAAGTGGTGATCTACTAAACTGTTTCAATTTCCTTGTGCTGTAATCTGAATGCCCAGGGCAGGATTTACTGAACAGCAATGCTGACTTTTAAGCATAATAAATCTTCCTCACTTATCAGTGAGCAGCAGCCAGGCAATTCCAGGAGAAATAATGATGGAATGAGAAATATTGGGCAGCTCTGCTACTTTCCTAAACTCCTGGACAATATATTTGTCCTGGACAATATATTATGAAAGACAATGTCTTTCATAAATCTTTGCGAAGAGAGATGAAGCTCCTGATGTCACAGCAGTTAAATGGAAGACTCATGGGCATAACATTCCAAAGCAATACTCTGCACCTGAGGGAGGCCATGCCCTAGAAGACCTGAGGTAAAACAAATGTTTGAGGGAGAGGCAGTGCCTGGCTGGACTTTTAAAATGAAAAGCACTTGGTTTCCTTTCCCTGAGAGTAGTAAAGAACTGGAGCTCCCTGCACCACCTGCTCTTTCTGCGCAGTGTAAATACTGGTGCCTGACAGCAAAATCCAAATGAGCTCTCCTGGAATTAGTCCTTAGTGCAAAGAAAATCTTGCACCAATGGAAAAGAGCAAAGAGCAATTCAATTTTATTAGTGTAATTTGTGTGAGCAGTAAAGTCCTGTTCCCATAATCATGGGAAACCCAGAGCCTTCCTAACAGGAAGCCCGTTCCAAGCAAGGTGCTAAATTCCACCGCCACAGAGTGAGCCAAATGAATAAACAAACAGCTAATTCATCAGGATCCTGAATATTTGGGCAAGGTATTGGAAGCTTTCGTTTCTCCAGTCCTTTGTACAGCTCACCTTTGTACAGCTTTGTATTGCTCAGAACAAAAAATGTTTAGGTTTGGCTGAAAAATACTCATTTTATTTGTATGTTAACAGCAGGGGAGAGAAACCTGGGAACAGATCACTGGCCTGCAAGGCTGCTGAGGCTCAAGATAAATTAAATGTATTTCACAGTTTGCAAATCTTTTAGATGATGAAGAACAATAAAGTCTGTACAAGCAGGGGAAACCTCCTAATTCATTAACCATTTAGCATTACAGAGAGTTGCTATTAAATATGGAGCTTTATATAAAAAAATGTGCAATAAAGTCCAAAAAGGTGGCAGCAGAGTGAGAATAAAACCTAATTAAGGTGATTTTTCCAGAAAAAGTGTGGAAGAAAGAAGTTGAACCAGAGGCCTGGGAGCTGTGCTGTGCTGTGCCCTTGGGATACAACTCACTGGGAAAGGGAAAGCACCTCACTATGTTAGTCCTGCCTGAAAGGAGAACAGAGCTGGAATTCAACCTGTTACAGATGCAGAGCCAGGACAGTGTTCCAGGGTGGAGTCTGTCAGCAGCATTCCTGACACCTGACCACAGCAGGGATCACAGCCCAGTGGGACAGTGGTCACAGGAGCTGTGACCAGTACCAGATAAATCCCCAGTGTGTGACACCTCACTCCTGTCACACACGGTTGGGTTTCAAGCTTCAGGGTCTGGTGGTAACAGCCATTATCAGTTTGCATTAGTTTGCTAATTGCTAATTTTTGAAACACATGGGAATCATGACAAAGAAATCAGAGCAATGATCTTCCCACGCAGTAAGGTGTCTCTGATGGCTCATTTACTCCATCTTCTGCTACAATGTCATTTTCTGGAAACCTGCTGAGCTCTGGCTCCCGAAGTCATCCGTGATGAAGTATCTCAAAGGTTATTCCACTACTTTGCAGAGAAGCATTTGAACAGAATATGAGTTCCTGCCATGGTGTTTCACTAGCTAATCCATCATTAGTTATTTGTCCTCAGAAATGCCACTGTCATCTGGATGCAAAGCCCTGCATGATGAGGCCACCTGTTTGTGTGAGACATCCAAGGCCAAACTCAAATCAGTCTCAGCTGTCCCAGGTCCCAGGTCCCAGCTCCATTCCTTCTGTGGCTTCTCTGGAATGTGCCTGTGAGGAAGGCCTTGGCAATCTGTGCTTAACATGCTGCTTTTCATCTCACAAACAGCTCAGCTTTCAGAATTCAATTACGGAACTGAAAAATCAGAGTAGGGTGGGAGCTGCTCTGATACATCCCTATGATGCTCTGATTTCTTTGGAGTGGCAGCCAACCTTCCAATCCCTAAGGATTTCCTCCCATGGATTACTTAGCAACAGGCTATTATATTCCAGACTTAAATAACAAACTGAAAATATCCCAGCCCCTGGCATTCTCAGGACACAAAAAGTGTAGATCTAGGGCCAGATTAGCATCTGGGTGCTGACTCTGGTGTAACTCCATTAGGATCATTCTGGATTTGATTAGATTTATTTTGAGAATAGAATTCCTGTATTTGAGGATTTCTATCCTGAACCAGAAGTGAAGTTCTGGTACAAAGCTGTCAGTGCTGACCTCTCTGTCTCACCTGACTCTGTTCCCACTTTTTAGGCTTCACTGGACATTTTCCTTTATAAAGCTCCTTATTTACTAGTAATTATCTGTGAGGATAAACGGTTAACGAGTTAAATTGCTACATGGGGGGAAGGCAGGCACACACTCACTGCTGACTCAATTCCAAGATACAATTTCCATCAACTGATCATAATGATTTTATTCTCTTTTTCTCTAAATTAAAAATAGAATCTATTAATAAACAGAACCACAATGGGTAATAAATTGACAGATGGTTTTATACTTGACTTTGTGCAAAAATTACCATGAAAATAGCAGATGACAGAGGCATTTCAGTGACTTAAATGGAAAGGAGGACTCTGGGAATCAGATAAAGAGCTGCAGACAGCTCCCAAGAAAGGCAAAGCATCCTCTGCCGGGATTACAGCAGCATGTGGACAGCTCCAGGCTGATCCAAATGTCCAGTCGTTGTTTCCAGACCAGACTGACCCACTGGAGCACCTCAAGTGAAGGCAGATGATTTAATCCACTGAACTGGGGGAAATGAGAACAGAATTTGGCTCCAAAGGCATTTCAAAACCATTTTTTAAAGATTTTTGTCCTACCCTAAAAGAGCCAAGCTCTCTTCCAGAAAAACTCTTCCCCTTGGAAGGGAAACTTCCCTATCAGCTGTAAGAAAAATAAGGGAGAAAAAATTTATAAAGTGAATTTTACCTTTCTCTTGAGCCATTTCTTGCAGGCAGAAGTAAATGACTCTTGCACCCAGACTGAAGCCAATCAGTGTGACAGGTCTCTTCCCCTGAGAAAGAAGGAGGAGAGGAGAGAAATCCATCAATTTCTACTCTAGACCTGGAAAGCGAGACTGGTCTTGGGGTCCCTGAGAGCCTGAGACACAGAGCACCTCTCTGTGCATCATCTTTGAAACATCTGAGCAATTTGGTTGGTTTCAAAGGGATTATGTCCAATTTAATATGAAGGATTCTGTATATCTGAGTATTCTGTATGTTTTGATCTTCAGAAAATCAATTGAAAGAATCTAACAATTAGAACTTAGAACAAAGCAGCTCTTTTAAGCAGAACCAAACCAGATGCTGTCATTGGTTTGAAATTTCCAAATGAAAACCTAATTCAGGGAGTAAAATTTTCCTAAAAATGTTTCAATAAACAGAAGAAGCAGCTGTAATACAAAAAATATTGACCACTTCCAGATATCATAATGAGTGACAGCAGCACCATGTGATGTTATAAAAAATGATGTGGGTTTTAAGCTTTAAGCTTTTATTTTGAATGGTTAATAAGATTTTCTGTAAGATCAAAGGGAGCCTAATCTCAACATCAATGAGAAATGGTATTTATAGTATCCAGGGAGCAGGTATGTGATGGACACCCTACACATCACACCAACTAGTTTTAGACTCTCCAGCTCGCTAGAATGTGTGTTTTCACAACAGCAAAGGCTTAACGGGCAGTAACAAATGTCCTTGAGCAAGATAAAGGGCAAAATAAAGTTTATTGGCTTTCCTGGGATGGGATTTTTATGAGGAATCAAGTTTGTTTCTACTCTGCTGTTCCACATTGTTGTGACACACAGCTCCGGGGCCACGGCTCCCTTCCGGTTCCTCTACATCAGTATGAACCTGTGTGAGATGAACACATGGCCAGCAAAAACCAATGCTAGCCCAGAAAATGATGGCAGGTTTTTTGGGAGCAGAAATGTCTTTTTTCAAGCCTTTTCATGGGGATTTAATAGCTTCTTTCAGGTACCATCCCACTCCACATCTCTGAAGCAAAGCTTACAGGGCAGATTGTTTTGCTGCTGCCTCTTAATGATCAATGCATATTTTTAACATCCTGTGTTCTCCTTTACTTTTCACCCATCCTTACTTCCTACTCTCCAATTTCCACTAGGGGAGTGGGCATGGCTGTATTGTGACACAGTCAAGCCACTGGTCATTTATGACTTGGATCTCTTCTTCCTCATTTAGAAAAGCTTTAGGTTAAATGGAAAAAATCTCAGCAGGATTTCTCTGATCCACTTGGGACTTCCTCTTTTTCCCCAATACCAGATACCTGCTGGTCAGCTTCCTGCAGCACTCTTTAAGTTTTTATTTTATTAATTTTTATCTCCCTGGAACAATACCACTTGACAGTTAACTAGTATGACTATGAAACTTCACCTCCATGGGCCAATCCCCTTCCAACCCTTATTCCTGGATAACTTCTGGCCAATTACCTGCTGTCGACTGAGCAGGATATGTGCAAGGTGTTTGCCTACTTCAGCAGACCGGTGCAGACACACTCCCCAGGGGTTATCAATGACACTGGCAACAGTCAGGAGCGAAGTTGGCCACGTCAAGGCCGTAACAACCCCTGCAACACACAGAGGTTTCTTAGAAAACATCAAAAGCAAGACAGTTCACTGAAGTTAAAAGCTGAGCCTAGGAGCTTTCTGTCATTTCCAGTTCTTCTTTCTCAAGAGCTGAGCTGAGAAATGCTTTGCTGGACTGAAGATGTTCTGATACAGATGCTGTGGATGAGTGTAACTTGTGTGTTGGGGAGTTTTATGTACAGCAGTAAAGCGATGCAATAACGTAGAGAAATGAACAGTCACACATGAAGGAAGGTGTTTCCAGCTGTAATGTCAACAAAATGAGTCACTGATGCAGTGGCTCAGCAATCCAGGAAAGCACAGCTAAATTACAGGTGTGGTAGAGGAGGTTCTCAGGTCACTCCTGCAGGGTGGTGCCAACACTGCCTCCTCCAAAATATTCCTTCTTTAGGAAAGCTCCTCTAACAGGGGAACTGCACAAGAGCCACTCAAGCAGATCTGGTATGATTTAGGTTCTTACCTGACAAGATAGTGAATTTTAGGGCTTCTTGAGCCATCATGTTCACAAAACCATTCAGCAGGGAATCCAAGGCATTGCCAAGCTCCATCAAGTACCTGGATTCCCAGGCCAGGCAGTACTGCTCACTCGACTGCAACATGCTGCTCCATGGTGCTGTGAAGCTCCCTGGGAAAGGTTGCAAAGATGGAATTAATGTTCAGATAGAACACAACAACAGCTGACTCCTGGCAAGAGGAGCCCAGCAGAGAGTCAGAACAAAACCTGCAGGACATTGGAATATTCTGGCAATGTTATTAATGGCAGATCAACACTGAAGGGCAGAGCAGAATTGTCATCTTACTTAACTAAAACCCTTCTCACACTCTTGCTTCCCCAAATGATGCAGGGCAGGTTGAGGCAGCTGCTGATCAAAGTGGAACAAGAGTCCCACAATGGACTGTGAGATTTGGGAACACACAGATGGGCAGCTACTTGCAGCTCCAAAATGACAAGGTGGAAAATTCCATAAAATTCCTGTCCTTAGTCCCTCTGTTTAAACAAGTGTGTTCATAGACGGACACTGTTGCAATGAGGAAAAAGGACAACAGTTTAGTTTTGCTCTTTAAAACATTCTAGCAGATTGCTAGTTATGGAAGAAGAATGTGTGTCATCTGTAACTCCCTTTTAAGGGCAAACAGACATGAAAAGGTTCCTGGAGGGACACACTTGCCTCACTAACAGTGCCTGGGAGCCCTCCAGCCCTGAGGATTTGGACCCCTAGCAAGGAGACAATGAGAGAAGCCAAAACACAGCACTGCTAGTGAAAATAACCTCCCTGTGACAGCAAAGCTGCACCCTGACAAGTGACAGGGCAAAGACATCCTGCTGCATTAATGACATCCAGTTTAATTATGATGCTTCTCAATAAATTGGCAGCTGTTCTGTCAGGTTGCTGAACACACTGGCAGACAGGTGACATATTTTTTATGACAAGCTACACTGGAAAATAAAACACTACAGATATTTCAAGGTCACTGCCTGGAAGTCACCTTTGAGTGCTGAGCTTAACAGGATTTACTTGGCAGAGCTTTCTTGCCAGTAAACCTCGTTAGTTGCCTGATATAGAGAGAAAAACTTCACTATTTTCTGTTAATTGCTGGAGGATAAACAGGGTCTAGGAGATGCTTGGTCCTAGTGCTGGAAATCATCTCCCAGCTAGACCTCTCCTAGCAAACCATGCAACAGTTATTAACAGAAACAATCCTATCACTACCAATTCCCTGCCTTCTCTCTTTCCTCTGTTTTCCTGGGATTGCAGATTGGGTTACAAAGTCTTATGGTGAGAATTGATGTGGTTTGGTTACAAGGTCATGGAAACGTGGGGTAGGTCATGGTGCTTTTTGGGCACAAACACAGCCTGGACTGGAACACAGTCCCATCTTTCCAGGTTCCTCTCAGTTTCCTCACCATATTCTTACCATATTTGCCAGCACACAGCCATCCAGTAATTGCTATGGTGATATGAAGCTGCTTCCCTTCAGTAAGTGGGAGGAATTCAAACTCTTCTATGGCTCCCACACGTTTCTTCATCTTGTATCCTACACACAGGCAGGCAGAAACACAGGGCTCAGAAATGGCACAGTTAGGACACGCTCTGCTAACAGCAGAAGTTCCTAAGAAATTAACTGGGTAATTTCAATAGGGTTTTTTTTCTTTTCCAAAACCCCCAGCCTGTCCATGCATTACTTTGAGCTTGGTAAGGAGCCAACATGATCCTTCTGAGCTTGTGTGATCTGAGGGAATCCAGCAAGAGTGTTTTTATGCCGTAACAACGGCTGGTGTCCATGGCAGCATCCTTCTAACCCAAAGCAACAAGCCTTAATTTCTTTCATTAACCATACACCAAATATTCTTTCCCTATTTGGTCACCAGGGGCCACACAGTACCTTAATCAGCACTGAAATAAAAATTTCCCAGTTAAGATTACACCTTAAATCACTTCCCTTGCTCTGCAAAGCTCAGTGAAGTCATTAACCGTGCATTATCAGATACTATCCTGTGCCTTAGTGGCTGAGAACTATGTGGTCACTCTTTTACCAGTAAGACCAGCTCCTGCTGCTCCAAAAAGGGATGCCATGACAGCAATGCCAGCAGTTGATCCCAAAGCAGCTGCTCCAGCACTCCCGATGATCGTGGCAGCTCCTGCAGCAACCAGAGGGGCAGCCAGACCCCCTGTCAAACCTGAGGATGAAATAAGGGATGTTATCAAACTATTATCCCTTGCAAAACCCACCAGTGCTGGGTGGGTGCTGCTAATGCTACTGGAAGAGCACAAATAATAGGCTTTTTGCATCCCCAGTAAAGGGGCTTTCTGAGACTTTCCCCAGGCCCTGAATCTGACCGAATTCTTTGACTTAAGTAAAAACAAAGAACAATTTTGAAGTCAAAAGTAGACTGTGTAGTACACTGGGGTGAGCTGTGCCCTATTCTCTCGGGAAACACTGATCTCATCACTTTTGATTTGAGAGTTGAAGATCTCATCCTCTTATAACAGGAGAGCAAAAGAGGAGAAAACATTTTTAAGAGTGACCACCTCAGTTTAATATTTCCCCCAGCCAGTAAAGCTACACTGGAATAATTTTCCCAGCTAATTCTTTCAGTTTTATTTTTAAGTGGCTGAAAATACTTTTCTTGGATTCAGATCTGCTCTGTCCCTTGTGCTGTGTCCCCAGAACACCAAGGCCAGCCTCACCTATCACTGTTCCACCACCAACAGTTGCCAGACCAATCAGCAGGTACCTCTTCAGCTTTTTCCTTCTTTCCTTCTTTTTTCTTGAGACTTCTGCAGTTCTATGGAGAGATCAGAAGCACAAAAACTGAGGGAAAAGCCTGATGGAGAATTCTGCATCAGAATCCACCTTTATTCTCCTCGGTGTAATTTCCCTCCCGGGAACAGTAAAAAAGGAACATGCAGGTGTGGACTGTGACAACACACTGAGATTTATGAGCATGGATTTAGAGATTTAAATTGAATGGATTAAATGGACCACAGGTTTAAATTGAAACGATTTAATTGCTGACAAAAATGTTACTTACTTGGAAAACCCTTCCTAATAGGGCTGAAGCTTGTAAAAAGAAAAGAAACAAAAAGTCAAAAGCATTTCATTAACTATACTCTGCCTCCGTGTCCTAAAAAACTCCAGGAAAGCTAAGGAGAAACAGGGAAAAATGTTTGAAACAAAAGGGAATAGAGGTAATTTGTGCTAACAAACAGAGATGCAGTGAAACTAATTTCCAACAACAGTGTTTATATCAAACTGCTTTCTAATTGCACATGGCAATATAATCATATAATAGGACTCAAACACGTTAGTCATTAGTTCATTTGTCTGTGTGCATTTAAGCTATATTTTAACAAGCTTATAAGAAGGAGGTAAATAAACCTAAAAGGAACAAATATCACTTATTAGCCACTACTTTTGACTTCTCTCCACTGTCTTTGCTATCTCTCTTACAAGAAATGCTTCAACTTCAGAGGAAAGCAGGAGAAACAGAGGATACTGGAGTAAGTTGTTTGCAGAGGAAGGTTTCTTCTGCTGGTTAATCCAGGCCTTGAAATGTGAGAATTTATCTTGCTTCCAAAATTGGATATTTTCCCTGTTAATCCCAGCCTAATTGTGGATTTTCATTATCCATATAATTGCCTAATCCTTCCTGGAACCCCCTATACACACTGTTGTTTTGATAAAGGCAATTTTACATGAGTCCCAAACAATATGTGGCTTTGTGAAACACAGCAGGAGGGGAATGGAGCTCAGTGGGTGAAATCCCTGAGTCACTGGAGTCACTGGCAGAACTCCTACAGACTTGCATGGCACGGAGACTTTGTCTCCACAGAGATCCTCCAAAAAAACATTGTGTGTTACCTTTCACAGCTGCAAATGTAGTGTCTGCAGAGCACAACCTCTCCAGCAATTTCTGTATGACCATGGTGGACAAAATGTTGTTTGGCCTTCAGAGAATCACAGAATCATTTACTTTGGAAAAGCCCTCCCTGGCCATGGAGTCCACCCCATGCCCCATCCCCACCTTGTCCCCCAGCCCAGAGCACTCAGTGCCACGTCCAGTCCTTCCTTGGACACCTCCAGGGGTGGGAACTCCAAACCTCCCTGGGCAGCCCCTTCCAATGCCTGACCACCCTTTCCAGGAAGAAATTCCTCCTGATGTCCAACCTGAACCTCCCCTGGCAGAGCTTGAGGGCATTTCATTTCATCCTGTCAAATGCCCTACTTTGAGCCTCAGTCACCAATCTGAATGCCTGGCTTTGGATAAAACTGCTCCTGGAGTTGTTTACATGAGTGCTGCAGTTGGCCTGTCCATACCTAAGCTGGCAATACCCAGCAATTTCTGTTCTACATGTGGTTCATCAGCTTTTACAGTCACTCTGCTGTGTCTCAGGCTGAAAATAATGATCAGCAGAGAGCTGGAATATGTCTAACCCGGATTCAGTTGTAATAATGAGCAGTTTGAGTTATGTGGGAAGAGAGACAGTGGCAGCTAAATCCTGCCTGGTGATGCAGTAAATAAAACTACTGTCAAGAGAAGTTTTACCTGTCACTGCTTCCCTTCTGGAGCTGCCAGAAATGTGTCTGACAGCTGCTTCCTACTGGCTTCTCCATCACCATTATCACTGGATTACCAGACTGCTTTTATCCACTGTGCTAATTAACTGCTGCTTCTGGTACTTCTCTACCCTCAGTGAGCTCAGATGTGCAGCTTCTTGCCTGACCACAAATTATGTTCTGAGAGATTGTTTAATGGTCATTTTGCAACAAGGAAAAGTGGCAGGAGTACACGTTAACAAGCAACTGATGTGATGTTTTCCAGTTTCTTACAGAACTGCGTACAAAAGAAAGGTTCACACCTGCAGGTCAGAACATGTTTGGTGCAAATAACATGGATTTAAGTGGTTGGAGCATTGTTCTGTAGAGGGTTGTATATTTAATCTTGCAGGTTCCAGGCCTCAATCCAACACATTCACAGCAGCAAAGGCAGGAGCAAACCCTCCTATTAACAAATACCAGTAAAAACACCTATGTAGGTAGGAGCTGCCATACCCCAATTTGGTTGTTTCTGTTCCAGTGGATGGTCAAAACAGGAAGCATCCCAAGCACAGATTGGTATTCCCAGCCCCAAAAATCTGTGAGGTCAAGGTGGTGACAGGTTTATATTCTGCTTCCTTTCCCTAATGACTCCTGACTTTAAACCAAACAAACCTATTGTCCACAAATCTCAGCCCTGGTTTAGCACTGCAGTAACGAATGTGTTCACACTACAGCCTTGGACTCCTCTTACTGTAAAGATTGTTCTTTTTCCCCTCATCTAATAGATATTTACTTCCATGGCTGTGATTTGGGCAGAGAACAAGACTGAAATCCATGACATTCTCCACAGCAGACACACAGGAACGCCACTGGGTTGGTGGCATGGTTTGAAAGCCACACTGTTCATATGCAACATAATTTTCTCCCCATTATCAGACACAGCCTAAAGGCCCAGTACTGAGTCTGTTTTCACAAGCCACAGCAAAACAGCCCCTATCAATACACCAACCCTTGCTCCTGCATGCCAAGTGTTTAGCAGTCCATGATCTTTGAGATTATTTTGACTTTCCCTTTTTACAGTGTGCTATAAAGTTAAGCTTTATTTAAATACAGCTATAAATAAAAGATATCCATCACATGCTGGACCCTACGGTAATATCTGAGGTGGACCATGTCACGGGTGTCAATTAAAGCCTTCATTAGCACTCAGGTTAACCTCATAACCCTTTTGCTGAGTTGACAGATAAAACTATTTGCCTGGTAAGTCCACTACGGACATGTTTACTGCCTTAGATATTGCTAAACTGTCACACAATTCCTGCCTGATAAGCAGAATATGAAGATACAGATACCAACTTTTTGGCTGTTTCACATCTAAGAAGTGGTGATTAAGAGAATTAATCTTATATTAATAACACAGAATTAGGATTTGGGTCCATACGTATCTGAAGATACAGACTGTTGTCCTCAGAAATCTCCCTTCCATAGGAGTTATCCAGTTGTCTCTTAAATAGGCACAGAGATGGACAGATCCACAGAAAATGGGCAGCTGAGGATCTAATCCTGATATTTATAGAAACTTCATTCTGCAAGGGCAGTCCTCTCTGAAGGATATTGGGCGAGAGATAAGAGACACAAGATCTTTGTGATGGATTTAAGCAAAATCTACCATGTCTGAAAGGCAACTGGAACAAGGAAAGGAGTCAGTTTAGTATGGAGCAGCTTTTACCACCTTGCAAGGCTGGGTTTCAGCTCTGATTTTAAGAATGCTGAGCTTTCCTGCTTCTCAGTACTGTGAGGGGGCTGTAACCCTAATCAAGCCATAAATGATTACAGTAAGAACCATGGGGGGAATAATCAGAGACTGGATTTAGGCACAAGTAATTACTGCTAAGCTTTCAAGCACTGGCAGCTTTTTTTGATCCCACAGTCAATCCAAATGTTCTTACTTTGACTCTTCCTCTTTTTGTTCCTTCAGGCTCTCAAGAAGAGATTCCTCCAGGACTTCCAGCTCCCCCAAGGAGATTTTCAACAGCAGGCTGATGTGGCAGATCAATACCCTGGCTCGAGCATCGTAGTACCCTTGAACAGAGGGAAGCCCAGGAAATCAGTCAGTCTGATCACACCATATTAAACAGGTAGCATATCCCTATGGTTACTGGACACAGCACACCCCGACTGCACCAATGCAAGAGGGAGCATTTTGTAAAAATGCACCTCCATGTAAAAGCTTTATATTCAATTCATCTTGTTGGCAACTTACTCTGGAGTGTAAAACTACACACGAGCTCCCCCAGCAGCACTACTGACAATTGCTTGCTTCTTTACTTCCTATTGCAGATGGAGGAGTGGACAGTGAACTCAGACAACACCAGAGAGCAGAACTGATTAATCCTGGGCTTGTAAGTAGGTGTTCTTCAAGAAAAGACATGTTAAATGTAATAGATTTTATATTATTTGTGCCAACTCTTGCTTTTTTAATGCGCTTTTCTCAGCAGCACTTGCTGCTTCCTGATGTTTGGCTTTTGTAAAGGGTTCTTGGTGCACTCTGGGATGAAAAACACAATTGCTTGTCTCAGGGTGGGTGAAGATCCCAGCAAGACCCAACTACAAAGGATGTTTGTGATACCCGCTGCACGTAGATCAAATACAGCATTGGGCAATCTATTAGGTTTGTTTATTTATTATCATCATTACCAAGATACCACACTCATTCAGTAGCCTTTAATGACACCACTTGTCAGATTTGTGCTTAGTTGAGAAATAAGGATTGGATTTATCTTCATTCCTTCACGATATTTGCCACGTCCTGCAAGTCCAAGCAGGTGTTTTAACAAGTCCCTTTCTTGTTTCCTGGCTGCTAAAACACTGCTGAGCTCCTTCCAAGGCACTAAGTCAGCGAGGCTTGGAAATATATTCCTTTTAAATTCCAATTTAGCAAAATAAGCAGTTTTGCAATAACTGATTTGTCAATTTTTCATTAAAAATAAAGCAAGAACAAAACCTGTTTTGTTCTATTTCACTGTTGTGCAGTGCAACAGGCTGATCAGGTTTTTTTTTTTTGTGAGAACATGTTAAAACACAGAGATTTTAAAAATGTAAGCAGTGATAGAAGCCAGGCTTCTTTTAGAAATGAACATTTTGTTCAGTAGGCAGTCTTTATTTCATTAATTTTATCAGACTAATCCAGGTTAGGATTGCAAACCAGAGAATAGTTTTATGTGTAATATAACATATGAGTAAAATCCCATTTATTTATACTGGGCTTCACTGGACACTCTGGAATTTATACCCTGTTTTGGTTTTGTTTTGTTTTTTTTTCATTTTAGGCAACAAGCAGAAAATTTATTAGGCTGAGATTTTCATAACTGCTTTAATATGGCCAGTCTTCGCGAACGAAGATTTGGGAAAGGTCTTTTTACCTTTCAAGCCTCAGTCGTATGGGTGGTTCTCTTTTGCATGGAATTTGCAGGGAGATTCAAAACACCAACTTCAAAATAAGACTGA
>JAWWLV010000061.1:853305-905284 GCA_035041135.1 Platyrinchus mystaceus | reverse complement strand
CTTAGATGGATGGCCTTAGGGGCTGACGAGCTCCATCTGCCCGGGGGACCCTGAAGCAGGACCGGGAATCGAACCTGAGTCCTCGGCAGTGAGAGCGCTGCACCTTAACCGCTAGGCCACCAGGGGACCCCACATTTTATTTTTTTCTATTTCATTTTTTTATTTTATTTTATTTTTTTTTAATTTTATTATATACTTCATATTTAAATGCTTCCTTTCTTCCACACCCTGACTAAATAGGAATGAGGAGCCCATGATACTACAGCCTACTTTCAGAGGATGCAGACACCATTTATGGATAGATTTAGAGTCCTAAAGGTAAGAAATGCAAGAAGAGCAGCTCTTTTAAAAGAGATTTTATTATCTGTGTGCCATCTGTCATGGTCCTTCAGGAAAGGTGTCCGTCCTGCATTCCAGCTCAGAAATTTATTGGAGATGATTTGTATTTCTCAAGGTTTACACAGTTTAACTGCTGGTATGTAAATGCAAGAAAAATTCACTACCAAAGGGCTGATGGTTATTGTAACTCACACCTCTTTCCCTGGGAGAGCTCAGCCCAACACATGCTCCTGGTGTTGCCTCTGGCTCCAGCACATGGGGCTATGGCATCTCCATGTGTTTCCACGAAAACATCACATTCTAGCACAAATCCACAGGAATAAACTAAACTGTTATTTCCAAATCAACCAGAGAAAGGAAGGGCCAGGTTATACTTCCCTGGGGAAAGCACGGGCCTGGGATCAATCCCGGCCTGCTAGACCCGCTCCAATACCAACCACACCACACACAAGTATGGACACTCACTGAACCCCAGCTGTGAACATACCTCCAGCTTTCCAGGACTTTCTTATCCCAAGATTGTTTTATTACCACAGGAATGCTGTGATAATAAAAATGCTCCTCCACTGGACTCCCGAAATCCATCTCTCACTAGGCTCTGATCTTCCTAAAACATCCAAACTTTCAGACCAATTTTCCCAGGAATAATCCAATGCTAAAATCCCAGTAATTTTACAACTACTTGGCATGTCTGCTCACCTCTGGACACATTACGGGAAACAGCATTGAAAATAAAATCCTCTTCCCTAAGATATTTATTGACTTCTTAAATCAGGCTCATGCAAGAAATGAAGCTGCTAAAAAGGATCCATGAGCAGTACAACTGTTTAACCTAATTTCCCAATAACATAAAACATGGAGCAATACAGAGCAACACCACAATGGCTTCTGGCATGCAACAAATAAATCAGTACTGAGCATCTAAAATACCCAGAGAAAGCTTCTGGAAGACATTGCTCTGAAGATGCTCAGATTATCTATTTCCTCATTAATACATGGGAAAAAATGGGCTTGGATTTTCAGACATGCAGCGTAAAAAAAAGGGCAACATGCGATTTACTAATGAAAATGTGGGCCAAGAAGTTTTTCCACTAGTCCAAGAAAAGGCAATTGAGAGGCAGAAACATATCCCAAAAGCTATTTACGGCTCATGGCACTGGAATTCACATCCCTGCCTCAAACAATGGAATTTAGCAATCAACAGCATTGCCATAATCTGAACTGTCACTTGAAACAGAATTTTGTTATCATTTCCAGCACTCACTTTTCACACAAAGCCCTTTGTCTTCTTGAGAAAAAAATATATTTTATACAGCAGCTCATACAATCCTGTTTGGAAAGCAGAAAGATAATTCTTCTGGGGATCTAAAGCTGTACAATACACGCGTTTTCTACTGCTGGAAGAAGAAACAGAGATGGTGGCATTGTGTTCATCCTAAACTACGACAACAGTGACCAAAGCACTGGCATGTTCACCTCCAACACCCTCAAAAGTTAATGAGGCATCTCATTAACTTCAGAGAGGTAGTTGTACATAATTATTCAGATGGGGCTGTCCAGAAAGTCCCATATGAGGTACACTGGGGGACAGCACAGCCCAACTGTGGTTACACATCGCACACAGTGCTGTGACTGTGGAAATATCTCGGCAGGTGAGGTTTTTTGGGGACTAGTACAGGGCTCTAGAGCTGACACACTGTGAGCACCATGGCCTCTGCTCTTAATCCATAGATATGAGGTATGAACACAGAATACAGTTAATTCAGTCCTGTCTCAATGCAATATGCAATATGGACGGCCATAAAGATCAGGGGCAGAGGTGATGGGGGACTTGGAAAAGTAAAAAGCTTAAGTAGTTGCAGAACTAAGCGTGTTTAATTCGGTTAATCCAGAGGTTTGCACAGCAGCGACAGTGAAGCAATGTCCTCACACGGAAGTGGGCAAAGCTGCAGAGAGGGAACAGTAGAGGAAAAAGTGTGAGGGAACTACCTCAGCTGGGCAAGGTGTGAGGGCAGACACATCCACAGCTGCCAGTCCTTGTGTCTGAAACCTCTGCTGAGAGAATGCGGGCACATTTTTAGAAAGAAAGCAGCACTTCAGACCACGGCTGAGGGGACAGCAGCGCACAGAGCAGGGCAGGCTGAAGGGAAGGTACCGCCCGCTCGCCCTCCCCCAGCCCGCGGCGCTATCCCAGTTGCACCCAGACCCTCTTCACCTCCCCGGCCCGGCCCCGACCTGCCGCCGGCCCGAGAACCGAGCACCGAGCACCGAGAACCGAGCACCGAGAACCGAGCACCGAGAACCGAGCACCTAGGACCAGCCACCGCGTTCCGGCCGCTGCCGCCGCCCGCCCCTTCCTGCCCGGCCCGGCCCGCCCTTCCCGCCGCCACTGCGCCATCGGCGGAGCGGGGTGCGTAGTGTAGAGGGAACTGCGCTGGGATGAGGGGATGGAGGGGGATGAGGGGTTGGCGGGGGCCGAGGGGATGCTGCTTGGGCCCATTTCTCATTATGATTCTCTCAGGCTAGATTATGTTACCTAGTTACTATCTGAAATTTGGAGCCAGCTAGGTAAGGTAAGGACGGCAAGGGAACTTGGAACCGAACCTTCCTTGACAAAAGACCACCATGACTTAAACCTGAGTACAAGGAAATCCTTTACGTTTTGGAATAGGAATATAATTCCATTGGCCTTTTCTCCATAAACATTGCAGTTTGAAGAAAGGCTTGGAAGGTTGAAAGGCTGATCCATAACTGTGGATCCACAGGAATTCTTTCAGAGGGCCAGTCTCTCCCTGGAAATCACAGAGCATCCATGCTGCCTTCCCACTGCTGTACACTGCCTTGAGGGAAGCCCATTCCCGTTTGACTTTTTTTTTTTGGCTCTGTAGAAATTAGTGTAATAAAACTGAACACACCCCTTTGGAAGGGTAGAGTGAAGCGTAACAAATAGATTTTACCGCTCATGTTCATTCTCTGGTTTCATTTCTTCACACTCTTGTGCTGCTGACACACGTAGGCTGGCAGGATCCTTTGTGACTGATACAGAGGACAAGGAACACTGCTGATAAAATATTCATTATGTTTTTTGACTGATGGTGGCAAACTGATCCTGGATGTGATGTTTAAACCCTTCTGGAATTGATGTTGTTTGATATCTTACTTGGCCTCCTCCCCCCTTAGGCAAAATTCCCCCTTTGAAAAATTATTTTATTTTTAATTGATATTTAATAGTTCTAGTGCAGTTTGTGATCTTGAGGATAGTTTGGGCCTAAAGACTTGCCCACGATTTCTGAAATTATTTTCAGTGCAGCTAAATATCTGATTTGGTCTTTATATTTGGAATAATACGGTATTTGGGTTTAAAACTACCTGCCTTTTCCCAATGGAAAAGCTTTTTTCTGGTTGGTTACTAGCAAATGTCGTATGTACTCTGCAATAAGCCTGTTGCTGTCCAAATTGATGAGAAAACCCAAGGGATTTATTTCCTCCAGAGGTTCTTAGGCAGAACCTCTGTGTTTTCCAAGACTTTAGGAGGACAAGAGCTCCTACCCTCTTAGTCTAATCTGTTTTATCTGTTGTGAGACACTATGTATATTTATATACTGAGCAACTGCAGGACATCAGTTTCCATTCTTATCAAACACAAATATTTACCTGATCCAAGGTCTGCTGAGATCCATGGCACTTCAAAAAATGCAGCTTAACTAGAGAAATCTATTTTTTTCACAGTTAAATTTTAGTTGGGTTTCAGGGTATTTTCTTAGCAACTAAATATTTTTTTAAATAAAGCATCAAACCGACGCATTATTGCTTTGCTTTACTCACCACCTTAGCTGTGCAGACTCCCTAATATTCTTTCTCAGATGCAATTCCTGTCAATGAGGAAAATGGGAATTGTTTTGACATTAATTGTCAGTGAGGAATTGAAACACAGAAGTCAATTAGCAATTAATATTATTTAAATTTAATGGAAACAATCCATATAAAAACATCACATGTGGTATGACACAGCAATCCATGCATTTCTGTTTATCTCTGTGAGCATCTCCAAGGGCAACATGGTATTTCCTGTGGTGCAGGGATCCAGATAAAGGAGTTCAGGTGAGAGGAACTATTTATATGGGGAATTGGGAGGATCGCCCTTTTTTGCCCTTTGGAAGCCACAGATCAATATTAGGAATGTTGGTTTTGCCTCTTCCTCTCACAATTTTGGGTATAACTTCAGATGGCATCAACTGACATCCCCTTTTCCCAATCCCTTTCCTATCCCTGCCAGCAACCCTTGGGCAGCGATAGGGATTAAGGTAGTAATCTGGGTTAAAGCTACTCTCTTCCAAACTCCCTGATTTAGCAGCCTGATTTCCCCACTTTGTCCTGAAAAAAGGTGTGCTTGTGTTCAGAGAGCAGGAAAACACAACCACAGGCTGTTCCAGGACATTACCTCCCGGATGTTCCAGATAACATCCTGCAGGGCTAATCAGGAGAGGACACGAACAAGAACAAAGTGGCAAAAGCAAACCAACAGAATTTTTAGCCTGGGATAAAAATCCTATTGAAAACACATAAATATCAACATATAAATAGTTGACTTTTGTTTCCAGTAATGAGATTTAAAACACTGTGACTTGGCATTGAGCCAGCCTAGCAAGGTGCTGAATTTATTCTGTGAATGATCGTCTTTAAGTCCATAGTTCACTGGCATGCCCAACCTGCAGCTCTGCAGGCAGGGCCAGTCCGTTACCTCCGGGACACACTTGTTAATTAATTGTTTCAAGCAATAGTAACGACATGGGTCTCCTTGCCACAGGAGGTGGGTGAGTCCCTCTTGCACCTCCAGTGGAATTTAGGAGTGCAGCAAAGTACCATAGACATGACCAACCCCAGAGTAAGCAGGAGACAAATTACCCATTTGACCCTCCCCAAGTACATAAAGGGGAGGATGAGGATGGCGAGGATCACCCCGAGCATCAGGAGCAGCACAAGTCTCTGCACAGCCAGGCTGGTGTCTGCTGGAACATTCTCCTCTGTGTTTAAAATGTCTTGGCTGCTCTGAGTCCAGCTCTTGCTGTCCAGCCCCATGGCAGGGATATGCACTTCTGGATTTGATTTGAGGTTTTCCAACTGCTTCAGAATGTCTTCTTTATTCTGGAGTGTGCGGATGAGCCCTTCTGACACAAAAGTGGGTTTTCTGCACAGAGGGCAGGTGATGATCCAGGTGTTCTCCACTTTCCTGAGAATAAGCTTGAGGCAGACGGCGCAGAAGGCGTGCTGGCAGTCCAGGAGCTTTGGGACTCTGTAGATGTTGTACTTGTTGAAGCAGATCAGGCAGTCCAAGTCCACGGATGTGGTTGAACGCTGGTGGTTCATTTCCAGTGTGCACGTTTTGGGACAGTCTGTGTTTTTTAGCACAACAAGAGGCTTTGAGTGCGGACAGTCTCCTTCCAAAATTGCTGGTTTGAAGGCAGCATGACTGTCTTGCTCTGTGCCTGAAGGTCTCTCCATTTCTTTAATACACTCTTCAGTGAATCCCACTCTCATCCCTTGATTTGTGTTCTGTGTTAGGAGTCCTGCCCTGCTCATTTCTGCAGCACCTCCTGTCGCAGGCACAGGACTGTCCTCCTCAGCCCGCAGTACTCGCAGAGCTGGCCATCCGTCTTCCTTGTTTGGCTTGTCAGTGGATTTCTCCATGGAGATACACCTCCTTGAAGCTTGTCTTCCCCTGGCTGAGGGATTTCACTAGTCTCTGTCTCCTTTTATGTGTTGCTGTATTCCTGCTGTATGCAGGATTGATTAGTGAGAGCCTTAAGTGAGTTGTGCTCTTACAGTATGATGTTTTTATGAGATGGGAACCTGAGTTAATGATTAACTTCCCAGCCAAGACAGCTTACAATGACTGATAACATCACTGGGCAATTCCTGTCCGGAAGCAGACTCCGTGGCATTAGCTGTGACAGCCAGGCACTACCGTTATTAAATTAGAACTTTCTTTGTTGAAAGCGTTTTCATTGGTCTCTAAACAGTGCTTTGCTGGACAGTTACAGATTTAGGGGAATTATCTACTAGTGACATTGGCACGCTGAATGCAGTGCTTTGATTAGAGCATACGTATCACCAATTTTGAGTGCTCTGGATAGGAAATTTGCTCTTGGTTTAGCAATACTGACTACCCTACAGCACCAAGAGAAGAATGAGATTGAGATTATTAATGTGAGTGATGAATGTCCAGTAATTATCAAGACATTATAATGTCTTATAGTTGATTTCAGTCATAAGAGGGCTTCCAGTGCAAACTGAAGCATGACCAAGGCCCACAGAGGATCTCAGAGAGTCCGTGAGAGAGATCTAGAAATTAAAAGCAAGGTTAGTGTCTTGGTGGGACCATCTTCTTTCTCATGGTGTTCACAGGACAACCTCATGCACTCAGGAGTGCCCTTCCTGAGTGGTTTTGTGAATATTCATCTTGTCTGATGAATTTTTTTCTTGTATGAAAAAAAATGCCTGATCAAAATCCCTCTGTTTCTAATTTCTTTCTGCCTTTTTATTTGAGGGGTAATCGAGTGTTTTCTTATTTGAGGGGTATCCAAGTGTTTTCTCAGCAAGAATCCGGTGGAAGAATGAAGCAAAGGAATGAAAGAAGGAAAGGAAGGATCTCTAATGCCAAAAAGATGGACTAGGTCAGTGTTAATCAGCAGAAGACATGGAGTACCATGTTGGGGTTAAGTGGCCTGACAGTACCACTTTAGTAGCCTCAAGTGCACTTGAATGCTCAAACTGTCTGTGCCGCCATGTCCCAGCTCCTCTCTCCCACAGAGGAGCAACAAAAAGAAATGAAACAACTGCAGTTGAGGAGGGCAAGGAGTTCAGGAAGGCTCTAATCTGAACTTGCTGGTGGGGGTATGAGGTGAGAAGAACTTGTTCTTATTTGCTGAGAAATAGAAGCTTTGTCGTAAGCAAACTTCGTCAAAGTGCCTGAGCACTGCTGCTTGTGTTTCTGCTGACATGGTTTGATGGACTTTTGGGTGACTCCAGATTTTAGGAGCCTGGAGATCTTTCAGCTGCTGGAGATTGGGAAGCGGGCTGGTGAACTATTTAAAAACTCATGTTTAAAAACAGGATAATTTTCTATTGCATTTCACATTGTGTTGTTGAAAAGATCTGGGAAAGTGGAAGACAGACCTGCCATTATTACAGTGCTTTAGAAACCTCAGATTTACTCTGTTGGTTCCCATGTCCAAAGTGGAAAATGTCTTAAAATTTCCTGATTCTTAATTATTAAAACAATATGAAGCCATCTTGCAGATTTGGAAGTTCGAACAGACAGCAAGAGGGACACCTATGCTCCTAACTTAAAAAGTTTAAAACTAGGTGGGATGAATCCATGCTTCATGTCTGTTTGCTCTGTGTCTTATTAATGGGTGGGGGTGACTTGTCAGTGCCTTTTGTCTGATGTTTGTTGTTGTCCTCCACTGGCAAAGTTTTCAGCCAAGCCCTGATTCTGGCTCTGCTTTGTCCCTGGTGTCACGAGTGACACTCCCTGGCTGGCATGTACCTTGTGCTTATCTGAATTGCCTGCAACCCTTTAAAGCTCCTCAGGCTAATTACTGCCTCATTAATCATTTGCAGTCAGTTTATGTACTCATGCTGTTTTCCCGCTTTCAGTGTATTTGCTAATGTGTTTCTATGAAATGCTTTGTACAGAATTATTTATGGCAGGGAATAGATATAAAAGAGCAGTTGTGTCATTCCTGAGTAAAATCCTCACATGCCTGTAGCCCAAACATCCCAGAAGGTACTGGTGATCACTGCTGTGAGTTTCTCCCTGTGCTGAGCTGTGGGTCAGGCTGTTGTGACTCTGGAGAAAAGGGACTTAAAGTAATATACAACTTAAAAATCATTGTGATGTGAAGCCTCTTCTTGTATCTCCAGGACTGTTTTCCTAGTGTTTATCACAAAGCCGTTTGGATGTGGCTTCTGAGCTTGGAATTAGACAGAAATTCATAGAATCACAGAATCCCAGGACAGTTTGGATTTGAAGGGACCTTTTAAGTTCATCCCACTCCACCACATGCCATGGGCAGGGACACCTTCCACTAGCCCAAGTTGCTCCAAACCCTGTCCAACCTGTCCTTGGACACTTCCAGGGATGGGGCAGCCACAGCTTCTCTGGGAATTCCATCCCAGCCCCTCACCACCCTCACAGTGAAGAATCTGATCCTAATATTCAACCTAAACCTACTGTCAGTCTAAAGCCATTCCCCCTTGTCCTGTCACTCCAGGCCCTTGTAAACAGTCTCTCTCCATCTTTCTTGTTGGCTCCTTCAGGTCCTGGAAGGCCACAATTAGGTCACCCCGGAGCCTTCTCTTCTCAAGGCTGAACAATCCCAATTCTCCCAGTTTTTCCTCATGAGAGAAGTGCTCCATCCCTCTGACCACCTTGGTGGGCTCCTCTGGACTTGGACAATATCAGGCCACTTCTGTTGCGATACTGGCAGAGAAAAGCAGGGCAATGAAGACCAAAGTCACGGGGCAGAGTCTTGATGGGTGCTGGTGGTGGGTGACTTCTTAAACCAGTTGCAGTGGGACGAGTGGAAGAGCTGTAGTGCCAAGGATGGCAGGGAATCCTACCCAAGAGCCCTACTCTGGACAAGTCGTGTTCTTGCTGTGCCCCTTCTCCAGCCCCCTCTGAGGAGTTTCCCTCAGCGTCTGAGGAAACAAGACGTGAAGGTTCAGTTTGTGACCCTTATCACATTTAATTAATGGTTGCAGTCTCAGCTCTCCCGACGCCCCTGCTGTTCTCAGCCAGGTTCTCCTGGTGCCACCTCGTGGGTAATCCATCCTCTCATCCCCTTAATCTCCTCTTTAGTTCGCTTCGGAGCGGTGATTTGGGGTTGAACAGACACAGTCCAGAGCGGCTCGTCCTGGCTTATAACGGGCGCAGAAGGCGCCCACTCGTGTGGTCACGGCAGGAGCGGGAGCTGCGCTGGGCAGCAGGGAGAGGCATTAGTGCAATTAGCAGTAGAAGCTAATTAGGTGGAATCTGGCAGCTTTGGGCACAGTATTTGTGATCTGCGGTGATGCTTCTCGCAGCCCTCCCCGGCCTTTCCCCGCAGCCGCGCTGCTCCCGAGGCTCGGCTGCACCCTCCTTCCCTTGGCGATCCCCAGCCGCGTTTCCCTGCCGGACCCTGCCCTGCCCTCCCTCCTTCCCTCGGCGATCCCCAGCCCCATTTCCCTGCCGGACCCTGCCCTGCCCTCCCTCCTTCCCTCGGCGATCCCCAGCCGCATTTCCCTGCCGGACCCTGCCCTGCCCTCCCTCCTCCTGCCGGAATCCCCCGGGATGGGCAGTCACGTGCCCCGCTCCCCCGTCCAGGTCACGCGACCCTCCCGGTGTCGCGGCCACGTGACCTTCCCCCCTCCGGTCGCGGTCACGTGCCCCTCGCGGTGTGGCGGTCACGTGGCCGCCGCCGGATGTCCCGCCAGCAGGCGGGCCGGGTCCGGCCCGCCGGGGCCAGGAAGGGCCGGCGGCCCCGCAGCCCCCCCGCCGCATCGGCCCCGCACCCTGCACAGGGCGGCGGCCTCGCCGAGCAGCTCCGGGCCCTCGGCCTCAAGCTGCGGGAGGTGCCGGGCGATGGGTGAGCGCCGCGATGGGTCTCTCCGGCACTCCCGGGGCCGGCGATTCCCCGGGGCTCTAGCCCCAGAGGCAGAGGGCTTCCTCCTCCCCGCTGGTGGGGAGTCTGTGTTCACGGGGGCCGAGGACTTTCACCTCCCGGGTGGTGGGAACCCTGTGCCCCCCCGGGGGCCGAGGCTTCGTGCCCCCGGTGGTGGGGAGTCTGTGTCCTCCCGGGCGCTGACGGCCTTCCTCGCCTGACTGGGGGGGGGGGCAGTACTCTGCAGGGTTGAGAACTTCCCCTGTGAACCCTGCAAGGATCAGGGGGCTCTGCTCTGCTCCATGTTTCTGTAGGGCCTGAGGGTTCTGCCAGTCCCAGCCCTGCTCCACAGGAGAGCCAAGGTCTCCACTGACCAGCTGTGCAAAGCATAGGATGGTCCATAAGTGTTTGGGTGAAAGGAGCATTGGATGTTTCTGCTGAGAAACGGCTCAGCAAGTCGTTGGTTTGTCCTTTGTTGCATTATGTCACTTGTCCCAATGTCAGTTTAAGACAGTTTGGCCTACCCACCCCCCCAGCACTTTTACCACCTCTGATTTACTGTGTTGGAGCTGATGACATGATCACTCATCTTATATTCTTACTAGCCATTGCAGTTGCAGCAGCCATTCAAGCAGAGAGAATAGGTGCTGTTTCATATTCATATTCTTGATAAACAAACTGGGCATAGCTCTTTTCCTTTCCCTTTAAAACCATATTCCTTCTGCACTGGGTGTTTGTTTAATGCTGTATCTGTTGTCTGTGCCTCAGACACGCCAATTTGTGGTTTCTCTTTTGACAGCAACTGCTTGTTTCGGGCCCTGGGTGACCAACTCGAGGGGCACTCCAGGAACCACCTGAGGCATCGGCAGGAAACGGTGGATTACATGGTGAAGCAGAGGGAGGACTTTGAGCCATTTGTGGAGGATGATGTACCCTTTGAGAAACACGGTATGGGCTCCACAGGGCACTCATGGGAGGGCTTATTGTGCAGTGGGATTCCATTTCCTTGGAGCACCTTCTTACTCACCAGTTCCTCATCCCAGAACCATGTCAGAGCTCCTCTCTGGTTTTTACTAATTCTTTGCATTTCTGTCTCTGTTGATGCTGTAGAAAGATGAGCTGTTAAACTTGCATTAAATTTGTCTTGGAAATTGTTTAAATTTAGGAGAAGCTTGGAGAAGGAATGAGAGGCAAAAAAAGGAAGGAGTAAAAAAAACTTGGTGTTTGCAAAAGGAACTTAAGAAAAATTGTCTAGTTCTCCTAGAATGCTTGTGGGTATTTGGCTGTTTAGGTAAGTGACTTATTTCTTTGGGTTTCATTCTCCTTGGCACTTAATGTTTCATACTGGGAATCCAGTGGAAGATCCAAAGCAGAGGTTAATACAGCCTTTGTCACACCAGCTTTGAGGATGTGCCAGGTACCATATAGGTGATGCATGGAAGTGGTTTGGTCGCTTAGTATGTGGCACTCTTCCTTCTGAGCTAACAGAGGCAGTGGCCTTGCTTAGTCTGTGTGCTTCTTTTTTTTAGAGATTTCTGTGCTAGTTTAAATGCATTAACTTCTGTTGGTGCCAAAGTCTTGCCTGAGCACTTACTGTTTCACAGGTGGTATTTCCCTTCCAGAGTTTCTTGTGCTTGTGTTGAAATTTCACTGCTTGTTATCCCTCCAGTGCTTTTGGAAGTGTCAGAAACTAGGTTTCTAACTCTTCTAAATGTTTTTTCCTTTAGTTTCCAATTTAGCCAAGCCTGGGACCTTTGCTGGCAACGATGCTATTGTGGCCTTTGCAAGGAACAATCAAATCAATGTGGTTATTCACCAGCTTTATGCTCCACTGTGGCAGGTGAGAAAAAACATTTCTACATTTTGGCCTCATTTTTAGCTGATGAATACAAACAGTGTAAAAACTTCCTGATCTGTCAAAAACATTCAGTAGCTGTAGTTAGCTGGCATGATTTAGAGCTGCAGCTTTTACTTACAGTCCAGTCTATTCATAGAATCACAGAACTACAGAATGCTTTGGGTGGGAAGGGACCTCAAAGCCCATCCAGTCTCACCCCCTGCCATGGTCAGGGACACCTCCCACTAGCCAGGTTGCTCCAAGTCCCATCCAACCTGTCCTTGGACACTTCCAGGGATGGGGCAGCCACAGCCTCTCTGGGCAACCTGTGCCAGGGCCTCCCCACCTTCACAGGGAGGAATTCCTGGCCAATATCCCAACTAACTCTGCCCTCTCGCAGTTTGAAGCCATTTCCCCTTGTCCTGACACTTCAGGCCTTGTCCAAAGTCTCTACATCTTATTTGTTGGCTCCTTCAGGTTCTGGAAAGCCACAATTAGGTCACCCCAGAGCCTTTTCTTCTCCAGGCTGAACAATCCCAACTCTCTCAGCCTTTCCTCATGGGAGAGCTGCTCCATCCTTCTGATTATCTTGGTGACCTCCTCTGGTCTTGCTCCAGAGTGGAGAGAGGTCTCTCTAATGAGAGCTGAATTGGCTAATTTTCAGAATAATCTTTCAAAAGCTTTGGGATTTGTTCAATACTTATTCAAGCACTGACAGAGGAAAATAAAGGTTACTGAGTTTCAACATGTTGAATAACCTAATAGGATAAAAAGCAGGGGTTAATAGAACCAAATGTTGAGTTGGAATCTAAAGGTGAATAAGTGTGAAATAGATGAATGGAGAATTATTTGTTGGGAAACCTGAAGTTATTAGTGCAGCACAAACCACAGACAGGGTTGAAAGGTGACTTGGTGCATGGTCTGGGAGTGGAGATAATGCGATTCACAGACGTAAAAGGGTTGAGAAACTCTGCAGCCCTAAAGCAAAGCAGTTCTGGTCCTTTGCTTACTGACGTCTGCTCTGGGAGAGCTATCAGGTCTGTGAACTCGGGCTGACAGGTCAAGCCAAGGAGGTTTGCAAGTGCAGTGGGATTTTCTGCATTCCTGGCAGGAGCTGGAATGCTGGGTAGCTCTTAGCCAAGAGTTTGATGATCAGGGTAGGAATTATTCTTGCAGTCAGTACAGATAATATCAGAGCAAGAGTTTTCTGTGGAAACTGCTGTACTTGGTGCTGACAAAGCAAAGGGACATTTGATTGTTAACAGTGTTCCTGAGTAGAGTTAATACATTTTCATGGATTGGCTTTCTTTTAAAACCAAAACACAGCCACTTGGAATCCTGTTAAAAAAGCATTTTGTCCCAGCTGCAGATCAACACTTACTCTGAGTGACCGTTTCCACTGTTATCATCACTTGAATGGACTCTCTTTCCTCATATTTGAGGGGAAAGTAATATTGTACATTCCCCAGGAGCATTGCTGAAGTTGGATCTGGGAAGATGGTCATAAAACTGATAGCTGCTGTGGAAAGTTTAGGAAATAGTTCTGAGCTTTCCACAGAAATATTTTCATCCCACATTTTGTTTGTTATAACAGACCAACGTTGAGTATCTGGCTTTCAAACCTTCTCCTTGAGGCAGAAGCTCTGTTGTTACTGGAGGCACAGCTGAATTTTTAGATCAGCTCTTCCTGTTTAAAAAGCTTCAGTAACAACGTACTCGCTTCCTGGCCAAGAGAATTAACACTTGGACAAATCTGATGCTGAGGTTGATTCCAAATCCTCATTTGCAATTTATTTCTTTTGTGTAGATCCGGGGCACAGACAAGAGCAATGTGAGGGAGCTGCACATTGCCTATCGTTACGGGGAGCACTATGACAGTGTGAGGAGGATCAACGATGACTCGGAAGCTCCAGCATATCTTCAGATGGAGGTTGGTTGTGACAGAATTACTTGAGCCAGCTGTAGGTGATAAATAAAGCTGATGAATGTTGGCAGTTGATTTCCTTTCTCATTTGCCTTGGGATTGAGGGAAGAGTGTGGTCCCTGTGTTGTGCTGGGTTAGCAAAGGTTGTTGTAGCTCATGCCGCCAGCTCTCCTGAGAATGGCTGTGAAGGGTTCCAACTTCTGGGTTGGAAATCAGTTCCAAACCTGATGCTGTGGTGTGGGCTGTCTGGAAGCAACCACATCTAAATTACATAGTCATGCACCTCAAGTGGGAAAACAAAAAGAAGGGAGGAAAGAGCTGGAAATGCAACAGCTGGATGCAGTTGTCCTTTTCATATGTCACTTTTTGATCTTGAGGAGTAATTGTGCTGTGCTTGAGGCTCTCTGCACACAGCTGTGTGACTGTATTAAAATTAATCAATTTATAGGCTTGTTTATTGGTATTCATGGTGGTGTAGTACATGAGAGTACTGCAGGAGACAGGGGAAACTGCCAGTGATGATGGAAGTTACAGTATTTCCAAAATGCTTTGACACACAATGTTTCTGAGAAAAGTATTCAATAATAATTACATTTATTAGATTTTTTTTGTTTGCATGCTGTGTTATCTGCTGGGCTTTGCTTTTCTTCAGATGCTTTGCAAAAACCATGCAAATAAGACAGAGGAAGTGAAGCCACAGAAGGGCAACTCTGAGGATGAGACTGAAGTGGAAGTGGAAGATGCTGTACAAAAAGTGTGCAATGCAACAGGGTGTTCAGTAAGTACTGAGGAGCCTTTTTGTGCTTAGTGTTCAAATGTCCTTGATACATGAAAGCATGAAAGTAGTCCTGGGAAAAATTCTAAAAAATATTCACCTTGGACAATTTCAGTACCACAGCCCTAAACCAGGATGGATTTCATCCTAGAGTCAACCCTTAAATGCAGATGAAATACCTGCTCTGTGTGGATACCTAATAATTCTGGAAAGCTTGTCTTGCAATCTGTCAGAAAATTCACTTGGAAACAAAGCTTGTAAGATTTGAAATCATTTGTGGATGTTGAATATCCCACATAACTGGATAATCTGTGACTCTTGGCTGTGCAAATGCTTAGAATAGAAAGGGCCAAGAGTGAAACAACTATGCTGAAAGAGCATATTTGTTTTTCTTGATACCTTCAGGAATTTAAGGTTTTCCCCCTCACCTTTTTCAGAAATGAAGCACTAATTGAACAATCATAAAGGCAGCAGCCCCCTCTCTGTGGAGCAGGTGGCTGATAAGTGAATGTGTGTCAGAGATTTGAACTCCTTCAGTGTTCTCCTTCTCTTGTGGACAGGATATAGATTTAGTAAGCCACGTCCTGGAAGTGGAGGATTACAGTATAGAATCTGCAATATTTGCCATCTTACAAGTGAAGGAAGGAGAAGGAACAGGTGAGTGCACAGAGTTTGTCACCTGGGGCTTCATGTGCACATGACACCCATGTTCCCTGGGGACAGCAGCAGGACAGTTGGGGTTTGCTGTTGTGTGCTCCCACTTCAGCCTTCTCTGCTCAGGAAGGTGGTTAGTGAGGGAAGCCTCAATCCAGCTTCCAAAAAAACCCACTGCTCCAGAAATTCGGGAAGAAGGAATTGGCTGACAGTGCAACAGCTCCTGGGTAGCGTGTCTAAGGAAAACCTGTTGTTGCTAGGTACTGAGGAGCAGCAGGAACCCCAGAGCAGGGATCAGAAGTCCTGCAGCAAAACACTATGGGAGGAGAATGGAAGCGGTTCAAGAATCTTTGGAAATCAGAGCTTGCATCAAAGTGAAACAGGAAACAGCAAAGGACAGGCTGGATCCAGTGAAGAGAACCAAGCCAGCAGGAACCCAAAGGTGTGTGGGGGAGGGTTTGATGTGAGCACCCTTTAACACTTAGGGGATGGCTTACTCAGCAACTCTCTTCCAATCCAAAAGAGTTTCTGCTCTCTGCATTTTATCATTGCTACAGCTGTGACTTCTCTGATAACAAACATTTCCTAGTGACTCGTGGCACTCCTCCCAAAACAGCCTGAAATAAAGTCCTGATAAATAGTTAGGAATGTTCTCTGGCTGCTGCCTTGATATCTGGTTGTCTCTTTTCCAGTGTGTTATTTTTTTCCCAGCTGAGCAGATGATGTGTGGTTTGAACTTTGTGTTTTCACCCTTCCCTTTCAGGCAGCTAAAAAACAGAAGAAGGAGCAGCAGAGGCTGGAGAAGAAGAAGCGGCAGGAGGAGAGGCACCGGCAGAAGGTCTTGGCCATGAAGAACAACTGTGCAGACAACAGAACAGAGACAGACCCCACCAACCACATCACCTTGGTGAAGACCATGGCAGCCCTAAACATATGACTCCGTGTGTGCTGAGTACTCTGGGGAGAAAAGCAAATAAAACTGATGAAGACAAAACTCCCCCTGAGCAAATTTCCAGACACCATTTGTTACCTTAAAATGGGTTTCTGCAGAGATTTCCAAGGACAAGAGAAATTCCTGTTCCTTTGGTTGTGGGGAGGACAGTTACTCAGTGATTCTGCATCAACCTGTGTGTGAGAAGAGTTGTTTGAACTTAAAAAGTAGAGACTTAGGTTTGTAATTTTGGAGTTAGATGAAGATGAGAACCTTTTTTTCACATAGCAGTGTCACATTTGCTTTGACATCTCTTGATGTCCCTGGATTTTTTTTTTATTTGCTTATGTTTGGAGAAGCTTTATTTTACTTTTCTGTCAGGGAAAGATTAACAAATCTCAACTCAGGAACAAGTTTGGTGGGGGTTTTTCTATTTAAATTTAAAAGAAGTCTCAGAATCCTTTCCAAAGCAAAGTGTGTCAGCCAGGATTGTCTCAAACATGACATTCCTCTTTGCCAGGCGGGAATGCAGTGACAAGTTTTAATCTCACTAGAACTGTTGGCCTTGTACTGGGCTGGTTCAGAACATGAAGGGAAAACGGGATTGCTGCATCCATGCTTGCTGAAGTTTGGGACCAGCTCCTTTGCTACCTGAGACCTGTAGAGAGAAATAAACCCACCCAAAATAATAATACCAGTGGATTCATGAGACTGCAGAGCCAACTCATCTGACCTGGTGATGGTTGATGAGGCTGTAAAAATGACAGGCGCAGGCAGGAGATTTCTGATGAGTGTTGTTACTTGGACATCTGGAATCTCATCCCCTTTGTCATATTTTGGAGCTTTTGGGCTACTCCAGAACTTTAGTCCAAGCCAGGAACTTGATAGATGTTAGTCTCCAAATTACGTTAGTGTAGCTAAAGGAACAAGAGTCCTGGGAACAAGCTTCCAAGCAGCAGTATTTCCTGGGAAACCTGCCTATTTCACTTCATAAACCAAGCTTTTTCCAGGGTAGGATTTTTCCATCTTAAATTCCATTTTGGTGAGGTCACCAAGTAGGATGTACAGCTTGACTCTGGTGGTGGTTTCCACTGTAGGACTGAGGATTTGGACTGAGGTGAAAGGACTGTGGGATTCAGCTCTGGATTTATGGCTCCCAGTGTTTCAGGTTTACTCAGGTTTTTGGATTTGTGACAAGCACTAAGTTTGAGGAAAGCACATGTGCACTTACACGACAGCAGGAAACACCTCATCAGCCAGGGCAGAGGTGAAAGGGATTTTTTGAAAGTAAGGAACGTTGCTTTTGAAAAAAAATCTATGTGTGCTTTGAAGTTTATAAATCAACATGAAAATATAAATGCCTTTTTTTACTGAACTGCCAAGATCTGCACTGGTACTTTGTGTGCTCTGCTGCTGTTAGTTGAAGAATAAAAAGAAGGCTCTCCTGTAAGAATTCCTGGTTTAGGAATTCCTTTTCTCCAAGACTATAATTTTTACAACAGTGGAAAGAGAGGCAACTCACAGCTTAGTGGGGAGGAAATGCAAATCACTTCAGTGTGTGATCAGTTGTGACAGTGGGTGTAGCAAGGCAGTTCAAGTATGGAGCCTGAGAGCTGTGAAGGGAGTTGTCCTGGAGGCTGAGCTTCTGTATGGAGGGAACTCAAAACCTCACCCCATCATGTCCAGAATGAAAGGGCAGTTCTGCAACAGCGGCACAAAAAGCAGAGAGGCTGGTCAGCAACTCATGGCCATCAATACCTGGAACTAAATCTGGGGCTAAAAATGCTTTAATTTCCAAGTTTAATATGATTAAAATAAACCTTCAATGTGCTGGGCTCTTAAATCATGATAGAGCAGTCAAATTCCCTTTGTTTCTGCCAGGATAGCTTTGTGCCTGCACAACCATTGTATATCATGTTAAAACTTATTTTTTCTCTTTTAAATTTTCTTGTCAAAGTTTCCACCTTCCCAATCTGTTATTTTTTTTCTAGGGAATTTTTAGGCAACATTGCTCATGAAAATCAGCTTTATGTAGAGAATTTGCTTTGTAAACAGGTCATGGCTTTTCCTTGCAGGAGGAAGGGGAGGTGAGAAACGAGAGCAGAGGCACATCATGATTCATAGCTTGTGTTTACTTGTTGGTGGAGCTTCGTAATCCATGGTCCAAGGATGGACAGTAAGCACTGGATATTCCCTTGGGATCTGAGGAGGATGACTCTTTGTTATTAGCTGCTGGCTGACATCTCTGAGGGTGTTTTGGCTGCTGCCAGATCAGCAGTGGGGTCACCATCAGCCTCTCAAGGGCGAGTACACAGTAGGATGATGTAGCACAGCCACTTTCCCTGCACCCTATCTACTTACATCATCTTCCCTGGACTTATTTTTCCCAAATCCTGCCCCTGCAGGTCAGGAGTTCAGTTGAACTGGAAGTTTTAAGCATTTAGCCAGGTTCTGGATGACCTCTCTAAGTGTTTCTGCGTATGGGAGGGTTTTCTGCCTGTGCTGCTCCATGTCTCATCCTTTTTTCCTTCTTGGGAGCTTCCTTTTGGTTATCTCACAGCTTTGCCATGACATTCATGGTATCCACATCTGCACAGCTTCAGGAACTGCAGAACAGGAAGGAAATTGTGCATGAAAAATGTTCCATACTCCAGTGTTGGATATAAGAGATGATTTGTGCTGGTATTGAGCTATAGGGTCTTTCCTTGGTGCTGCCTCGTTGCAGGAACCAGATTTAGAGGGCAGTGTTGGCTCTGTCCCAGCTCTTCTCTCAAAATCCTTTAGTGGCTATAGAAAATGAGTAGAAATGAGTGGAGTTATAAAGATACTGCATTTACTGTGGGAACGTGAGGGTGAGGTGGAGATATTGCTTGTGATGAAACACATGACTGGAGTCAGGCAGGAGCTCTCTAGTGCTGAGGTGAAACTCAAAGAAATTGCCCTTAAAACTCCTTTATTTTAAGCAGAACAACACATCTCCAGAGGCAGCCTTAAAGCTAGAGTTGCCTCCATCAAGGCCTGGGGCTGTGGCACAGCCAGCCCTGGCTTGTTAGAGATAATTAGGGCTTATTTGGGATCATGTGCAGTTCTCGTGAGGGACGAGGTAGCTGCAGGGAGTGGCAGCCTGAGGAGACTTGTCTGGACTTGCTGGAGATGGGGTGCAAGTAAAGGTCACATTAAACCTCTGAGACCCCACCACTGGACTCCCCCATGCCTGCAGTGATGTTAATTGCTTAAATGGTCGTTAGGAACAGGATGGGGACGGATTGAGGCCAAGCTCTCAGAGGGAAGCTGGGGTTGGAGCCTGGTTTGGGGTGCAGCAGCCACTCACTCTTTCTACGGTCATTTTTTTTTCTCTGTAGCTCTTAAGATTTACTGGTTGGCTGCTAAAATGTCACTTCTGCTCAATTTTTTAAGAAAAAGATGCTAAACTTTGTGCAGGTGTAAATATTGACTTCAGAAAAACAACTCTGAGGCTCCGTGCTGCTTCCTACTCTTCCACCATTGATTCCCAAAACACAATCCTGGAGATGCTTTACAAATTTCCTTTGAAAATGTATCTTTATTTGCAGAGTTTCCCTCATTTTTATGAGTTTTTTAATCATAGGGAGCAGGTTTTCCCTGTGCACTGGCTCAGGTTTTCCCTGTGCACTGGCTCCAGGGAAAGGTGCTGGACACCTTTGTGGTGCCACAGGGCTCTGCCGTGTCCCACTTGACTGCAGGGAATGCAGAACCCCCACCATTTCCATGGATTTTTGTCGGGGTTTGACCCTGGTGTGTTTAGCAGGAAGGTGCTTGGCCCTTGCACTTAGAGTTGGGATAATTCTTGTAACAATTGTGGTAGGTCCCGGCTGCCCTCTGGAAACACTCAGCTGCCTTCTTGTCGCATACACAGGTCACTGTTTGGCACTGGTTCCCAGTTCCTGGAAGAAAATTTGGGGGGCCATGCAGACAGGCAAAGAGTGGGAGAGTCACAGGGTGTTTTTGGGACCGTCCCCACCGCATATGCAGACCCCTGGGTTGAATTTGGGGTATCTCAGGTACTCTCACCTCTGGTGTGTGGAGCTGTCTGGCGGTGGGGTGACCCTTTAATTCACTTTATCCCTGGGGGGTGTGTGGATAGTTGCTTGGATCATAGGGATATGCTTTGTTTTGGTCTGTGAAATAATGTGTTTGCTCTGGGGAAATCGGGGTAGCTGGTCCCTATCCAGGATGGGAGGGTCACCTCAGACCCTCAGTATTTGGCCTCTAGGGAAGGACAAGGCTCCTCCTTAGGGAAGTCTCCAAGCTCTAAACTTCACCATAATCCAGCAAATATTTATTTGCCCTATTCCTGGCACTTTCCCTGTATTTTCACCCCCTTTGCTGTGAGTGGTTGCCAGGCCAGGATGGTCTAAAGGACACCTTGGAATACAAGCATGGATGGTCTGTGTCTTCTCACTTGGAGCTTCGCCTGTGCACCGGCTCTTACCGCAGGTTATTTGGCTTCCCTGGAGGAAGTATTTGTAGGTGACCACTTTGGGACTGCAGTGTGAGGAAGCCAACTTCTTACAGCAGCAATCGTGGGCATGGCAGCACCTGAGAGCACAGGAGCTGTGGTCAAGACAGGATGGGGGACAGTTGGGACAACCTTACATTGGTTGAACATCAACCATGTGCATTGTTCCCATTGGCTGCTGCTGTTAAAACACTTTTAGAGAAGTTTTAAGGACAAGCAACAATTTTCTCATTGCTCTCTGCTCCCTGAAGCAGGGCAAAATTTCCCTCACTGTACCCAGGGAGGTGGGGAGGGCTGGGGCACCTTCTCTGCCTTCACCAGATCACAACTTACCTGTCAGTGGCATCCAGGGGCTTTTTGGATCCCCCCAAGCCACAGTAACAGCCGTAACCATTGTAGGACACTGGAGATTTCCAGGTCTTGTACTTAATCATCGCTCCAAACAGGAGCACATTGCAACTGGCGAGGGCCAGTCCTACCACTGGAGAAGTTGTTTAGGAGCACTGGGAAAAGCAACCTCCCATCCTACCCTTCCACAGCAAAAATGAGCATTTTCACCCTTCCTATCTGCATGGATAGAAGCCATGAGCACCAGGCTTTCCTGGAGGGTGGGAGCTGGCAGGGGATTACTCACAGAAGAGGAGCAGTGAGATGAGCTTCATGTCTGGCAGTGGCAGCTCCAGGGTTTGGTGAACCTGAGGTGCTGCCAGTCACATCTTATACAGTCATTTATATGTACACTTGGCAAGGCCCTTCCTTTGGAGGGCAAATGTTGACAATCTTCACCATATTGCTCTTGCTATGTGTGCAAGTCCCTTGGCACTGCTGGAGGCTCCAGGTGCCTTATACTGGCGGAGCCCTTGGCAGGGGAGGATTTGGTGGACTGGGATGAGTATGGTAGACTGGGGTCAGCTCCCTGCATGGCTCTGGGTATCTCAGTATCTCAGTGCCTCCCTGAGCAAAATGGGAGAACCTGAGGGAGAACAGGAACCACTTAGTGGAAGATGTCCCTGCCCATGGCAGAGGGTGGAATGAGATGAGCTTTAAAGTCCCTTCCAATTCAAACCAATCTGTGATACCATGATTCACTTTCTTCCTGGATGACTATATAAGTTTTTTGATGTCTTGGATAGAAAACACCACTCTATGTCTTAGTGTTTCCATCCTGACTTAACTGGGCAGGGAAAAAAAGGCAGCCAGTGCAAAGCATCCTCCACTTCTGACTTACCAGAGTGCATGAGATGCAACACTGGGAGCAAAAGAAGATCCTGTGGTTCTCCAGAATGGCTGTGGCTGGAAATAGGGCTGAGCAGAGGCCACATACGGTGGGTTTTTTGGTAGTGGGGACTTCTGAGGTCCCAAATGCCCCTTGCACATGGGGATGCTCTGTCCCTCTCCCTGTGTGTGCTGAGCACTGTGTTTTGCTCTCAAAAAGGTGAACCCATGGCATGAGGTGTCTGGCTCACCTTTATTTTGAAACAAAAGAAGGCAAGTGGTGTATTAATGGAAGGGGAAAAAGAGAGAGTGGTTGTTTGTTCTGAGAGAATCTGTAATTAAATAGATGATGCTGAACAATCATTTAGCAGATTTCTTCTGGCAGATATTGCAGATGCCCAGTGCTCTTCTGCTTTTTGGAGAACCCCAGCATGGGCAGGCACTGAGGCAGGGGAGGAAATCCCCCATGTCTGGTAGGGAAACTGAGGCAGGGAACAGGGATGCAACTTGTGTGGGAATCAGAGAGGTGGTGAGAAAAAGGAACTCAGCTCAGCAAAATCTCTTCCCCCTTCTGGTATGGGATGTTTGTCTCATCAGCTCTCTGGGCTAATTTAAGCAGACCCCTTGGACAGCATTGAGTTAAAGACCTGAACCAGGGCTTGCCATAATTCAGGATTTTCCAAGTCCACAACCAGTTTTATCACTGAGAAATAAGGTATATTTTTATCAAACTGGCTGAGCTCCACGTGAAAGCCTCTCCACCCCAGCCCCTCTACCTGTGCCAGGTTTGCAGTATCCCTTCTCCAAGTGGGAAATAAGCCCCAGCAGGGCCAAATGCCTCCTGGAAGGATGTGGATTTTGTTTCACAGTACAAAACCCACAACTTTTCCAACCCAGTTTATTGCTATGTATCTGAGCCAACACATCAGCACTTGGAGCTCCGTATGAATGGATTTGTACAGCCGGATGTCCAAGCAGGAAAATACATGGATAGTTAAAATTCACTCAGAGTTTACAAAGGGATAGTGTGATTCAGTTTATCTTAGCCTGAAATCTGTCTGGGATATCCTGTCGGTGAGGATTTGATCCTTGATTTGTGCCTTGCAAACAACAGCTGCTGGGTGAAGGGCTGCCCCCTCCTTCCTCATCTCCCCTAGGATTACATGGTGCTGGAGGAGGAAGAGGAGGGCTAGAAGGGCCTGATTCCTGGGTGACAGCTGGTGGGAAGCATCACTAATGTAAGGGACATTGCCTGACCCCATTGACTTCAGCTTTGGGGCAAACCAGGGAGGGAATTCCAGCTGGGCATCCCCTGAGGAAATAGTGTTTTGTTGCTGTTTCTGTGGCTTTATTTCATTGCTGAGCCCCAAGGGGATTTGGAGCACCGAGACCTCCCCGAGGTCAACCCTGCAGGGCACAAAACCTGCGCAATGGGAGGTTTTTTCCTAAGGGATGTGCTCGGGGTTGTTGCAGAATTGGGCCAAAACATTCTTTTCTGGTGAGAAGTCTGTTTTGCTCAGCACTGGTGTGAGGCAAGCTCCCAGCCACCCCAGCACAACAGAGGTTCAGGGAATCATAGAATATCCCAAGTTGGAAGGGGCTCACAGGGATCATTGAACTCCAGACCCGATCCTCCCACGGCATCGTGCCTGCTCCAGCCCTTCCACCCGCTTCCACCTCTCCATCTTGGAAAAAGAATGGACATTTTCAGAGCCTGAAGGCTCAGGGCTAAGTGGGGCAGTTCAGGGGTGCAGCTGCACCTTGGTGGGAATTGTGTCACCTCACTGGTGTAATTTTTTTCAGGTATATTAACAGAAAACCTGTCTGAGAGGCAAGGGGTGGTCACTGGGCTCAGCTGAGTCACGGCACACTGAGGACCGGTGCTTTGGGCTCTCTGTTTTTATTTGGAACAACAGTGGGTGAAGCAAGAAGCGGAGAGAGTGGACAGGCTTGCAAGGAGGGCCGGAGCCAAGGGGAGATGCTCCCGCTGGTTCCCTATGCCCCTCACAGGGACGAGGGGCAGGTGTCCACCCCTCCCTTTTTTGCTGTGCTGAAACATCGCGTCAGCGCTGCTCCCCCTCCTCAGATCCAGTGGACACTGACGCAACTTCACCGGAGGGTTGTTGTCCTCGTGCCAAAGCCAAAAAGCCCCGAGGAGGAGACTCGCCAGGGCTGGGAAGCGCTGCCGGAGCCGCCCGTTCACGGGTCAGCCCGGAGGTGGTTTTGCAAAGGGAATTTTTTGCTTCAACACCTCCCGGCTCGTCCCCGGCACTTGGTGGGGCGCCGGAGCAGCCTCTGGCCACGCATGCGGCACAGCCGGGCCGCCCGCTCGCACCTGCAGGCACTTCTCTGGCACCACGTCCCCGACCCTGCAGGGGCCGCACAGCACACCTGAGAGCTTCATTTGGCCGTATCTCTCGGGGGCTGCCCAAAAAAGGGCACCACAAGGGAGGGAGGTGATCTGGAAAGGGGCATCCCAAGGCAAGGGGGTGAGGACTCACTGCAGGTGGGGATTCCTGCCTGGGGTGCTGAGAGGGGCTGGACGGGTCCCACGCGGCACCGCCGAGCCGCCAGCTTGGCATAGCAGCAGGCACGGAGCAGGCAGCACCTGCAGGGAGAAGGAGAGCCTGGACTCATCTGGAATGTGGCACCGGCTGCTTCTGATCTACCTGTCATAAGCTCTGCGAGCTGGGCGGGAAGAGCTGCCAGCTTTGCATCCTCTGTTCTGAGTCGCCCAGCAGCTGCTCTTTCCAGCCCGTTCCCATGCCCCTGCTTCCCTGTGCAAGCCCTGCCCAGCATCCTGGCTTCAGGACCATCCCTCTCCACTGATGCCATCCCATGAGCAGGCAGTTGTCACTGGCACTATCATACTGACTGCAGGGCTGGAATTAGGGGTGAACACTGAGCTTTCCCTGCTTCCCAAAAACCCATTCCCTTCCTGCTGCTGCCCAACACCTGGTCTGCACTTTGCAAAGCTTCAGGTTGGGCTGATGGGGTTGTGCACAGCCTTGGGATTACCCCAGGGACAGCATTAGCCCTCTGGGGCCAGTGTTAGCCCTCTGGGGCAGCGTTGCCTGTACCGGTCCAACGAAGCCCTTGAGGTGCCTGATCCCAAGTAGCATCCATGGGCAGTCAGATTTCCTACAGTGCTTCCCTCGAGTCCCGGCGTGTAGGTACGTGGGTGCTTCCCATGAGCTGTGAACACACATGGAATGACTGAAAAAAGTGATTTTTTTTTTTTTTTTTTTAGGTTATATGCAGAAATGAGACCTGGGGAACAGGGGAGGAGAGGAGACAGTCTCCCTGAGGAGTGCACAGGAGTTTGGGAATGCACACTGGCAAAGGGATGGAGCCTGGCTCCTGTCTATGGGTCAGGGATGCACTTACTGCAGGCAAACAGCATTGTCAGCACCAGCAGGACCTTCATCTTCCTCTCACCTGGGCCTGGGAGAAGAAAGAGAGGCCAGGCTCAGCCAGGCTGGTGCTTGGCTGGTGCTGCCATGCAAACTTTCCTCTCTGAAATTGGGCCAAATCACCCCAAAATTTGGAATGAAGAAAGCAGCTGGGACTCCTCACATCTGTGTTTCTGCCTCTTGGCTGACAGCAAGTGGTTTCTGAGGCTGTTCCACCACCTGAGCATTCCCACCCACTGTCCCACCACCTCAATATCCCCCACCTCCCATCCCACCACCAAAGCATGGTCCTCATGTCCACTAGCCCAGCAGCTCCCACTCACTATCCCACCACCTAAGCATGTCCCACCTGTCCCACCTGTCCCACCATTCCAACATCCCCCACCTCCTGTCCCACTACTTTTGGCACTTCTTCCCCTGTGGTCCAACATCCCAGCTGCGTTTTTATCTGGGAACAATGACACTTTCCCTACACTTTTTTTCCCTCCCAGCAGAAGTCAGTATTCCCGCTGCCTCCTCCCCACACCCCCCCGTATTTTTGTTTCCATAACAGGGGGATGGGGAGGGGGGGAGTTGCTCACCGGGGGATCTTCCTCGCTGTCAGTCCGTCCTCCCGGGGAGAGCCTGCCCTCCGTGTCCGGCCCGCAGGCTCCGAACTGGAAACGTCGAAATGACTCCTCTGTCCCAAAAACACTGAGTGCTACGCCCCTTCCCTCGCCGGCCAACCCCCCTCGCCCCGTGGGCTGCAACTCGGAGTGACGCAGGGACCGAGTTCTTGGAAAGTTTTGGGAAGATGTTGATTATTTACAGGGATTTCTGTCCCTACCCAGCAGCAGCAACTCTCAGAGGACGGAATGGTTTAAGCACATTGTTTATTTTCACATTACTTAAATTTACAGCAGCACAGGCAGGAATGCAGGGAGTTCCAGATTCCAGCTCCTATCACTTGCACAAGTAATTAGGGTAGAACTGGTAGCGTTTCCTGTAGCTCCTGACGTTTTTCTTCAGGCACAGCGCCAGGCTGCGGTCGCACTCACAGGAGAGCTGAGCACACCACGAGTCCTTTCCTGTGGGAAGAGCCAGAGTCAGCCCTGGCTTTAGGATGGGCTGACACGCCCTTTTCCTGGGTCCTACTCACTGCAAAAGGGGATGCCGTGGTGCCCGTTGTATTGGTAGCTCTGCTTCTTGGCGTCACAGTCATGGCTCAGGAGGCTGAGGTAGCAGGTATCGTGCAGCTGGCAGCACCTGCGGGGAGATCAAAACTTTAGGGGTTGGGCTTTTCCTTCCCTCACCCCCCAAATTTGAAAATATTCAAGGATGTGTTCAGGCAGGGGGGGTTTAGGTGGGTTCTCACCTGTCTGAGGTGTCCTTGGGCTGCCCCTTGCCCCCCAGGCCGCAGTAGCAGCCATAGAAGGCGTAGTGCAGCAAAGCGTTTTTCCCTGTCACCTCCGTGATCATGTTGTGCAGCTGCAAGAGGCTCCCATGGGCTGGGGACAAGCCTGGAGAGGGGAAATCAGGGATCACGCTGATTCCCAGCCCCCCTGCAGCATCTCCATCCCTTCAGCCCCCAAACTAGCACCAGGCTGGTGATGTCTTAGAAATTATAAGACAACGGAGAGGGAATTTGTTCCCAGCTTAGTGCAGGAGAGTTGTTACATATTTAGGAGAGGTGGTGATGGGAAAAGGTGAAGAAATCACCAGCCTGGTCCTAGTTTCCATAGATGTAACTGCACAGGGAGCCGTGGGACTGGTGGAAGTGAGGACACTTACGCCAGGCAAACAGCGCAGAGAGGGCCAGGAGAGAATTCATCCTTCTGACAGCCCTGGGAGAGGAAACCAAACCATTCCCTGTTATAGCAAAACCAAGCCATTCCCTCTTATACCAAAACAAAACCATTCCCTGTTATCCCTTCTTTCTTCCTCCTCAACTGGGAGCAGAGATACTCCCCCTCTCTGGGGACCAGAGAAGATGAGGGGGGTGAAGATGCACCTGTCACTTCAGCACAAAGCATTGGGGAGGGAAAGTGATGGGAATCATATGGTGCAGTTGTGGAAAAAAGCAAAATGAAGAGAAAGGGAGAAAAGTTGGTGGAATTGTCAGCCCTTGATGGCTGCACCCACTGCTCTTCCTCCAGGCTGGCATCTCAGGTAGCATCTCCTTTGCTCCTGCTTTCATGGCATGGATTTTCCTCCCATATTGCTTCTGGTTAAAGTAGAAAAGGGAGAAAAAGCATTTCTCCATCCCCACTTACCTTGGGAAAGCTGCTGCTGGCTTGCAGTGCCCTGCAGCCAGCTGGGCTTACTTTATATAGGGTTTGCTCACATCTGTCTGGGACTCCTTTGACTCAAATGTTGCTGACTGGGCTTTTCTGCAAAGGAGAAGGCGCCTTTACAAGAGTGTTAGAAAGCCCCCCCAGTGCACCAGCTCTGTACCTCACACACAGGGGCTGGTGCTGGGTGGGATGAAGTGGCAAAGCAGCGTCACTTCCACCCTGAGGAGGAAGCCAACACCCCCTGATCCGGGTCAGAAAAGCCTGAAGATCTTTTCCTTTGTCCTTCCCAGCACCACAGAGCCATATCAGGGGGAAAGAACAGCCCTGGTTCAGCGTGGGCAGGAATGAAGCAAGTTTGGGATTTTCAAGGGGATGTACAGTTTGGGAACTGACCCTCTGCAAAACTGGTTCAGGGGGAGTTATCAGTTGTTTGGGGAAAATCTGTGGTCAAACTGAAAGTATTTCTAAGTATGCAGTTCCCAGAGACATGAGGTCGGGCAGACACTGGATTATTAAACCCTCCCTCACTGTGCTAAAAAAGATGAATCAAAATTAATGTTTTGTGGTGAGCAAATGCAACTTCCCTTATTTTATTCTTTATGATTTTTCCACACCCTCATTACAGCTCTTCTGCAGAAACCATTCAGTCACCAACTGCCCTCCTAAATTAGCATCCATCTAATTTAGCTGATCATGGTTTTGAAATCTTCCTTCCTCTGTGGATGGCTATTCTTTAACCTTAATTTTCATAGAATCTCATAATGGTTTGGGTTGGAAGGGACCTTAAAGCTCATCTCATTCCACCCCCTGCCATGAGCAGGGACACCTTCCACTATCCCAGGTTGCTCCAAGCCCTGTCCAACCTGGTCTTGAACACTTCCAGGGATGAGGCAGCCACAGCTTCTCTGGTCAACCTGTTCCCCAAACTTATTGCTCCATGTTTGGATAGACCTGTGAATTACAGCCCTATTGGGACCACGGCAGTATTGGGATGTTGGGCAGAGGGTGTGGCTGAGGTGTGGGATGCAGAAGTGCTCCCCAAACTCAGCAGCCACCATTGCGGTGCCTCAGTCTCAGTGGCCCTCAGAGAAAAACACCCCAGAATCAGTTTGCATTCCTTTTGTTGTAGGTCTTTATTATCTTTGCTAGGAAATGAAATCAAGGAAGGAGGAAAGGACAAAAAAGAGGACATTGGTGTGTCTTTCTGGAAACTGGGGGGGTTTCCATCCATGATGTGTGTGTGCCCTTTCTCACCCTGAGCACCTCGCAGGGAGCCTCGTGGGCTCTGGTTCTGCTCAGCCCCCACGCCAGGCTTTTTTTTTTTTTTTTCCTTGCCATAGCAATGGGGGAAACCAGACAAAATCTGTAGCTCTGTGTGCAGGTTCTCTCTCCTCAGCACTGGAGCTTGTTTCCTTGGCATTTCAGCTTGAAGTAGAAGCGGTAGGAATGACTGTACGAAGGCAGCGTGCTTGCGAAGCACAAGGCCACTGCTGTGTCACACAGGCACGTCTCTCTCTCACACCAGCTCTGCTGGTTACCTGTGGGGTGGAAACACAGTGCCCTGTGGTGGCTTTTCTGGTGGGGTCTCCTCAGGACACCTGCACTGCTTGGAGCTTCCTGGGGGAAGTGGATGAAACAGTGTCCCAGTGCTTGGTCTCTCCAACTTGTTGCATCCCTTGCAATGCCCATTTAATTATCAGATCTGGACAGGAATCAGGCTGGTTTCACCCCAGGGGTTGCCCTCTTGATTGCCCTGCTCCAGGAATGGGGTGTCATGGGGAGCAGTGCTGGTTCCCCACCTCCATGAAACCCCTTTTCCATACTCACTGCAGGTGATGTGTCCGTCATCGGTGGTGAAGGTGTACGGGGTGATCAAGGGGCTGCACTTGCCCTCCCTCACCCTCCTGTAGCAGCAGTCGTGGGCTTGGCAGCACCTGTGGGGACACCACGTCAAACTGCGGCCCCACAACCCTCCCTTACCACACCTGGAGGGTAGAGGAAGGTCCAGCCTCAAAGTTGAGGTGACCCGGAGGAGGGGATGGTCGGGCAATAGCAGGACGTGGCTGGGGAACGGGGCAAACCCCCAGCTCAGAGTACAGGAGCTGCAGGGGGAGGGGCTTTTTAGGGACTGCCCTTCACTGGGGTGGGTGAGTGGTGATGCTGTTCCAGATACTCACCGGTCGGTGGGATCCACGGGGGTCCCCCTGCCCCCAATGCCACAGAAACACCCATACCAGCTGTAGGAGAGCAGGGCACTTTTCCCGGTGGTCGACCTGATCATCCGCTCCAGCTCCAGGACGCTGGTGCCAGCTGGGAGCAGCCCTGTGGAGAGGCAGAGGGATGGGGCTTGTGCCGGTGCAGAGTGGGGAGGCTGGTGGTGTTCCCGACACCTCACACCAGGCAGGGAATTAAATAAGTCTGAGATTGCTGGAAACACACTTTCAGGAGTTTGAACCATGAGGAGCCCTAACACCCTCCCAAGGATTACAGTCATAAAATCGTAGAATTCCAGAATGGTTTGGGAATGAAGGGACCTTAAAGCCCATCTCATTCCACCCCCTGCCATGGGCAGGGACACCTTCCACTAGCCCAGGTTGCTCCAAGCCTCATCCAGCCTGGCTGTGAACACTTCCAGGGATGGGGCAGCCACAGGTTCTCTGGGCAACCTGTGCCAGGGCCTCACCACCTAAACAGGGAAAATAGCTGGCTTCTGCACCCCCTGGATTCAGTCTGGCAGAAGGTATTGCTCTGTGAACAGGCAACAAGCCTGTAAGTCATGCTGCAACCAGCAATCCCTCATCACCAGGATCAGCCATGGGCTTGGCACAGGCAGGAAATGTTCCAACGATCTCCAGGGCCACGTAAAATAAATATGGATCTGGGCATCCCAAAGCCTCCCTGTCACAAAGCCCTCCAGGACTCCAGCAGTGCTACACGAAGTGTTGGAGTGAAACTGCAAAATTTAAACAAAAACCTGAATTGTTCCCAGATCTTGAGGTTGGCAGGTGGATCCCAGTGTGTCCTGGGGACAGCAGGGCACTTACCACAAGCCAGGAGCACAGCAAGGAGGAGATTCCTCATCCTGGGGCTGCCCTGGAGAGGGAACAGCAAAGGTGGGCGATGAACCAGGGGCAGGACAGGCGCTCCCCCAATGCCCACACCTCGCAGTGACAGTCGTGTCACTATGGATTCAAAGCCTTGTGAAGGCATGATCGTGTCCCAGTGACTCCTCATGGGGCCTTTAGCCTGGATTTGGGATGCAGCGCTTGTCATGGACACAGTGGCTGATCCTGCCTGGCTGATGAAGCAGCCGATTCACAGCCTCCCCCCACCACCCCTTGAGCTGCCAGATGAATAACAGGGCAATGAAATCCCACTCTCCTTACCCCTTCCTGGAACTGCAGCTCTGATGCCACTGGCTCAAAGGGTTTGGTTTTTATAGCTGGCCAGGCCCACCCCCTCCTCTATCTGCGCTGTCATCCCAAGCCGGGCTCACCCAGAGCAGGGAGCATATTCCCATCCTTCTCTTTCCCAAAAATCATGAGTTTCCCCAAGCAGTGAGCACCAACACTCCCTCCATCTGCTTATCGCTGGGCATGAGGCCATCTCCATCCCTACATGAAGCCAGTCAAGGCCTTGGCCATGGTTTTAAAATCTGTGGGATCTAGTGGCTGGAGCACTGCGATAAAAGTGATTTACATTGGGGCTGCCACCTTAGAGGTTGTTGAATCCTTGTTCCAGCTGCAAAGGTGGCACTTTGGGCTCAGTGTTGTCTCAACTGAGTCCTTGGTTTTGCCAATTCATACCCTGAAGCTTCAGAGGTAGTTTCTCTTGGCTCCCGTATTTCAATTGTCCCCTCAGATCCATGGCTGCATCCAAATCCAGCCTCACTGAATCACAAGGGGAGGTGAAGGGAAGAGAGCCAACATCACAAGTGCAATTCCTGGGTCTGCAGTTTTCCTGTCCTGCCCTCTGTGGTTTTCCTGTCTGCCCAGAGTGTGTGGGCAAGGGGTCTGAGAAATTAAATCATGAGCAGCAAAGGCTAGAAAAGCCATGGAAACCTGAGTTGGAATGCTTGGGGCATACAGTTTATTTAATCACCATAACTCAAACATGATACAGAGACATGGGGGAGGCAGAAAACCAGAGGAGATAAGGAACAAAAGCTGCTGTTTTTCCCCTGAAACTGTGGGGCCAAGAGCAAACACAGACACATATCTGGTGATATGCAGGGCTTCACCCTCAGGGATTAACCTGGGGAAGGGAATTCGGGGTTGAGAATTGTAAGGAAATGACTCAGGGGTCTGGAGTCAAGAAGAAAAAGCTCTGTGGAATTTCTTGAGAAGTCACCAAAGCTGTTGCTGGAAGGGACATCACCTCCTGACTGTCCTCCAAGGGGGTAGAGATGTCTGTCCTGGGGCTTTGCTTCCCTCTAACCCTTAATTTTCTGCTGCAAGTGGAATAAAAACCCATCCAAGCCCATTAAGAATGGGGAGCAACACCTCACCTGCCTCCTTACTCAGCATCTGCAGAAGAAACCATCCCAAAATGCCACAGTGACAATCCAATAGCCAAACCCCTGCTTTCCTCACCTCACTTTTAAAACCAAGGCAATCTCTAGTAATTAACTGATCCCTTTCATTACAGAAGGATTCCCCAGGTGGTGTTCATTGGCTGTGCTATTTGTGTTTTAACATTGCAGGTTCTTGGTTTTGGGGGAAAGACCTGTAGAGTTTGCTGTAGAGTTTGGATAAACCTGTATGAAAAGCATAATCTGAGGGCCTAACAGAGAGCAGGGCTCCTGAGGATTTGGGATCCACACATGGTTTTAACCAAATCTCCTCATTTTAAGCCCTCCCTCTCTGCAGGGGGTCTCAGGATAGTGACCACATGAAGCTAAACCCTCTCTTTAATTAACCCATAGACTCAAGGGCTTAAAAAAACCACCCATAGAAGTTATCATCCCTTTAGATATATGGAACTTTTCAACCTTCTTAGGGAACAAAGCGAGCTGGGTATCACCCACACATCTGTTCATTCAGGGCCTTATTGAAGTGTAAATGTGCTGGGTGCTTTGATCTGCAATGCTCCAGTTTTCCCAGCAATATTGCCAAATATCCTGGGCTGAGATGAGCTGATAGGAAACTATTTCTTTACTTATTTTATTTCTTTTTAGTGCTCGGTTTTGCCTTGATCTTCCCCCATCACAGGGTGGAGAACCCAAGTTTATGATGGATATTTATTGCTTGTTTCTTGGTGCCATTGATGGCCATCTGTTGGTGGGAGAAGAAGCTGGTTAACTGAGAGTGAGTTTAAAAAGGGTTTAGAAAGGGATTAATGGGGAGAGAGGGAAATATCAGTTGTTATGTGGGGTGTTCCCAGAAGGGAAACTGACTCAGGGATCATTTGTAGCCAGGGGGATCACGAGGACTTCCCCTCCCTCCCAGGATAAAGCAAGCTTAAAACTCCCCCAAAAGCATAGTTTTAGGTCCCAGGAAGATCTTGTGTGTAAAGTCTAATTTTTTAATGGCATTTTCATAATAAATTTTGGGGTTTATTTGTCTGGGTTTATTCTGCAGTCACTGAATAATGTCACGGGGGTTAAACTCTGTATTGTGCTCCACCCCTCCTCTCCCCCTTTGCTCAGGACAGGCTGTAACACTTCATTTTTAAACTTTTAGGGTTAAAACCTGAAGATTTGGGTATTTAAGTGGGGTTACAACATTGTGGTTTTGCTTAGGGTGGGATGGGGGAATGAGATCTCCTGTGCGAGTGCCACACGCACCGATAGGTGTGGAGCAGCTGTTTGGGAGGGGACCCAGCTGTCACCCACCCTGCTCATCCTGCTTTGTGGCCTACAGGATGAGGTCTCCAGAACCTTCCCAAGGTAGTGGGGCTGTTCCTGTGCCACTGACGAAGCCTGAAGCCTCAACACATCCCTGCACAGTTTGCACAGGTATGTCCTTGCCATCTGAACCAGCATGTCCTGGCTGTCCCTGAGCCTGGTGATGTTCCCTGGATCTGCCCCAGGGCATTCCGGCTGTCCCATCCCCGGATCCACCCCAGGATCCACCCCAGGAAATCCTGGCTGTCCCAAGCCATGGTTTCATCTCTGTCCCATCCCTGTCCCACCCCTATCCCATCCCTGGCCCCATCCCTGTTTCCATCCCTATCCCATCCCTGTCCCCACTCCTGTCCCATCCCTATCCCATCCCTGTTCTCATCTCTATTCCATCTGTATCCCATCCCTATCCCATCTGTAAGGTAAAACATAGACAGGTATTCTTCCCAAGAACACCAAGGCAGTGCAAGGATTAAAAGAAAAGGATCCCTTTTTTACGATGTGACACATTGGGCCCCCAGGGGCAAAAGGCACCTCCTGTTGAGGTGCCTCCACCCCCTTGAGTTTTTATTATCTCTGCTCCCCCCTCTCTCCCCGTTGGAATGCCAAGGCCTAAGGCATCTGCTCTCTCCTCACATGTCAGAGAGTGAGCTTCTGGAATGTGGAGAGGAGGGGAGAGAACAGCACTGTTTTGAGAAGGTGGCAAGGGAAGCCTTTCCTAAAGCGAAATAACTGACACCTGGGTAACAAAATCTTCGGCAAAAAAGTTACCCTGCACCATTCCCATCCCTGTTCCCATCCCTGTTCCCATCCCTGTTCCCATCCCTGTTCCCATCCCTGTTCCCATCCGCACTCCCTTTCCAGGGGGGCGGTGCTCGGATCGGCCATTGCGGTGGGCGGGGCCTCGCGTGACAGGAAGTAGCGCGGTCTCCATGGCAACGGCGTCTGCCGGCGGGCGCCGGCGGGTCAGGACAGGTGAGGGACGGGGATCGGGATAACGGGACCGGGATCGGGATAACGGGACCGGGATCGGGATAACGGGACCGGGATCGGGATAACGGGACCGGGATCGGGGTGAGGGATCGGGGCTGGCTGGGGGGCGGTGGAGCCGCGTTCTAGTGCCCGGGTCTGTCTGAGCTCGTGTCGTGGGGACCGGCAGTGGGGCCGGGCTGTGGGCTGAGGCGCAGTCCTGTTGTTGGGCTCAGTCCTAAGCCCGGCTGTGTGGCCCGGGCCTGGTTGTGGCACCGAGGGCTCTGCTGTGGGGTGGGCTGGGCCAGCCCTCACCAGGACAAGACAGAACGGGCAGGAACCGATGCCCATGCCCAGGAAATTCCACCTGAACATGAGGAAGAACTTTTTTACACGCCCTGGCACAGGTTGCCCAAAGAGGGTTTGGAGTCTCCCTCACTGGAGACTTCCAGAACTGTCTGGACACAATCCAGTGCCATGTGCTCTGGGATGACCCCACTGGAGCAGGGAGGTGGGACCAGATGAGCCGCCCAGCCTCACCCATTCTATGGCTCTCTGATGTGGGGCTGGGATTTGGAGTGCTCACCCTCCCAGGCCCTGGTGTCACCAGTCTGGGGCACCCGGCTGCAGTTTCCCATCACAACCCCTCCCCAGGCACCATATTTTAAGCATCTCCCTTTGGTAAGTCTCTGACATACACTCTGCTGCAGTGGTACATGCCTACACGCCCTCACAGAAGAGTCCCTCAATGGTTTCTCACAGGTTGGTTGTTTGGGGTTTTAATTCTTGGAACTGGCAGCGTCACTGGTGATACCTGTAAGTGCTCCCCTGGGCTTGGGAGTCCTTCCTCAGTGCCTTGTTGCCTTGGAGTTTATTTGTTAGAGGCACTAAGGGGAAGGCACACACTCCCCTCCCTCCCACAAGCTCCTGGGAAACTGGGATGAGTCACCTGGGCAGGTGTCCCTGTCTGGCTCTGCTGGAGGCTCAGGAGGGACAGGTCTGTCAGCTGGGCTGGGCAGGGTGTGCGAGGACTGCCTTGCTAAGCGTTTCCATTTCACAGAGCTGGAGCAGAAATCGAGTGGTAAATAACACATTGCTGGCAAAGCACCACCAGGGCTGTTCCCTCTGTTTGGTTTAGAATAGAATCCCAGGATGCTTTGGGTTGGAAGGGACCTTAAAGCTCCTCCAGTGCTACCCCCTGCCATGGGCAGGGACACCTTCCACTATCCCAAGTTGCTCCAAGCTCTGTCCAACCTGGCCTTGGACACTTTCAGGGTTGAGGCAGCCACAGCTCTCTGGGCAACCTGTGCCAGGGTCTCACCACCCTCATAGGGAAGAATTTCTTCCCAATAACCCATCTAGCTCTGCCCTCTGGCAGTAGGAAGCCATTTCCCCTTGTCCTGGCACTCCAGGACTTATAAATACTCTCCATCTTTCTTGTCAGCTCCTTCAGGTAATGAAAGGCCACAATCAGGTCACCCTGAAGCTTTTCCTTCTCCAGGCTGAACAATCCCAATTCTCCCAGCCTTTCCCCATCTCAGAGCTGCTCCATCCCTCTGATCCTCTTGGTGCCTCCTCTGGACTCTCTCCAGCAGCTCCACGTCCTCCCTGTGCTGTTCCCCAGGGCTGGATGCAGCTCTGCAGGGGGGTCCCACCTGAGGGGGCAGAGGGGCAGAATCCCCCCTCCCCTGCTGCCCACACTGGGGGGTCAGCCCAGGGCACAGGGGGTTTCTGGACTGTGAGCACACCTGGACAAGGCATGTTCAGCTTTTCATCCCCCAGCACCCCCAGGTCCTTCCCTGCATAGCCGCTCTCCATCCCTTCTCCACCCAGGTGTGCCTGGGATTGCCTTGACCCAGCTGTAAGATTTTGCACTTGGCTCTGTTGAACATTGTGAGGTTTGCACAGACCCTGCCCTGTTCTGGGGTGACAAAGTGCAGCTGAGTCCCACTGTGTCATTTCTGGAGAATGCCAAGCAATCCAAGTTGATTTTCCTTTTCCCTTGATAAATGCTGCCATGCAAACCACAGGAAGGGAAGGGTGTGTGTGACCCTGTGGCACTTCTCAAAGGGTTGTTGTGAAGTTGTGACCCAGATGGCTGGGCTGCCTCAAGGCCTGTCCTGGTACAGCCAAGTGCTCTGGGGGCAGCTTAACTTGCGGAACATGCAGCAGAACGTGGCTTTAGCTTTAGTGGAGGTTGTATCACAGTCACAGAATATCCTGAGTAGAAGGGACCCACAAGGACCATCTGGTCCAACCCCTGGCCCTGCACAGGACACTCCAACAATCCCTCCATGTCCCTGAGAGTGTTGTCCAAACACTGCTGGAGCTCTGGCAGCCTTGGGGCTGTGACACTGCCCTGGGGAGCCTGTTCAGTGCTCAACCACCCTCTGGAGGAATAACCTTTTCCTGAGACCCAACCTGACCCTGCCCTGACACAGCTCCAGCCATGGGTAAATCATTCTGTTAAGCAGATTTTGGTCACAAAAGGGTCAGAATGAGTTTGTATTGAATTGGGTTTTTCAATCTCAAGGATCTTCAGAGATGTTTAAAAAGCAAAGCATAGTCAATCTTATCCCAAAATCCACAATGGGAACTCAATCTGCCACTGCAGGAACAGTGAAAAGGCCAGCACTGTGCTTTGAAGTTCACTCATCTCCCATTTGCACTGAGTTTCCAGCTTTAGAATAAAAAAATAAATTCTTCTTTCCATCAAAAACTTACTTTCAGTGGGGAAGGGCACAACTTTCTGATGCTCTGGGACAAGTTTACACAATTCCTGACAAATCTAGCCCCTATAAATAACGTCTCCCACCGCCTCTGACTCAGCCCTTACTACACGGCAGGATTGCCCACACAGTGACACACCACATTTATTCTCTATTTAGCTGACACACAGCACAGTGTGGGAGCCATAGGGAGATTAAACCCTCTACAAGCTTCCTTGCCAGTTCCTGTAACTTTTCCCTCTGCTCGCAGCCTGCAGGTGCAATGGCCACAGCGGCTTTCCTGGACACAGCACTAGCTCCGCTCTGCTTCCCTCTGAGCACAGCCGTTCTCCCGTGGGCCAACACTGTCACCATGCATGTCACCAGGCCCAAATCAGCCAAGGGACGCAGAAGGCCAAGCCTCAGCCACCCTCAGGGTGTGGAAGCCTGTCCATGCCAAGTGCCTTCTTCCCCACTGGCAGCCTCTCCTCGGAGATTAGTGAGCAGCCAGAGAGCACCACTCACAAAATTGGTGTTCCCACCCACCCAGGTGTCTCCTGAGGAAGTCCCGGAGCTCCTGCAGCAAGTGCCTTTGAAGACCTCCTCTTCCTTGAACAAGTACCGGGTGCTCCCCTCCATTGGCTGGAAGGGCATAGGGAGCGATGCTGTGGAAGCGCTGGCTCAACAGACTGACCAGCTGGAAGTGAGTGAGGGGCAGGAGGACACTCTGAAATTCAGCAAAACTCTGTCTGGAGAACATGGATGTGGCAGCGCAGTGTCAGGAAGCGATGTTCCCACTGAGGAGAGCTCCCGCATGCACTGTCCCCCTGAGAAGTGGGGAAGGAAAATGAGGCAGGAAAGCCCTTCCATGTCCCCTCTAAGCTTAGAAGAGCCCCACATGCTGCTCGCGGTTCGGTCTCCCTCTGGCCAGAGGTTTGAGCACCACTTCAAGCCCTCTGACAGTCTCCTGACAGTCCTTGCCATGGCAGGACAGAAATTGTTGGCCAACTACCAACACTGCAGCATTGAAACGATGGAAGTGCCCCGGAGGAGCTTCTCTGATCTTACAAAGTCCCTCCATGAATGTGGTATCCTCCACAAGTCTGTGCTGTGGATTCGACAGGACAAGCAGCATGATGCAGCAGATCTTTAGGCACACGGAGATGGGCCATTCTGCTGAGTGGGATGCATTGCTTCTTCCAAAAAACCTGAGTCTGATGTTTCCTGGGCCTACTTCTTGCCATCTTTCACAAATTCCCATGAAGCAGAGTTATGGATATTGAGAAATAGTATTTCAGATGTATAAACCTGTGTCAGAAAGAACAGCTTGTTTCACCTGTGCCATCACAAATTGCTTCCTGAGTGCCACCAACCTTCAGCCTTTTTGGTTTGTTGAAGTTGCTGATGTTCTTTTCTGAAAACTCAAGTTTCCAAGACCTCTCCTCTTGTCCTTTTCTCTATTTTGGGAAGGTACCACTTCCCAGAGTGGATCTGGATGCACCTATTTGGGAAGGTAGAAACAGAACTGTTTTACCTGCCAGGACCACCTTCAGTAGCTGATCATCATCCTAAACATCTTCTCAAGAGACTGAAAAGGAGCTTAAACCTCTAAACCATCTGGAAGCAAGAGTATTAACACATTAATGGGTTATTAGGAAGTATTAAATTGCAAGACTGATTGTAAAATACCTATGAGAACTCAGCTCTTTCTGGGTAACCTCAATCCAACTCTTTACTGTGATTAAATCACCTTTTTAAGAACAAATAGTTATTATTTTATCTTGGTGAGCAGCAGGATTTTCTCCTTAGTTCTCCTTCTCTCATTCAGCTTGTGTGATCTGTAGGTAAGAATAGATGGATAGTTAAGAAGAGATGTTACAAATAATTCCATTTAACACCTTTACACTGAAGTGAGTTAGTCCAAGAAGCAAAGTGCTGTTTTGGGAATTTTAAAATAAAAATGTATTAATGGGATTTGACTGAGGAATTGGCTTACACCATCTTTTACTAAACCATCATTAAAAGGCTGTCTGGGTGACCTGGCAGGTTTAGGTAACTACAATGTGCTTGTGCTAAAAAAAAGAAACATCTAGTATCTAATGGAAATTCAAAGGCAATAATTCAATCTACTTAAAAAATGAATCACTTGCCCCAGAGATGGGCAAGTTTAAATGGTTTGAGGCAAACCCAGTTTAAGTGTAACTGCCAAACCAGCCCAGCTCAGGAGCAGAAACACAACAGGAGCAGAAAGCTGATGCTGGTGCTGATCACAAGTGTAGCATCTGATGTTTAAGCATTCAGGGTCCAGTGGCTTTATAAAACCAGTACCTGATGGAACAGTTACCTGCTGCTGGGTGGTGGGTGATGGAATTGCACAGCAGCAAATCCCAGATATTGAAACATATGGATTCCTTCAACCAAACCATAGTGGGGAGCAAAGTAGTTCAGGAAAAGGAACGTTTTTCTATATTCCCTTCAGCATGAGGTGGTTAAATCCCTTGTTCTGACTGTTGTGTACTGTGTTACTTCACCATTTCGGTGTTTCCATCCTGTGTTAGTACAGACAATAAGCTCTAAGTACAGTAAGCCATATAGCCTTTCAGGCTGAAACTTGAACTTCAAATGATTTATGTGAGCTGGAGGTTTATCCATTACATCTCCTCTTAAGAAATGCCCTTAATTTGACAGCAGATAGCTCAGGGATTGCCCAAATCAGCCATTGGACAGTCAGCTGCCCTCCACACCACCTTGCACTGGCCTTCCAGGAGTTTGGCTCTCCATCCTGTGTTGGATACAACAGAGCAGTGAGGGAGGAAGCACTTTGGATCAGTGACAAGCTGTTATTAGACACAGGGACCACCACGGAGATGTGAAAATGCAGGGACTGATGCTCTAAGCAAGAACAGAAGAGTAATATAATAACCTGGATCACAGTGGACTTCTCATGCTGGAGGATGTTCCTCCTGCATATCTAAGAAGATAAAGCTGGATGAGTTTGGTTCTAACCACTTCACCAAGGCTACAGCATCTCCAATAATTTTAATAATTTCTTTGTCCAAAACCCACAGAAGTCTTTATCTAGGCAAGCACAGTGAAGGGAAAACAACTCTTTTCTCCCTCAGTCCTCCTTCTCTTCCTTTCAAAACTCTTCTGGGGAGGTTTTAGAAGCAACAAGTCCAGCACAAGAATCACTGGGGGGAAGAACAATATTTATCTGACCTCATTTATTGTGTGACATCACTTAACAAACTTCTTTGTGGAAATCTTTTAAGGATTTCAGCATTAAAATTCAGTCTGTCACAGGATGAGGTGGTCATAAATAGAAAACTTACCATGGCTGGAACATCCTTACCTGAGGCTTTTAAACACCAACAGAGTATTCAAGCAAGAAATCAGCAAAGGGATCATTTGGTATGTGTTCTTTATTCCAATTAAAAGTACATTAGAAACAGCACACAGGACCAGCAGCAGCTTCCATGACAATTCAGCCCAATACTCTGCTGTCACCAGGTCATTCAGCTGTACTGGGAAAGTAGGTGATAAAATCAAGTCTTCCACTCGACACGCAAGCACTCACTCACCTGCCACTTTAAATAGGATTCCAACAGAATAAAAATAGATACACCCCAGAATACAAAAAGTTTAATTTTAAGTGTTTTTTTTTTCTTCACTAAAGCTTTTATACAAATTGATAAAAGGGTGCACAATTTCCTAAAATTTTAGGTACATTTTAAATGAGCCTTTTTTTACTTGGTAAAAGGATCCATGTTCCTGTCTTTGAACAGAATATGGTGGCCAGAATTGCAAAGAAAACAAGTAATAGTTTAAATTTACAATTTATACATTTGTTTTGACATGATTCCCATGCTGAGTAGCAGGGCCATGGCTGCTCACGCTTGTCCCATTTTCCCCCAGCAGAGAGCTGTGCACCCTAAGTTCTAGTTCAGGAGTCTCCTTCTCCTGGAAACTGGGCTGGGGAGCAGCCCACAGGCTTCCATCTGTGTGCACAAGAATGGTCCCAACACACAGGAGGTGTAAATCCTTTCTTCTCCAGGAATTGTGAATCCTACCTTCTCCATAGAGCGTCCCAGGGCAGGGACCAATGACCTATTTTGCACTATGGAGCACTTCCCACCTGCAATTTGGCTGAGCAATTTAACTCAAAACTCTGGTACTGTAACAGGTAAACTTGGTGTTCTAAAGGTAAGTTTCTTGGTCAATACAGGCTATCATGATCTTTTGTTTCTTTTATTCCTATATAACTGATGGGTGAAGCCCAGCAGCTCTGTACATTATCCATGCTGAGCTTCACAACATAGGGAACTGAATCACATAGGGGAATTTAATTCACAGAGGGGAATTTAAGCAGACAATTAATTAGTACAATTCCCCTTCATATTGAACCCTCCCACCCCACCCACCCACACCTTAGCCAGGTTAAACACTTCAGATGAACTTCTGTACTGTCACCATCACCCCCTGTCACGGGGAGCGGCCATTCCAACAAATCCAGGACAAGGGAAAAGTAAATACTGCCCAGCAAAAGCAACACGGCACCTGTGTTTGCAAGTAGGAGCTACTGGAAACATCCTCAGGACAACAGACATAAGGAAAAGCAGGGCAAGTCCATCAGGAAGCCAGAAATGAGACTTAAAGAGCTCAGGGGAGTGCCAAAAGAATGACATCCTAGTTTGTACAAGTTGAGTATTTAGCCAAAAACCAGCTGCCTTGTTTGGGTTTTTGTTTTTTCTTTACTTATATCCATTATATATTCAGCTATTGAATTTAAACTGATGAGGTTAATGCTGCACATTATTCCAATTAAAGGCAATAATGTTTTTTTTTTCCTTTTTAAATTTTAGATAATTCCATATTGCCCCTCTTTTGGCAAGTGTATTTCTCAGAATTCCAAAGATCATCCCATTTTAAGGCTAAACTAAGAAATGTTAAAAGCTTCTGTAAACATTTCCTCTTCCTCCCCATAGTTGCACAATTTGAAGTCCCACTGCAATTTTGAAAATGAGGTAATTTTTGTGTACTCAGATCTTGAAGAGTCCTTTTTGGGACGAGCTGAGAGGCTGTGCCAATCCAAACGCTGATCCAATTGTAGTGGGAGAGCTTCCACAGCAGGGCACACACCAGTTCCAGCAGCTATTTCAGTTATTTATCTTCTCAATTTCATCCAAGTCATCAGTATCCAATTTGTTTATCTTTTTGTCTGGGAAAGATGAGAAATCAGTTAGATTTCATAACACATCACACCCGTTATGATCTGCTCAGCATCCAACTACTGAGAATTCTGCAGGAATTCCACAATTTTAGAGACAGGAGAAAGCCTGGGGATACGTACTGAAATGTTCCTGGATTCTGTTGAGAATGTTCATGCTGTGCTTGCTGTCCACCATGTTAATGGCCAGTCCTCGCTTGCCAAAGCGACCGGTGCGGCCGATCCGGTGCAGGTAGGTCTCGTTATCTGGATTCCCATCTTTATCCACAGGGAGGTCAAAATTGATAACAACAGAGACCTGTTCTACATCAATCCCTGACAAAAATAAACCATGTTATACAACTACATTTAAATCCTTTTAGAGCAGGAACAGCCTCCTCAATCTCTGTAATGGAGCTTTTCCGCAATATTCTCACAGTGTACTTGGAAATAAAAACAATCTAGTTAGAGCAGAAAATCCCACTGAAACAGCCAAAGGAAAAGCAATTGGAGATGCTTTAACCAGCACTTAAATATTTTGTAAACTCTCTGCTCCTCTGTGAAGCTTTAAGGACCACTCGGTTTTTTCCAAAGACTATCCTAACTGTTCTAGGATGCCAAATTGCAACACAAATTCCTACTGGAATAGTGAACTGGATTTCACTATTTTTCAGCTTTCTATACTTCAGCAAGTTTATTGCAAATCCTGAGGGTCAGCAGCACAAGCCAGGCTTGGTGCCAGAAGCAGAAAATTCTCATAGGATGGACTTTTCCATCTCAAGCTGCAGGAAGCCAACAAGGAATCCTGTGTTTGCCCATGGGTATCTTTACCGTAAGAACACTAATTTGTCCCAACTGGAATATCTGAGGATGGAAATTCTCCCTGAAAGCTGGCCAGGGGTGTGTCATCTTAGGAATCTCTGCTTCCAGCTGCCCCTGGTCCCGCCCTACCATGTCCTACCTCTGGCACAGACGTTTGTGGTCACCAGCACCTTCTCCTTGCCCTCTCGGAAGCGCTCAATGACAGCAGCTCTTTGCTCCACCATCATCTCCCCACTGAGCAAGGCCACCTGATGGCCTTCCCTGGACAGCTCTGCTGCCAGCCACCCTGCCGTCTTCCGAGTCTGGAACACACAGCCCAAAGTTAGAAGAGAGTTTTAATGCTGGAAAGCAGGAATAAACCCCTCTGGGGGACACTGGAAACTCAATGGCTGTTTTTGTGTCTCAAAAGGAAACGGCTCCTAAGTGCTGTGCCCACTCCCTCCATTACAAACTATCACAATGAGGAAAATGGGCCTCTGCCCCTACAGGAGCCCTTGATTAAGAAAAGGACACCTTTTCTTTGTCCTCTGCTGCTTGGAGACTGTGTTGACACATGTACACTGAAAACTCATGTAAATGGTCACAAAAACACAACTACTCAGCTTGGCAAATGGCAGGATTAGAGCTCAATGTAGTTGTGAAATCCCAAGGAGGCTCCACACAGCCTTGAATTAAAGAAATCCCAGTTATGATGCAGTTTTTTGAGCTCCGATTATGTCCTGAGACACTCTAAAAGCAAACTGCTACAGCAGACTCCAGTTTTATCCCGTCTGAGCTCATTTTACCTGGCTGTTCTGTGCTGTCAGTACTGGTTCTTCCCTAAAAGTTATTATGGTGGCTTCCAAAAAAAAGAAAACAAAGTCTCATTACGATCCACAGGGAGACTCCAGAGATGTAATCCCATCTACATGAGGGGACAGCTCTGTATCAGCCACAGAAGCAAAAAATTTCCCCATCCCTCATTCTGCCCGATTTTCACCCATTTTCCAACCTCACTTTTTTTTCCCCTACAGTAATTCCAAGTATACTTCGTTTTGGAAAACTGTGTGTTACTCTAATCTTTGCTTCAGAGGACTTCAGGAAATAAAATGACTATTCAGGAATAAAAATGACCAATGTGGTCTCCTGGATGGATAATCCCAGAGAAACAAACCGGCCAGTGCTAACCTGGCTCTCCAGATTTCACTCTGAGAGGAAGCCAGAGATGCCAAAAAGGGCAATTTATGTTCCCAGTTTCTTTCCGAAAACCACGTCTGGCTATTTTTTTGACATGAGCAACCACTACAGAATCATAGAATGGTTTGGGCAGTGGTCACTGGGACTAACATTCCCTGGAAGCACTCACATGGCAGAAGATCATGGCCTGGGCAATGGTGATTGCGCCGTAGATATTGCAGAGAGCTCTGAACTTCTCATCTCTGTTGTTGCACAGGACATAATACTGCTTGATGGTATCCAGGGTCTCCTCCTCACGTTTCAGTTTGATAATGTTTGGGTCAGGAACAACTTTTTGAGCAAACTTCCACACAGAATCCTCAAAGGTGGCTGAAAACAGGAGCATCTGGCAGTCCCTAGGGAGCATTCTGCAAGAGAGATGAAAATGGGCAGAGTTCCCACACACCACCATCATCTCCTGATATCCTGATGGGATTAATGCTGCAGGCAAAGCAGAACCATAACTTTGGAACCAGGTACTTCAGTGGCTGGAAAGACTAATGATAATGTTACCCACCCCTGATCACTCCCTCACGGAACAGAGGCACCCAGACTTGCCTTCTTAAAGGGAATAAGCCCTGCTCCAAGGACACTGTCTTTATTCTATACAGAAATGGAACTGCTTGTCATCCCCTGACATTATGCTTCTAATAACCACATGAATTAGTGCTAAATCTATAATTTTGGTTTTTGCTATAATTTTGGTGAAGACACCAGTCAAGACTCCAGCCCTGCTGTCCCTATGGTCCAAGTCCTTACCTCTGAATGCGGATGCTCTGGTCCTGGTGGCCCTGGGTTGCGATCATCACATCAGCCTCATCCAAGACAAACACTTTGATCTTCTTGGGATCTATGAATTTCAGTTTGGAACACCAGTCCAGCACGGTGCCGGGTGTGCCGATTACAATCTGCTCTGAGATCTTCTGCCCTCTCTCCACTGCCAAGACAGAAAGGAAGGCTGTTGTAGGATGGCTGTGCACACAGGGAAACGCTCTGCCCCTCTCTGATCCAGCCTATTTCATCTCCTGGTGCACCTGAGAAACATCATTTTCTCATTCCTGTTGGTGGCACTTCCCCCTACTCACGTTTGTTGCCTCGGACAGCGTACGCAAGTTTCAGCTCTGGATAAAAGTTTCCCATCTGTTCAATCACTTTTCCTGTTTGAAGTGCCAGCTCATATGTTGGGGAAAGGCACAAACACTGCAGGAACAGGATAACAAGTTTGAGATCATCAACATTCAGGGCAACACTATCACACTTGCTTTTTAAAATCTTTGCTGAAGTTCTCCTCAAGAAAACATGCAAGTAGCTGAACAGTTTTTCAACTACCCCATAAGGAAATCGGGTTAAAAAAGTCCTTTTCCAGGCATTGTCTGCTCTGTTGTCAGATATTTTCTTTCCATCCCAAATCCACTTTCCCAATTCCCTTCAGCCTGCAATACTTCTCTGATTTAATTCCTCCCAGAATGATTTCAGTCCTCAGAGACCAATGGCATCCTGTGTGATGCACGGAAAGGACTGAAAGGAATAAGTTTTGAGCAAAATCCACGCCTTTTGCACTAAAGGCATTTTAACATATCCCCAAATCTCCATCCCCATTAAGCAGTTTACAGAAGAAACAGCATAATGGCTCCATCAAGCCATGAATTTACATTCCAGACTCTTCACTAGACGGCACTGCACCACCATGGAACACCTCATCCACGGAATATCCATCACAGAACAGCCATATCCTAGAAACTTCACCTGGGGATACTTGTTTCCGGGTTCAACACGGCTAAGCATGGCCAGGACAAAGGCAGCTGTCTTGCCAGTACCGGACTGCGACTGTGCGATCAGGTTCTGAGGGCTGCAGGGCACAGCAGACACAGGCTCAGAGGGTGAACCCCACAAACAACACACTCCCAGGGTTGGGTGAGACAGAAAACACAGTGTGTGGCATTTTGGTACCTGTTAGGTTTCCCCTGCTCTGGACTGGCAGATAATTTGACCAGCCACACTCCATGGGGTAGAAATTACTTCCTGCCCAACTGTCTCTGTCAACATCTCTTGATGATGGAGATTTGCAAGGAGAACTGTGATTATCTGTCAGTACTTTTCCATGTCACGTCTCCCCCAGTGTCTCCAGTACCTTACACATTCCAGCTCAGGGCTGTAGAAAGGAAAACCAGCCACGCAGGCAGTGCAGCACCTCAACTATTCCCACCCACCCAGGATTTCTGAGCTATTTCACATTATTTCTCTCCAAACTGATGAGGAAAATGGGACTGACCACAGTCAAACACCACAGCACTGAGTGTTTGGTACTGGCCGTAGGAAAACGACAAATCGAGGCTGGTGTCACATAGTTCATGACCACAGAAACATTGTGGCATGGGAACCCTTAGTCCATACCCTGACAGCTTCCCCATCACCAGCTCCCATCCAAAGTTCAGGAAAAGCACACTAAGCCTTTCAAATCCTTCCATACTAGAAGGCCGTGGGAAGAATGTACGTACGGTTCAGCAAGCATCATAGGCAGGGCATTCTCTTGGATCTTAGATGGTCTGTTGAAGCCCATGGCATAGACTCCTTGCAGGAGCTGTGGTTTCCTGAAAATAGGAATTTTTATATTGTGACCTTTAAAGTACATTTGGTTTTCATTTGTGTACAAAAAGGTGAGAAAAAAGCTTGGCAAGATGAACTAGGGCTGCCACTGCTACAGTTCCACCAGTGAAGCAACTGTGATCAGCATCTGGAAGTTACAAGTGATCACAGGAAATTTGGAAAGGAAGCTTTGCAAGAATGCCTGGATTTACCAGTAAGCCTGCCTGTCCCAGCTCCAGGGCAAACCCTGTGTCCGAGGCCATAACTGCTTGCTCCAAAGCAGCTTTTCAGACTATCCAGGAATCCCAGAGCAGAAAGCATTAATCCTGTCCTTCAGGCCAATCCCATTTCTTCAGCCATGCCTAATCTTGGTGCCAAAATTATCACTCCTTGACAACTCAAATGCAGGACAAAGCAACCTCAGTACGTGAGGAACTGGATGAAGGGAAATATCATGAGATCATTGCAAGGACTTTAGGTCATGCGGATTCTGTAATACAACTGACACTGGAACACCAGAGTGATGCTGGCTCAGGGAAATGACTGATAATTAGTTCGCTATGATTACACCTTGTGATCCATGGGTACAACTCAGCCCTCACAACCAAAATTGTGTGGTGACACTGCTGGTCAGCAAATTCTCACCGATTGCTTTTTCTCAAGGGACCTTTCTACTCTCATCAGACACTTGCGTAAACTACCTGAACAACCTCAGTCTAGGTTATGGTGCTGATGATCCCCAAGTGCTTCCTGGATGCTGCCAGTACTCTCTTTTCAAAGCAGGTTTCCTGCCCACATTTCCCACTGCAATAACTTCCTACTCAGCACAACATGCTTTTGCAAAAATGCTGTATTACTTTCCACCGATGGCTGGAACAAAAGCTCTTTGAAAATGTAACCTTGTGCTGCTCCAAGCAAGGACAGACAAAGCTCAATTCGGCACCAGTTGCCAAGGATACACTGAGTCATAACAAAATGAAGACTCAATTAGTCTGGCTGCCCCCATCATTAACTCCCTGGGATTGTCTGCCTTTTGAAATACAGGAATTAGTCTAACAGGCACTGCAGGACGTCAGCCTTTCTTTTTTTGTCGACATTCAAGCACTAACATTAACAAAGCAAAACAAAATCCTGACATTTCACTGGGAGAAGGCTCCTCAGCTCCCATTTCCCTGTGGAACTTGTAGAGCAACAAATCTGAGGTCAGAGTAACCACAACATACTAATGGGACAGACTCTTCAGCACATTATTTTATACACATAAAAGTCTGTTATGCCTTAAATACAGATATCACTTGAAAGCTGCACTGGTAAAGGTTTTCAGTGGGAAGTGTCAGAAAATACTAATGTTAGTGGTCTCTCCAGTACATAAACCCAGTATTGCTGGGAGAGAAAAGCTTTTCTCTTTGTGCTGTTCACTGCTTGTTTCAGCTGGAAACCTTCACAAGGCACCCAGATAAAACAACTCCCCTTATATTTAAATACAAATGATACGCTCATTTATTAATGACAAATTGGCAGTAACCTTAAACAGAGATCCATGCACATTCAAGTGGGATCTCCTGTGCAACCAGGGAATTTGTCAGGACACAAGGAGAGGTTCCAACTACCTGATGGGCTCCAAACTCACATCTACTGTCAGTCTCACAAAACTGAGTCATAGCTGCTCTCCCTAAGTTCAAGGCTTCCAACAATTGACTGAGATACAGCCAGAAGGGAGCCTGTTTAATATTTCTGGTCCCAAGATTCAACAGCTCCATGAAGAGAAGGGTCTGGCTCATCCCAGCAGGCACTTACAGGCGCAGCTCCTCGAAAGACTTGACAGAGTAGAGGGGTGATGTGGGGTCCCTCTGCAGCACCTCCACCTGATTCGTGGTGTCAACCAGGTTACTGCGGATCAGCTTGTTCAGCAAGGACTGGGCAGCTCTGTCCTCTGGGAAAGGAGGTGGAAAACACAGATCCATCAATTCCAGCCTGTTCCAGGTGTTGCTCCCACTGAAATGCCGAGCCAGTTAAAAGGGACAAAATTCTTCATTAGAGAATAATGGCTCAAAGAGCCCTAACTTCCTGGATGAGACATCATGAATCCCAGAGATTCCCATTTAATGTTTTGAATGAGACATCATGAAATCCCAGGGATTCATATTTAATATCCAGGAAGATGAATCAAGCAAGCACTGTTTTAAGGAAGACTTTAACAGATCCAGAACTCTGCTTACCTAAGACATTTTAGCTTAGTATCTATCTAGGACAGGGTAAAGGGCCCCTTCAAGCCTCAGTCTGACACATGGGCAGACACCTTTTAGCGTTTCATTTTTATTTCTAAGGGAAGTTTGAGGATAAATGGTATTGTAAAAGATTCCAGGATTGAAACACTGCAAGGGCTGAGGATAAGTGAGACCAAAACGAGGTTAAACTGCTGTATTTTGGGGTTTTGCTACTAAATCTGTTTCCTAAAACCACCTTCTGAAAGATTCCACCCCATTACCCACCTCTGAACAGCCATTGCACAAATGCAACATGTTGGTTTGCTACAGCAATCCCAGCTCCAGGTCATCCAACTGCTTCTGTATCCAGTCCTGCCTTGAGGATACTGCTATACCCTTATTTCTCTCCACTCTAATCCAGGAGTCTCCCAAGTTATTACAGGACACAATGGCTTTAAAAGTATTATGGAGGAAGGATATGTCTTACAATTAAGTCCTTGGGAGCAGGATACAAGATCAGCCATCCTGGGATATAAGGCAGACTTACTTTAAGTATGTAGTAATATAACTATAATTGTTATATTAATTTCTTTGCCAAAGCATTTTTCAAGGAGGCACTTACCCTTCTCCTCATCCTCTGTCTTTTCCACATTGTCGTCAGCCTTGACAACGGCACCTAAATTAAAACAGTTTGGGGGGGCACATATGAGGTCAGGCCTCAGAGACAGCCTACACCCATGGAGCTTGGGAATACTGTGGGAAAAGCTACAAAACAGCTCATTTTCCTGATGAGAACCACCCTGCTCCATTGCTGTGCAGAGAAAACCCAAGTTCCAGCTCAAAGTGGAGTTTATCAACCACAACAACAGATTCTGCTTACAGAGCTCCCTGAAGACAGCAAAATATTTAGTCTTTGCTGCTGTTTCATCTCAGCTCTGTCTTTCCCTCTTCTGGAATTTCATGATTTATCAGGAATTTACTTTGGCAGCAGTGCTCTAAACCCCACGGGAAAACATTCCACCCATTCCAAACCTACCTGAGCAGCTAGAACTCACCATTGGCGTCTGGTTTGGTTTTTTCATCCTTCAGGTGTAAAGTGCTCAGCTAGAAACGAGGAAAAACACAAAATCAGAGAAATTCAAAGGCCTTCTACATTCTAATTCCAGCAGGGAAAACCTGAGCTTTGGATTTATTAAGTATTGCACATGCCCCAGCCAAAACCCTGCTCAATGGGAAGGGATGAAAGTATAACTTGATTTCAAGAGTTTCAAGACAATTACAACTATTTCTAAGCAAGAGTTTTAACAGAAATAAAAGTTTTTCTAATCTGTAATGATAATACAGAGAAGGAGGTGTTCTCTGTCCAGGAATCTTCACTCTCCAATAGCTCTGGTGATGTAAAATGGGAGAAAAAAAATCAACATCCCAAGAACGGAGACAGGATTCAAGCACAGTCCTGGGTGGCACAAGGATGAGTGCTTCAGCACCTGCTATATGCCAGGCAGAGCAGCCTCGAGGGTGCTCCCCACATCCAGGGGCTCAGTGAACTCTCTCCATGCCCAATGCAGCACTTGGGAGGCTCAGAAAAACACCAATTTCTAGGAAGAAAATTTGATCCTGCCATTAAAAAAAAAAAAAAAAAAAAAAGAGAGAGAGAGACAAAAAGGGATTTTTTGGGAATCTGGAAGACAAGACAAGGCTGGATGGGTGCCTGAAACGGTGCTGTGTCTGGATGGAGGGTGAGGGGGAAAATAGAAAACACAATATTTTTTGAACAAATGTAGGTCCTAAGAAAATGAGAGAAAAAGGGATTTTTTTGGGATGCTGAAAGACACAACTGAGGCTCGGGGGGTGCCTGAATCGGTGCTGTGTCTGGATCGAGGGGGAGGGCAGGGACGTCCCTGGCCTTTGGATACGCGAAAAACAGATGAAGGGAAAGAAATTTTTAAAAATAAAAATAAACAAAATATGAAAAAGGGGATTTCTTTTTGGTTCTAAAGGAAGGGTCCAAACCCAGGGATATCCCCGTGGCGGCACGGGACCCTCCCTGCCATCGCGGCAGAAAATGGGGCGAGAAAAGGGGTTTCTGCGATCGCTGTTTTCTCATGAGAAGGCGGCCGCGCGGCCCCGGGAGCCCCGCGCGGCTGACCCGGGCCTGGTCATCCCGAGCCCCCGCAGCTCCCGGCGGGCACTCACCGACTCTGCCGCCGCCTCCTGCTCGTCCACGGCCAGGGCCCAGGAGTCGGTGGCCATGGCCGGCCCGGGTCCCGCTCAGCCGCGATGGCGCCGGGCGGGAGCGGCGCCTGCGCCCCGCAGCACCGCCCGCGCCAGGGCAACAGCGGCCGCGCGCCCGCGTTCCGGGGCCAGCGCGGTCCGGGGGCGGCGCGGGGCGATGGCGGGAGGGGTCTCGGCAGTGTGGGGAGGCGTCAGGGGTCACTGTGTACTGTGGGTATGGGAATGTGATCCCGGTATGATGTAGGGCTGGGACTTGGACCCTTGTATGGTCTCGGGCTGGGAGGTCAGGCTGTGGCATAGAGTCATAGAATCAAGGACCTCTGAGATCATCAAGTCCAATCCTTGATCCACTACCACCGTGGTTACTAGAGTGTGGCACTACGTGCCACATCCAGTCTCATCTCATCTTAAAAACATCCAGGGACGGAGAATCCACCACCTCCCTGGGCAGCCCATTCCAATGCCTGATTCCCCTCTCTGTAAAGAATTTCTTCCTAACATCCAACCTAAACCTCCCCTGGCAGAGCTTAAGACCAAGCCCTCTTGTCTTACTGATAGCTGCCTGGGAGAAGAGACCGACCCCCACCTGGCTACAAGCTCCTCTCAGGTAGTTGTAGAGAGTGATGAGGTCTCCCCTGAGCCTCCTCCTCTCCAGGCTGAGCCCCCCCAGCTCCCTCAGCCTCTCC
>JAWWLV010000061.1:834868-845396 GCA_035041135.1 Platyrinchus mystaceus | reverse complement strand
TTCCATCCTGCAGTCACTTGATGGCGTTGGTGACACGATCTGTGTGGAGCAGCCCCATGGCTGTGCTGGCAGCATTCTCATCCACAGGGTTTTTACTGGGAAGAGTCCCCCAAGCCCTCCCTGTCTTCGTGGGGCTGTGTTTTTTTGGCTGGTACAGCAGGCAGGGCTGATTGCAGGCTCCTCTGGACCCCTGGAATCTGTAGGAGAGGTGAAACTCTCCTGTCTGGCTTTGTACAGGACATGGCACAGGGCTCTGTATCCCACCAAGGGTCCCTTGGAGCTTGTCCTGGCCCAGTGATGTGAAATCCCTGCTGGCAGAGTGGTTCCCATGGGAGCCATGTCCCCAGTCTCCCACAGGTGAGGGGCTTGGATCTCAACCACAGCTCTGCTCTAAGTCTCTGCAGCCAAGGGAGCTTCTGAGCTGAAGTCACAGCTCTTGGAGCCCAAATTCACCCCTCAGGCAGCCCATAATGAATTCTTGTTGTGCCAAGCTGATAGAGAGCATCTTCCCCTTGTTATTTCCTCCTTTCTTTCTCCCCTAAGGCAAATTGATCCCCCCTACTTCCTTAAGTGCTCCACCTGGCATTTAACCACTTCCTGATGTCCTGATGGCCTCTGCCACATCTTGCAGTGAGGGGACATTCATTATCTCTCCCTGTAGCAGGTGGAGCCTTGACAGCTCCTGACTTTGCATCCCTGTTGGCACAGCTTGGAGCACCCCGGTGTGGAATGGGCTCCCCTGGCTCAGGCAGGGCTCCTGTGTTGGAACAGCCGAGCTGGACATGCTCCTGCATCTCCTGATGCACCCCAGGGAGGCATCCCCTGACCTCCCTGGGCAGCCCCTGGCGTGAGCAGCACTTGTGGTGGCGGGAGGAGGGGAGGATTAATTCGGGAATGCAGAGGTTGTTGGCTGGGATTCAGGGGCGTGCCTTGGGATTGCTGCCTTCCACCATCCTCGCTGCTGTTTTCTTTGCTCAGTTATCCTGGCTGCTCTCCCTCTTCCCAGCCAGCCCTTCTTGCTCTCCCTACCTCTCCCTTTTTCCTCTCTTAATGCTGTTTTCCTGCCCAAGTGCTCGTGGAGCTCGTGGCCTTGATGTCTGCTGCTCACGTCTTCCGTGGCATTTGCATATAAAGGTGGTTTTTAATAACGCAGGACTGGTAGGAAATGAGAAACTGATGTATTTCAGTGCTGCTGGCTCCTCCTGGGCCTTGTAAATCACTGCACAAAGCACTGCAGAGCCAGCCGGGGAGAACTGCTGCCTAGCAACTTCTCCCGATGCCCTGGAGCAGAGGGATGTGGCCCTGAAAGCCACCTGAAAGGTCTCCTTTAAAACCCTCGGGCTTGGAGGAGAGGAGCTGGAAGAGAGGAAAACCAGCCCGGGGAAGAGTTGGAATGTAATTGGCAGAAGGAGCCACTTTGCATCTGAATGTCTCGGCTGAGCAGAGCGTGGGATGAGTCAGCCTGTGCAGAAAGGATCTGTGGATGCGGGGCAGCAGAGCCAGGGCACCTCCCCGAAATGCAGCGAGGATGAGGATGGGCAAGGGCGTGGGAGGGCAGGAGGATGCCTTGCTCTGCCTGCCTGCTCTCCCTTCCCGCAGGACGAAGGAAAACTCTCAGGATCTTAGCCTTATCCTGGAGAAAGTTGTCAGTGTGGATGGATAATGAGGAGCAAGAGGGATAAAAAAGGGATCTTAACCTGTTCTGCCCAGACTCCAGCAGTGTGGGAGATGGGGAGATAAACGAGTGTGGACCTCTGGAGCCACTTGTCTCCAGCCAGGCAGGTTTGATCTGAATGTCCTCCCTTGTGCCAGCAGGGATATGGGGAATGGGTTTGCCATGTGTCTTCCCACCAAGGTCTTGTCTCCACTCCCCCCACAGTGGAGCCACCATGCCCAGGACTTGTCCTCTCCCGTGTCACTCACCTTTCTGTCCTCAGAACTGCAGAAAACAACATGAGATGGAAGTGGCACACGAACATTTTGGGCACTTGGTGCTCCTCATTCATTCTCACCTTTCCACCTCTCTCCAGCTCCCCACCATCACTGACAGACCCCTGGGAAGATGCCAGGGCTGATTAACTGGGCGACCCTCTCCCCACTGCCCCTCACCACGTCGGAGGTGACATCCTGTGTCAGCGGCTACGCCTTGGGGATGACAGCCCTGCTCACCTACCACAACCCAGACCCCCAGGCTTTGGAAGGCAAGTTTTAAGGAGTAAAGCTTGGGAAGGGAACTTTAGAGCCAGGGATCTCGCAGTGCTGGGTCTCCATGAGTGCCTTAAGCCTTTAGACGCCGGTAGGAAGAGCAACCAAGTGTATTATGTCCAAGACTGCGATTTTTTTAGGTGTGAAAAATCCCTGGGAAGTGCCAAGAGGGTGCTAGCTGGTGAGTCCAGGGAAGTGGCTGGTGTTGCTAAAACCCCTCCTGGCTGGCAGGTCTCTTTGTGTTCCCCCTGGATGAGGGCACAGCCGTCGTGGGCTTCGAGGCGGCCGTGTCGCGGCGCGTGGTGACGGTGCAGATCAAAGACAAAGCCAAGATAGATGACACCTACTTGGACAGCTGCAGCCTCCCCAGTGGAAGAGGTGAGGGGGTGGAGGGTGTTTTAGGGAACGTGGGGGAGAAAAGGATGGCAAGAGGAATGGGGAGGTGGCAGGGGGCGGCTGGCTGGTGTGTGCCATGGCATCGAGGGGGCTCCTTGTGAAAGGCTGAGTTGTTGTGGTGTTTGTGTCCCTGCCAGAAATGTCAGTCTTATCTGCTTTGGAAAGCACTGCTGCTTCTGGGCAGCCAAAGGAGTGCTGCAGAAGGCTGGGGCTCTTTAGACAGCGCTGATGTGTGCAGTGGGGGCTGCTTTGGGTGTTTGATCCAGAGCTGGGGGGAATGTTTTTCGCTGCTGTGTCACCATGTATTCCTGGTATGGTCCTGTCTCTGTGCAGGAAGGATCCTGATGGATGAGGACCTGGAGAGGATTGTTTTTGTGGCTAACCTGGGCATGATTCCTCCCCTGGAAAGCATCTCCATCTTCATCAGCACCTCCTCTGAGCTGCAGACTATGCCCAGTGGGGCTGTGAGGGTCCTTCTGCCAGCTGTGTGTGTCCCCAGGGTCCCCCAGCCCAGCCTGGAGAATTCCAGCAGCCCTTCCAGCCACCAGCTCCGAATGTACGGAAAACCATGGGGTGGGTGGGCTCTGGCTGGGACTGATCCAGGGGGATGCAGCTCTGGCCAAGGAGAATGCTGTAGTCACTGTGGGAGGCTGGAGAGCTGCTCTGGAAAACCTCTATCCTGGGGGGATAGAAGGTGTTCACAGGGTTTATTTGGGCTCATCTCACTGGCAGGGACAGGCACCGTGGATCAGGGAGCCCGGATCAAGGGAGCAGGTTCTGCCTGGCTCAGCTGCTGGAGCAGGAGGCCACCAATCCCTTCGAGTACGAGTTCAGCTTCCACCTGGAGATCCGGGGGCCGTGCCTGCTGGCAGGTAGGAACACCAGTGCCATCCTGCTGCACTGGGATGGTCCATCACCTCCTCAAGGCAACATCCACTCCCTTCCTCCTTCACTGCCCCTCAGTGTGGGATCTGTTTGACAAGTTAGCTCTGCTGAGGTGGATTTACCAGCACAGGGCTGATGCCAGCATGGTTTCCTGTCCTCTGCCACCTTGTCATCTCTCCTCCCTGGTCTTCCCCACCCTCAAGCCCTAATGGCACCTTGGTTTTCCCGGGCAGGTGTTGAGAGCCCTACCCACGAGATCCGAGCGGACGCCGACCCCTCTGCCCGCTCCGCCAAGAGCATCGTGATCACCCTGGCCAACAAACACACCTTCGACAGGCCCGTGGAGATCCTCATCCATCCCAGTGGTAGGTGGGCTCTGCCTCCTCTCTGCTGGTTTTTTCCCTTCCTGGGATCTCCATCTGCTGCTCTGGGCACAGCTGGATTAGCACTGGTTTTGTGAATATTGTCAGGGTTAGACTTCCTTAGGAGGTAGTTCGGGACTCTCTCAAGGTATTCAGTGCTCTCCAAGCTCAAAGATATTGCTGTTTTCCCAGCCTGCATCTCTGCCAAACTCAAAGTTTTACCAAGGCTGTTCTTCACTCAATTCTCTGCGTTTCCAGAGCCCCACATGCCTCACATCTTAATGGAAGAAGGTGACATGACACCTGCAGAGTACGAACGACACCTGAAGGGGAAGAATGATTTCATTAAAGGCACTAAGAAAGACCCCAGTGCCGAGAAAAAGGTGAGAAACAGAAGCTGCAGGTGTTAGCTGAGGCTTTCCCTGCACTGGAGCTGAGCTGGTAAATGATTCCTTGTTGCCAGCACCACATATTACACTGTCCCTATAAGCTTTGCAAGATCCTCCTTTGGAGAGGGGCTTGTGTGGGGGAAGAGGGGAAAATTCAACATTGCTGCTGATAAACTGAGTGTGGAAGGAGCTCTGAGATGGTTATTGTGTGTATAATTAGTGCTAGTCTAGCATAGCATAATTAGAGAGGTGCATTGTGATAGCACTAAGGGTATTATAATTATTGAAATGACATAGAATAAAATATTCTTTTAATTGCTCAGTAAATGTTTACTGTTTCTGGATAGCTGTCAGAGAGAAAGAAGTGATTTTGCTCGGAATAATGAGCCGAACTGAAGACAAGGTTGGAGAAACTTCTCTTTGTTCTGCTGAGCACCAAAGAGAAAAATATCTGTGCTGGGATTTGTGCCTCGTTTTCCAGCAGTTCTGAAGGAATGAGTGACAGCCCAGAACCTCAGCGTGTCTGGGAGCAGCTCAGGGCCCTCTGAGTTTCCAGGGTGGGCGTCTTCCCCTAAGGCACAGGTTGTTCTTGTGTGACCACAGCCTGGGGACTGAAGGTATCAGTGCCTGTTTTACACACACCAGAGCTCTCTGTGCACCCAGAGATGCTCATTTCTCACTAAACTCCTTCTCCACGTGCCTGATCCTGAGCCCTGCTCGGCAGAAATCCTGGACCTGCTGCAGGGATGCCTCCCTGTGCTCCTGAGGCTTCTTCTGTCACCAGAAACGTGTCAACCTTCCTCTCCTTCCCTTTGCCCTCCACTCCCTCTCGCAGGGCTGGGACTGCGTGTGCTCCTCTAATTGTGTTCGGTGTGGAATGAGGTGGAATGAGATGGAACTCCCACGCTCCGCCTTGGATGCTCCCTAATTATTCCCGTGTCTTTAGCATGTCAAATTATCTAAGGGGAGATCATTTCCCTGCAGGAAACCCATCTGTTCCTCAAGAGGGCTGGGAAACAACTGCAGGGAACAGAGAAAATTCCCGAAATGTCTGGGGTAGATGATGGGCTGGAATTGCTGCTACTCAGAGCAGGACACTGGGCACCTCTCAGCTTAAACTAAATTAGCCCAGAAATTTCAGCAGTAAATTAGAATTAATTTTCCTCCCTCAGTTTGTTATGCAAAGAGCTTGGATGCTGTCAGCTGCAGGGTGGTGGGGATGGATGCACACTGGAATCAACTCTCCTCAATACAATCTGATTAGTTTACTGTAATCAGATAATGGGTGGAGGGGAACAGAAGGGAGGTGAGATGTTTCTTTTCTGGCTGACCTGTAGCAGCAGCTCTGAAGATGTTTACTGAAGGTTTGCCTGTAAAATTTCCTCCAAAGTCAATGAGAAATCCCAAAATATGGGCTTAGCCCAACCACACAGGGATTTTATGTCTTGGATCTCCAAGAGCATCCCAGGGAGGGCTGTGGGTAGGTCAGGACCACAATTCAGTCCTTGGACAAAGGCAGCAAGGATCCCCCTGGTCTGAAATGTGATAAACTGGGAATGATGTCATATGGCTGGAGGAAAATGGGGATGGAAAAAGCTCTTTGATTTCCCCAGGACTGATTAATTTATATTCCAAAGTATGAGAGGATGAGCGAGAGCTGAGGTGGCAGCGAGGTGCCTGTTCCTGTGAGTGAGACCCGTCTTTTCACAGGGTCAGAGAAGCAGCACTGGGGCAGCAGAGCTGAAAGCAGAGCTCTTGCATGTGTTGATCCACAGGGACTCTTGAGTTAGTGAGTTACATAAAATAAAGGTGGGTTGTTGGGTCGTAGATCGAGGAATATGACTCATGGCCGCAGAAAACAAGCCTGGTTATCTGGGGTCTGGTTTACTGCCAGTGAAACCTATGAGAAAAGCAGCCAGAAAGAGGAGAAAACAGGCAAATAAAAAAAAAGCTGAGGATTAAGCTGTTGTTCTGGAGTGTGTTTCCACCCTCAGACCCAGGGATGAAAGGCCACAGCCGGGTGATGTGGGGTGGCAGAGCTCCCTCGAGAGCAGCTGAGGCCGTGAACCCACAACAGCCTGATACACATGTAATAGCACATTATAAACCCATCACAAGATGTTTTCACCAGTTTAATTTTATCCCATTTGTAATGAATACTTGAAATAGAAGGAGGGAAAATGCAGAGCCATTAGAGCTGTGTGCAGTGCAGGGACAGATCATGCGGGTTCCATTGAACGGTGGCCACAACGACCGGTTGAACTCTCCAAAGCCTTTCAATCCCTACAAAGCAAAGTGATAAAAGAGCTGGGCAGAAAAAGCAGCAAAGCAGAGGCAGCAGGAGTGAATTGAAGCAGTGAACACAGCATAGCAAGGGCTGCATGTCTCGCCTCATTAATGAGTGACCATGGAGAAAAGCTCCGGTGTGCCTCGGTGGGATGCAGGGCTGTGCTAATGAACCAGGTTTTCGGGAAGGATCTAATGAAATGTTTGCAGAATCAGTTTTGCAAGGTGCTGTGGAGGGCCAGGACTTTTTATTTCTTCTCCAGGTTCTCATCTGAGCGTGCAGCTGCTCCACAGAATTCCAGAATGGTTTGGGTGGAAAGGGACCTTAAAGACAATCTCATTCCACCCCCCCACCACGGGCAAGGACAACTTCCACCAGACCACGTTGCTCCAAGCCCCACCTAACCTGGCTTTGGACATTTCCAGGGATGGTGAATGTTTTTATACATGCCCTGGTCCCTGATTTAGGCTTTCTGCCAGCTGTTGTCCCCTGAGCATTGTGTGACTGAGGAGGCAGGAATTCCATTTACCCACAGAGCAGCTCAGCTGGGGGTATGAACAGAACAACTTCAGGGCACCCTGAGCCTCGGTGTTGTCACCTCTGAGGCCAGAACAAGCAGATTTTGGCCTGCAGGAGACCATGCACTTACATTTTCAGGCACACAGCCCTGCTCTGATTCTTGTGCAAGTGAAATGGGGCAGAAAAATCAACCTCTTGATCTCTGTCCTTCTTTCTTGCAGACAGAAATCATCAGGAAGCGGCTGAACAAGGACATCCCCCACCACCCCATCATTATGCTCAACTTCTGCCCTGACTTGAGGACTGTCCAGCCAGGCCTTCAGAAAGCCCAAGGGGAGTTTATCTTCCTCGTAGACTGGAGCAGGAGCAGTGGGAACATCGACCGTGTCAAGGTACCCGCAGGAGGGAAAGCACCTGCATGTCAACAAAGGATGAATTTTAGAGAGCAGTGGGGGTGCTGAGTGCTGAGGAGTGTTCATTATGAGGGGATGGGGGGTAATTATACGCTGTAGCTTCAGTCAGCTCAGCCATGGGGCTTGTTAGGTACCTGCAGCGAAGCTCATTCTCCCCTGTTCTCTTCCTCATCTTCCTATCAGCACATCAAATGCAAAGTTGTTTTCTTTCCCTCTCTTGCTGGCGTGTTTTGTGCATCCCTTCTCCATTCTCCCTGTCTCCAGGAGGGCTTTGGGTGATTTCTGTCTAGGGGAGAACCCTCCAGGGACCTCCAAGGGGAGCAATGTGCTGACCATGCATTAGGAGATGTTTTGCTGAGGGGCACCTCTTGCACCCACAGAAGCTGTTTGAATGTGAAGCATCCCCTTCCTAAACACAAATCAACAGCAGCAGCCTGGTGGAGGGTTATGAGAAATGTGCTGAGTCCTCTGGATAAAAAAGGGCCTGGAGAAAGGCTGTATCAAGATATTTTGTGGGTCTGAGGTTCCCCTGTCCGATGTCCTGCACCACCAACCCCAGTGCAGGACCGTGCACTTGGTCTGTTGAACCTCATGAGCTTCACACAGACCCACTTCTTGAGCTTGTCCATCTTTTAACACATCTCCTTTCCCATCTGTCTCTGGTTTCCATGGGAACTGCTGGAGGACAGACACCTCCAGCAACAAGGATTGGGATGCTGGGGAGCCTGAGGATGGCTGCAGCAGGTCCCCAGGGATAGGGAGGCTGTTCCCTAGGGGAACAGAATATCTCTGAGTTGTACCCCCTTCCCCCAGGACCTTTAGGAGTCTGGGAATCTCTGCCCCACGCTGGATTTTTGCTTTCCAGCTCACAGCATGGCTGGGTTAGGGCACCACAGTCTCTGCAGACTCCATAAAAGCTGGTTTGTCCCCTGGGGATGGAGATCCTTGCAGGAACAGACCCTTTCTCTGGGATGTCCTGAACTGGGACTCCCATTGCAGGAGGGCTGTAAAAACAGGAAAAAGGAAATGTATTTTGTTGGAGATAGTGGAAAGTTCAGAGGAGATGCCTCAAGGGAGAAACCCACTGCCCTTCTTTTGAGTCTCCCATCCTTGTTTGTCACTTGCAAACCAAAGTCCCTCACAGGAGGGGCTCTTCTTAGTGGGTTTGGGTGGGTTTTGCTTGGTGGAGCTTTCTGCATCATCCTCAGATGGCTGGATGAGTGAGGTGACAGGGCTTGGAGCTGTGCAGCCACAGGGATGCACAAAGGGATGAGATGAAATGGCTCAAGTGGAGCAGGATGGCACCTGGCCAAAGCAGCTGGGATGGAAAGTTCAGAGGTTTAGATTCCCTGCAGCCAGTCCCTTTCCCATCCTGATGCAGCCAGGGAGAAGAGCCAGGCTGTGATGGTGCATCGAGCTCGCTGGCAAAACTACACTAATAACTGGGAATTGACTTTTCTGGAAGCAAACATCCCTCCTTATTGAGTTGCTGTATAGATATTGAGTGCAACAGGATCAAGATCAATATTTACCATAAGAAGCAATAAATCTTCCTGCTTGCTGAAACAGCAACCAGGCATCAGTTGCCCGCTTTGGGAAGTGCTTTAACAGAAACATTTGGAAATTTGTATTTTTTTTTTCCCTTGTAATTAGTTCCAAGATGGGATGTCAGCGCTGAGATCTGGAAGAGCCAGCATCCCAGGAGCCATCTGGGAGCAGTGGTATAAATATACCCTCGTAGGTTTGAGATAACAGCTTGGATTGAAGCACTCCAGAGCTTGTTAAAGGGCAGCCCTGTTCTTGTATTCCCCTGATTTTCAGTGCTCCAGCTCTGCCGTGCTGAGTCTTGCAGGAGCTGGACTGACCTGGCACCACCTTCCTGGTGGTCCCAGGCGGGTTCTCTGTGTACCCTCGGTGGTCACTCAGTCTGTGCCACTGCACAGGACAACACAAGGTGGCTGTTCCTGCTCATTTGACCTTGACAGCTCCTCCTGGGACTGGCTCTAGGGTTTCTGCTGCCCTCGGCAGACTGGCAGGAGTCTGCCTTGATCAGCATTTAAAAAGAACCAAGCTGCTCTTGAACGCTTTGCTTTACATTTTGCTTTAAATAAACACTTTGCTTTAAACTGGCTTCCTCTCCTGACACATAATTGCTCCTCCAAGCTCAAGAGCATCTTGGGCAGCTCTTGCCCAGTTGCTGCTCTCAAAAGCTCTGTCCTGGAGTTGTCCACGACCATCACAAATGTCTGTGACAAATCAATTTGCTCTTCCCTTATGTAAAGCCCAGGAATAGGCACATTAGATAACCACCTCTGGTAAAGAAAATAGCTTAAAACTGTTGTCTCCCAGCTATTTTAATTGAAGCCAGCTATGAATACAAGAGAATTGGGGATGGGGGAGGCTTTTCCTTTTGTGTAACTTTGAGCTGTTTGTTTATTTTCTGCAAGTTTAGGCATTGAGATGCGTTGCGTGTCGCACTTCTCAATTTCACACTCTGCTTCTCACCCACCAGCTCGGTGCTGCAGCACCGTGTTGCCAGCACAAATTGAATCCCTTAAAAACAAACACAAAAATTTGTTCAGCTCTTTGTTGGTCTTTTTTTTTTTTTTTTTTTTCCCAAAGACTCCCCGTTTTCCTCACTGCTTTGGGTCCCAAACACCGTTCAGGGCCTTTGGAAAGAGCAGCGTCCCCGTTGCAGTGCACGGGAAAGAAGTAGTTGATTTACTGGGAATAAGGTGGGATGGCTCCGGGCAGAGCTTTTACTGGTGAAGCTGGGGCGGTCAGGGAGAGCCCTGGGGTGATGATGTCTGTTTGTTTTCCTCCCCCAGGATGCCCTGTTGGTCATTCTCAAGAGCCTGATGCCAACGTGTCTCTTCAACATCATCGGGTTTGGATCCACCTTTAAGACCCTCTTTCCTGCCAGTCAGGCCTATTGTGAGGTGGGTGAACCCACATTTCACAGAATCACAAAATCACAGACTGGTGTAGGTTGGAGGGGACCTTAGCTCATCTCATTCCAGCCCCCTGCCATGGGCAGGAACACCTTCCACTATCCCAGGTTGCTCCAACCTG
>JAWWLV010000061.1:808283-834847 GCA_035041135.1 Platyrinchus mystaceus | reverse complement strand
AGCTTCTCTGGGCAACCTGTGCCAGGGCCTCCCCACCCTCACAGGGAAGAATTTCTTCCTAATATCTAATCCAAACCTGCCCTTCTTCATCTTAAGGCCATTCCCTCTTGTTCTGTCACTACCTGCCCTTGTAAAAGGTCCCTCTCCAGCTCTCTTGGAGCCCCTTTAGGTACTGGAAGGGGCTCTGAGGTCTCCCCAGAGCCTTGTCTTTCCCAGTCCAACTCCCTCAGCCTGTCTCCATAGCAGAGGTGCTTTTTTGGTGCTGGGAGGGAATTGGTGCTGACAATTCCACTGCTGCTTTGGGCAGGAGAGCCTGGCCCTGGCCTGCGAGAGCATCAGGAGAATCCGGGCCGATCTGGGCAGCCCCAACATCTTGTCCCCTCTGAAGTGGGTCATCCGTCAGCCCATCCGCAGGGGCCACCCCCGGCTGCTCTTCCTGCTGACAGACGGGGCCATCAGCAACACGGGGAAGGTCCTGGAGCTGCTGAGGAACCACTCCTGCTCCACCAGGTACGGAGGGATCAGCCCTGCGGGGCCGAACTCCCGGCGCAGGGAGGGATGTGCCTCTCCTTGGACACAGCCCCATCTCACACACATCCCCACTTCAGAGGCACAGGCAGGAGAGATTGCTGCTATGAGCCATGGGAGAACCTCAAAGGGTTTGGAACAGATCCCAGAAGTTCAGATGCTTTTTAAACAATCAAAAGCAGGATAATTGAGCTGACAACTTCACAGCTCTTGTCTGATGCTTCCTGCTAGGAGAGATTGACACGCCAACAATCTTCCTTGCCTTTTTTTTGTTTTTAATTTTTTTTTTTTTAAAGCACATCTGGGGCTGGCCCCAGCTGCTTCCAGGATGGGGCTGTGCAGAATTGAATATGCTGAAAGGGAGCAACGTAAAAAGCAGCTAATTTGTTCCTCAAGCTCCCAGCCTGGCTGGGTTCTGGCTGTTCTGGTTTCTCCTCTGCTTCTTTAAGGGGCACAAAACAAGAAAAATATAAGAAATCCTGATTCCTCTTCCATCCCTCAGACTTCACAGCTTAGCAGGGAAGCTGCTCTGTGGGGTTTTAGCTACATGGAGGTCTAATTGCTTCCCAGCTGTACAGGGCATCCCACTCCTCGCTCTTACAGAGGCGTGGGATAAATGTGATCAGCGTTGGAGTGTGGTCTCAGGTGACCCTGGAAGGCAGGATCATGTGCATGGCCCATCTCAAAAGAAGATCAGAGCCTTATTTAAGAGGGGTGTGAGGCTGGCCTAGGATTTGCAGCCAGCTGAGGATTAAAACCCCCTAAGAGAAAAGCCCCTCATGTGGATGCAATTCGCTGCTGAAGGTGGTTTCTCTCTCAGTGATCCACTGCCCTGGCCAATTGCCATATCCCACCCATCCCCATCCTTCTGGCTTCCTGCCACTTCCATCCCCACCAGGCACTGCCATTCCTGCCTGGACTCCAGCTCAACTTCCAGCCTTCAGCCCAAACCAAATCCTGATTCGCAGAGCTGGGAGTCAGGGGAGCAGCTCCTCCTTCCTTGAGAAAACGTTTATTGTACTTGTAAGCAGAGATAATTACTGGATCTTTAGTGCTATTGACCACAGGCAGCAGGGAAAAGAGATGAGCTGGCAGCAAAGCAGCTTGTTTGTGTTTGCAGAGGAGGGCAGGGCTCGGGGTCCTGCTGGGAAACCCCTGAGTGTCACTGCTGAAGGCTGGTCTTTGGGGAAGGGGTTTGAGGTCTGCTGAGAGGAGGGGGCTGGTGGTTCATAGAATCCCAGAATGGTTTGGGTGGGAAAGGACCTTAAACCTCATCTCCTTGCACCCCCTGCCATGGGCAGGGACACCTTCCACCAGACCAGGTAGCTCCAAGTCCTGTCCAGCCTGGCCTTGAACACTTCCAGAGGCAGGGCAGTCACAGCTTCACCACCCTCACAGGGAAGGATTCCTTCCCAATATCCCATCTAACCCTGCCCTCTGTCAGTTTGAAGCCATTCCCCCTTTTCTGGTCACTCCAGGCTCTCATCCAAAGTCCCTCTGCAGCTCTCTTGGAGTCCCTTTAAGCACTGGAAGGTTTCTCACCCTCCTGCCAGCCACCTCTAAGAGGAGCTGGTTTAATTTCCTCTGGCCATGGCAGTGGGATAACGCCAGGGGGATCTTCTGCCTGCAGGGATTGGGTGAGCTGCGTAGGGCTGGGGGGAAATGACTTGTCCCCTGGATTTTCATTCTCCCTCTCCCTTTGCAGGTGCTACATCTTCGGCATCGGGCCAAACGCCTGCAGGAGGCTGGTCCGGGGTCTGGCTGCCGTGTCCAGGGGCACTGCCGAGTTCCTGGCGGAGGGGGAGAGGCTGCAGCCCAAGGTACAGCCCCTCGCTGCCCAGGGCCCGCCCCGGGATGCTCTGACGATGCTCTGGTTCAGCGAGGTTCACAACCCACGGCTCACAGCGGGTTTATTCCCCATCCCTGGTGCTGCCTTCCCAAACCCCCCCTCCCCCGGCAGCAGGTGGGCGAGGCGGGAGGGGATGAAGGAGCATCTCCATCTCCGGCTGTCGGAGGGAGTGGGAGGGTGTGTTTACCCTCCGTGTGGGGCTGGGGAGACGCGACAGCCGCGATACAGCAGCTCTGGCTTCAAAGGCAGCTGCTGCCTCAGACACCGGCGAGGGCAGAGGGACCGGCATCAAAGCAGCCAATTAGTTTTGAAGTCAAGCTCAGCCCTGGCTTTGCTCAGGCGAGGAGGACGCGGCGTTTGAGGGAGAGGAATGCGCTGCGATAGCTTTGCCCATTAAGGCGGCTTTAAAGCCTCTTCATTCCCACTCTCCCCATGAAGAGTAAACCCGTGTGCCTCAAATCCGGCTCTGTCCCCTGGTGAAAGCACAGTGCCCAGCTTGTCACCCGCTGCATGACGAGACCCAGAGGGAATTGGGTCTTTAGCTCCTAAATATCTCTAAAAAGCCAGCTCCTGCCTTCTTGATTTGAAAAGGAGGAGTTCAGCAACCCCCACGTCTGCAGGAACCTGGAGCACACAAAAAGACAGAACGGCATCAACATTTCTGATGTAAATTAAAAGCAAAGACAGTGAAGAGAGAGGGTTTTTATCGAGCTATTAATAAGAGCTTTGCAGGCTGTGCAATTCGTGCCTTCAGCAGTCTGAGGCATCAATTAATGGCCTTATAAAGCACAGCCTGGTGTGTCTTCCCAAGCCTGTGAAAAAAAGCAAGGAACAATAGGGAATATTCGAGCTGTTCTGCCTCAAAATCCGGTGTTCACTTCCCCTGGTGTGCAGGGAAGCTCATGTGGATGGCTCCCTGGTAGGTTTGTCCATGAGCTATTCACGGATATTCATCTTCTCCACATGTATGATTGGCAGAGCATTGCTGATCTCCAGCAGTGGCTTGTGCCAGCAAGGAGCTGTTCCAAAAATTGGTGCTGTCAGTCTGTGTGTGAGTGTCATGGCTTGGGACAGGGATGGGGCTTGGGCAAGTGAAGATCAACAGCTTTTCCTGCGTGCTGGGTGGGAGCAGGGGATGCTGCAAGATACCTCTGGCCACAAGCTCCCCCCTTGCTCTGAGCTGGCAGCATGTGCAAGATCAGCCCTGTGTTCCATCCCTTGCTAAAGAATCATGGAATCACAAAGTCATTTAGATAGGAAAAGGCCTGGAAGATCATTGAGTCCAACCATTAGCCCAGCACTGCCAAGTATAACCATGGCAAGGGGCTGGGGGTACTGAGGTGGGTATTGGAGCAGGGAACAGGCTGTCAGGAGAGGGTAGGAACCAGCTGATGGATTTGTCTGAAGAAATATTCCCCTTCCCTGCAGCACACAACACGTGCACCATGGCACACACAGCATCCAGCTGCTTGTTTCCCCTCTCCCCTCTGCTCCCTGCCTCAGATGATCAGGTCGCTGAAGAAGGTGATGGCGCCGGTCCTGAGCGACGTGTCCGTGGAGTGGATCTTCCCCGAGAGCACCGAGGCCTTGGTCTCCCCTGCCAGCACCAGTTGCCTCTTCCCTGGTGACCACTTGGTCAGCTATGGTGTCATCTGTGACACCTCCCTGTACCTCTCCAACCCCAGATCCGTGAGTCCATGGGGCTGTCCCGGGAGTGTGGGGGGTGTTGGGCTCTGTGTACACGAGTGTCTCAGCTCTGTGCATGGTCAGGAGGGGTTTCCTTCTTCCTGACTCTGTCCTTAAGGGAGGTGGTGGGTGAGACTTTGGGGAGAAGTAGTGGATAAGGGTGCTGGTGCCCCGGGGTTGGGATCTGGCTGAGGGATGAGGTGCTGCGACCTGTTCCCTCTCTCTGCTTTCCCGCAGGACAAGCGGCGGCGTTACAGCATGATGCGTTCCCAGGAGTCGGGCAGCTCCGTCTTCTTTCACTCGCAGGAGGAGGGAGCGGGCGTGGAGAGCTGGAATCACTCCAGAGACTCGGAGGGCTCCTGCCCCACCGAGCGCTCCCCCGACCACCTGGGGGTGGGCAGAGACCCCGGGGGAGAGTCGGACACGGGTCAGAGATCCCTCTGTACACGCGTGGGTGCGATGCCCCTGTCTCCCTAATCAAGCTCCTGTCACTGCTCCCCCCATTTGCTTCTCTGATAAATAAGTGTCTTCAGCTACAAAGAGCCAGAGGAGTTTGCAGGAGGGATGACAGATCTCCTGGGGCTTGAGTGAGTCTGTTTGGTTTGGATGTTTTATCCAAACCTGTCAGGAAATCAAGGGAAGCCCTGGAGAGCTGGATGCCCTGGAGATTTTCAAAGCTTTGGCTTTGACCACATAATTATTTACGAGCTTCCCAAGCAGTGTGTGAAGGAGTTCAGTGAGCAAATGGGTAGCTCTGCTAGAGCATCCCTGCACCTAAAAAGCAGCTTCCCAGTCGGGAGAGGGGGGGAATGGATCCCAAGCCCTGTCCCCAGGGTGTCACCCTTCCCCACCATGGTTTGGGTGGGTGTTTGTGTCAGCACCGTGTGGCATAAAGCAGCTGGGGAAACCTTTGTTACTCACAGGATATTATTCCCTTGGATTCTGAGAGGAGCTGTGCTGTGCATCCCCTCAAACTTGTCAAAAGCAATGAGAAATCATGTCTTTCCAAGGCAAATTTTACTCTTGCTCTGACAGGAGAGTGTCTGCACTAATTAAATTTCATTAGTAAACCTTTTGTCTTCTCCAGGGAGGCTTGGGGAAATGCAGTCAGGCTTTTTCTGTCTGAAAACTGCTCAGACAAAACCTCCCCAGCCTGCTCTCTCTACATCCGCAGGAATTTTGAGTGTTCCCATTTCCTTTTGTGGTTTCATTAAAACTTTGCAGGGCTGAGTGTGGCCTCCTCAGCCCTGGCAGGAGCCTGGGGTGGGTCCCCTGCCTCCCAGCATGAGCCAAGGGGGGGATGGCACTGGCTGATCCCACTCTGGAGTGGGGCTGATCCTCTCTCCCACACTCAGGAATGGATGTGAAGGGTTCCTCCAGGAGACGAGCGTACAGCACCACCCAAATCGCTGACCACGAGCCTGGCAGGAAGGTGCCCACAGCCAGTGATCCCAGCACAGCCCTGGTGAAGAACCCCCTTCGGAAAACCCACCTGCAGGACCTGCAGCAGGTCAGCCCCGAGCCCTGGCAGGTGGATTTCCAGGTAGGTGATCCCTGGAGAGGACAGGTGGAAGCCAGCAAGGAGCAGCAGGAAAATATCAGAGCCAGGGAAAGGGCCTGGCTCACACTAGTCCTTAGATATATAGATAATAGATGTAGCTCTGCAGCATATCACAAACACGTGGGAAATGAGCCAAGCAGAGAGCAGAATGCCATCTGGATATCCCACAGCTGTCCCTCCCCATGAGAGTCCAGCTTTGCCCTGCTAAATTCCTCTCCCCTCACTCTGAGTGGCCTGTGCTTCACCTTGCTGCTCCTTCTTACCTCACTACAGTTTGGGACTCAAACTCTCTGCAGGGCTGTAGCACTTCTGTGCCTCGCAGGGAAAAGGAACTCAGTGCCAAAACAGATCCCCAGCTGGATCCACAGCCTTATGCAGCATTGGGGTGAGATGTGGACCTGTGTGATGATTCATCTGCTGAACAGGGTTGTGTCCCCTGCCCCACAGCAGGTGGAATTTGAGAAGATTTAACAACTGATCTATGGGAAGGGTGGGGATGGTTTTCTCCCATCCTTGGCATCACTGGGATGCTCTGCTCTGCAATCAGCATCTGCAGGGCTGGGAGGACCAGCAGCATTTTAGTTCCCATGGAAACTCAGAGTGAGGGATGTTTGGGGCTTTCTTTTCCCTTATGCTGCAGGTTAGAGAGCGCTGGGAGAGGGGTGGGAAGTGAGATGAGGGGGTGAAGGGGAAGCAGGGCCGGTGCTCCCTAGGGAGGGATGAGACCTCTGCCCTCCAGCTGCAACAGGGAGGGTGGTGAATATGAGGAGTGGTGGGTTTTAGGGGTACCAGTAACCTTCCCTGTACTGGGAAGGTCCCCAGAGCATCCTGCTGCTGGTGGGATGCTCAGTGCGAAGACAGGGATGGAAACGACTCCATTCTGGAGGGCAGTAAATGGTTAACAGCATCCATCCTGGTCTTCATTAAATGCAGCCTGCTTTTGCTCTCCCTCCTGCTGCCAGGGCTCCCAGCAGCTCTCCCAGCTCCTGGTCCTGCTGCCAGGGCTTGACATTTTCAGGGGTGTGAAGGTGAGCCCTCAGCTCGTCTCCACACGCGCCGTGCTGGGAAGGAAAGGTCAACACCAGCAATGGGAAGCTTAAACCCCCAGCTCTATTCCCAGCTGGCTTCCTCTGGCTGGGAGGAGAGCTCAGGCAGGAGAAGGAGCAGGTTTTGAATGGAAAGGGTCTGGCAGGAGCTTCTTTGAGCAGTTTGCTTTCAAATATCTCAATGTTAGCTTGGTAAGTAGCTCCTGGAGCTGTCAACCTCCCAGTTTTGCTGGTGGTCTCATAAAGCACCAAAAATTATGTGGAGGTCATGCCTATCACCCAGAAAAAGAATCCCTTCAGCCAGCATGGAGGTCCACCACTTTCCACCATCTCTGTCCCTCACTGGTGTTGTGTTAGGAAAATGGAGAGTCTGTCAGTTTTAGGGGACCTTCCCACAGCCCTGGGCACAAGGATAAAACCCAGAGCTTGCAGAGGGTAACATCTGTGTGGGATGTGACACCAGAGGTGCTGGAGTGGGGGATTCATGTCTCCTGAAAGTGGAGAAATAGACTCATAAAAAAAAAAAAAAAAGATAAAAATTCCCTTCTCCCATCCTCTGCTCCTCTCTCCTTTCGTTACTAAGCAACTGGTCCTTGATCTTTCTGTCTCTCTTCTTTTCTTTGGTTCCCAAGTGAAGTCATTAAAATGTCTGGAGGGATGAAAATCATATTTCACCTTCTGCATGTCTGGGGAAGGAGCCCCTGGGGCCAGGGTCCCTTGGGGACGGACACACTGCAGGTCTGATGGAGGGTTCTGGGCACGGATCCCAAGCAGGGATGGGCAGAGAGGGAAGGACTTGTGTGTGTGCAGGATTGCATCCCGTGCTGGGGTCGGGCAGGGAGCAGGTGGGATCAGAAGGGACAGAGCAGGTCCATGCAGGGATCAGAGAGAACGGAGCAGGTCCTGCCATCAGCTGCAGCTGATCCAGCCCTAACATCTACTCTGCTCTCAGCCCTTCTCAGCCAGCCCTCGTGGCTCTGCCACCAGGATCCGTGGCACAGGTGCCCGGCGCCCATCCCTGCTCCACCGCGGCTGTGTGTCCTTCTGCCACGACAGCAGCTCCCCCCCAGTGCTGGATGGGCTGCAGGAGACTCCAGGAAGGGGCTTGGAAGCACTTGATGCCAGCGTGAGCCTGCGGTCCTCGTCGGACAGCCGGAGCCCTGGGGACCTGGGTAACTGGCGGAGGAGAAGGACTGGTGTCGTGCTCTGTGCCACCCTGTGAAAATTAGGGAGGATTAATCGTGGTTTCCTGGTGGCGGTGGGGAATTCAGCTCCGGGGGATATGATTAACGATCCTCCTCTCCCCTCTCTGCAGAGTCTGCCCAGCATCCATCCCTCACGTTCGAGACGGAGACCTCCTCCGACTGGGAGCTGCAGGACCTGGATATCAGCGCTGCCTGCGGCTCCCCGCGCTCCCCCAGGACCCTCTGCAAGGCGGTGGTGAAGGGGCTGAGGAACAACGAGCCCGTGCAGTGGGAAGTTCCCTTTGATATCCGCCCTCTCTTCCGGGAGCGGGAGAGCCGGGGGGATGGGGACACAGACCTGTGGAGTGAGACCTTCCACCACCTGGCAGCCAAGTCGGTCATCCGGGACTTCGAGCAGCTCGCCGAGAAGGAGTGTGAAATTGAGCACGGTAACGCACTGCTGGCTGCAGGCAGACCCTGCCCCACCCTGGGGGGGCTTTCCAGCAGCCTCAGCAGCCTCTGGAATTAAAGCAAGAGCTGGAAGTGGTGAAATATTAGGGAATGTCTCACACAGTTCCCCAGTGACAGCTCCCTCCAGCTGCCTTGTGCTCTCCTCCTGCCTCTGCACATCAGCATGCCTGAGTTTGTGCTCCTTCACACTCCTCAAGAGCAGGAGTTGGGCTCAGTGATCCTTGTGGGTCCCTTCCAATTCAGTATATTCCATGATTCTATGATTTTTCTGCTTCATGCATTAGGTAGCATGGTTATTTTTAAGGAGTTGGTCACCTGGAGCTGGGAGGAGGCATCAAACTCTGAGGGACCAGCAGCAGCCACACATCACTGCTCTGGGCTGCACGTCCCTGGGTCTTGTCAAACTCCTCCTCCATGAAGTGCATCTGGGCATGTAGAATAAGAGCAGAAGAAGCATTTTAGGCAGAGTTTAGAGCAGTACAGGGATGCAGCCCCTGCTGGGTCTGGGAGCTGGGTCCAAGGTGTGGCCTGGACTCTGAGCCTGGTGTCCCTCCCTGGCAGGGGCCGGGCGGCGGTACCAACTCAACGCCATCCACACCAGCAAGGCCTGTAATGTCATCAGCAAGTACACAGCGTTCGTGCCAGTGGACCTGAGCACCAGCTCCTACCTGCCCACCCTGGTCCAGTACACCCACACAGGTAACGTGGTGTGAAACGTCCTGGGAGGGAGGGTGGCACTGAGAAACCTCGCTCAGGGCAAACCCTGTGAAGCCACAGCTCAGTTCAGCAGCAGACTATACACCCAAGGCCATGGGTGAGCTCTTGGTGGTAAGAACCTCTTCCCACGGCCAGGGAAAAGGTCCACTCTTAGGTCTGGATGCCCAGAGAATCAGAGTGGTTTGGTTGGAAAGGACCTTGAAGATCATTTCACTCCACCCCCTGCCACGAGAAGGGACACCTCCCACTATCCCAGGTTGCTCCAAGCCCTGTCCAGCCTGACCTTGGACACTTCCAGGGATGGGGCAGCCACAGCTTCTCTGGGCAACCTGTGCCAGGGCCTCCCCACCCTCACAGGGAGGAATTCCTTCCTAATACCTAATCTAAACCTGCCCTCTTTCAGTTTGAAGCCATTCCCCCTTGTCCTGTCACTACAGTTCCTGACCAGACTCATCATTCTGCGGGTTTTGATGCCATCATGTGTGTGCCAGTCCCTCTCTAACCCTGGCCATTCCCTTCTCTCGTGCCAAGGGGCAGCATCCAAGCGAGGCAACCAGAGGAGCCTGAGCTCAGGAAACAGAAGGCATCGTGGCCTCTCCCCTGGACATCCCCAGTCAGCTTGTGGCCACAATGGAGATGATGGATTTTACAGCACGAGTAAGATTCCCTGGGGTTTTGTCTCCTTCCTGGTGTTACAGATCTCAGTGGTTTGGGACATCTCTGGTCTTTTTTAATTCTGCCTTCTTCTTTGGATGTGTTGCTCACCAGACACGTGTCTGGCTGGAGCTCATCTCCTTAAATGGGGAAGAAGCTTCAATTTACCCTGAAACCCTGAAATCGCAGGTCGTGCTGCTGACAATCCTTGGAAGTTAATTGGCAGCCGTAACAGGGATAACACGGGGGATGAAACGGGTGTAATTAGAGGCAAGGGGATGTGAGACACTTGCTTGTCACCAAATCCTCCACTAATGAAGACGAGTTGGATTGGACCTTGTCTGGCACTGTCAGAGCTGCAGCTGAATTAACATGGCCCTGATGAGGCTCATTCCCCAGTGATGCCGTGGGGAGGGGGAGCGGAGGGGGCACAACAGGGGTTTCAGCTGGGTGGTGTTCCTGATGTGCTTCCTCATTCCAGATGCCGAGGAGAGCAGCCTGTCCCCCTCCAGCACCCCTCCCTCCTCTGCCTGGGAGCGCTGCCGTCTCCCCGAAGGTAGGGAAAGGGCTGGTGGCACTTGCCAAGGTGCAGCTGCATCAAGTCCCCGGTTTGGGCTCTTCACCAAATATTTTGCTGAGTTTTGGGGGGGGTTATGACACTTTATTACCTATTTAGGCTTGTGAACACAAGACCTGACTCTTTTTGGGGTACAAAGGATGGAGCCTGATGCGACTGTCAGTATAAATCTCTCCCAGGCTCATTTTTAAGAAGTGTGGGAGTTTTATTATTCACACAGGAAAAATGAGGCAAGAGGAGAGGAAGGATTTTGCCAAAGGCTCAGCAGATGGACAAGCCTGCCCATGTCCAGCACACTGACTGTGCTCCCTTTCTCCCTCCTGTAGCATATCATTTACCCCCAGCTCTGTTTCTTCCCAGGCCCTCTCCAGATCGTGTCTGCTTCCTCTGCACAAGCCCAAAAATCCATTGAGAGGCTCTTTGCTGCCAGGTATGGGCCAGCTCAGCCTTAGCAGGTGCCTTTTACCTCTGTGGGTCTGAAGTGAACACAAGTGAGAGGGAGAGAGAAGGGACCTGTCCAGGGACTGCAGCCAGAGCTGGGACCTGGCGTGATGCCAGTGCCTGGGGACTGGGGAGGGCTTTTGGAGGAGAGGGTGGGAATCAGGAGGAGCATGGATGTTACAGCCACCTTTTCATCCTCTTCAGGCTGACCCTCAATAAAACCAGGCTGCTGGTTCGAGCTGCCAAAGGGTTCATGAGTAAATCTCCAAGCAGAGGGAGTGAAGCCAGCTCTGAGGGTGACAATGAGAGCGTGAACTACCTTCCCCTGGTGAGCAGCTCCTTCCTGGGTCTTGTTGGGGTTGCGTGGTCACTGCAGGGGAGCAGAGGGAGGATGCCCCTGGATCTTTCCTCTTGCTGTCTCTGCCAACCATGTCCAGTGGTCTGCTTAGAGACAGAGCTGCTCCACCCATCCACGCCTTTTTCCTGAACTTCCCACAAGTGGTTGGCACCTCAGAGCTTCCCTGTGTGCCCACCATCCCTTGCAGGTGACCCTGCAGCTGGCCTGTGGTGCTTTTCTCCTGAACTCGGCCTTCTGTGACGCCGTCAACATCCCCATGGAGAAGCTGAAGTGGACGTCGCCCTTCGCCTGCCACCGCCTGTCCCTCAGCCCCTCCAGCTCCTACAGCACCAAGAAGACGAGTCCCTCCATGGAGCACAAAAACCTTGGCTCCAGCCAGCAGCTCCTGGTCCCCAAAGGGCACGAGAAGAGTCCCACCAGCAGAAACAGCGCTCAGGGTGTGGTGCTGGAAGGCCCCGGCAGCCACACGGAGGACACCGGGCGCCTCCGGCACTTCTCGGGCAGCGCGGTGGAGAGCGTGTCCAGAGCCCTGAAAGCCCAGAAGGAACTGTCCCCCCCGGCCATCACCATCCGCCGCTTCTCCTCCCCGGAGAGCACGCTGGGCTCGGCCCCGTGGGGAGCCGACAGCGGCCGGGGCTCGGAGACAGACGGCTCCGAGGTGCGGGCGCTGCTCCTCGAGGCGGAGCTGCAGCAGCAGGCGGAGCCCGAGGGGATGCTCTGGGCCACGGCGGTGGCCCTGGCCTGGCTGGAGCACAGCTCGGCTTCCTACTTCGTCGAGTGGGAGCTGGTGGCTGCCAAAGCCAGCCTGTGGCTGAGCGGGCAGGACTTCCCGGAGGGATCCAGCCTGGCCACAGTGAAAGCCGCAGCCCAGCAGCTCTTCGTGCTCCTCCGGCACTGGGATGAAAACCTGGAGTTCAACCTGCTGTGCTACAACCCAGGCAGTGTGTAGGGAGGGTGAGAAGGGAGGCTTGGGCAGGTTACTGAGGGCACAGGAGCAGGGATGGATCCTTAAGGAAACACCTCCAAGGAGCTCCTCTGCTACAGGGATGTGTGTGTTTATTAGAGCAAACCCTGTGAACGGAGCAGTCCAGGCAAAATCCTGCACTCAGCAGTCAGAGTTTTGCCCTGGGAGGGAACCTTCAGCTGCTCCTGCTATTTATTTTCAGCTGGAGCAGCACTTCCAGCTCCAGCAGTTCCCTCTGATCCTGGTTCCTTCTGGTTCCCAGAGCAGATCTCGCTGCCTACTCCACTTGCCCTGTCCTTGCTTGGCTGCCTCTTCCCAGTCCCAAATTGCTGCCAAGACCCTGCTGCAGCCCCCCAGCCCTGAGTCCCTGCTCTCCTGAGGCTCCTGCCTGGCTCCTACCATCTCAGATGACTTCCAGAGAAGATTAACATCTGACAACATGCTCATCACATGGATCAAAGGGAATCTGGGCTGGAATGACCATCTGAATAGCAGCCCTGCTGTCACAGCCAGGAGGATGAAGCCCAGCCATGCACCAACAAGCTGGGCCAGTCGGAGACTGGGACCAAACCCCATCCCATCCACACGGTGCTGGGCTCCCTCAGCCCCTCTGGAATCCCAGAGGGAGTTTGTGAGACCCCTTGCAGCCAATGTGTGCCTTCAAAGCTTCCCAGGCAGAGCAGGGGCACCCGGGATTGAAGGATCAAGTGCCTATGGAGGGAATCACACGTCGCTGTCTCTGGCCTGGCTGTGATGCCCATGGAGCCCATCCAAAACCAGCTGCCTTTTGCTCCCTCCCTTGGCATGGAGCAGCCTTGCCATGTCCCACCAGGCTTCTGTCTTGTGTCTGCATGTGTGGGGGGCAGATGGGAGGGACACTGGGGACCCCGAGCGCCCCTCCAGTCTCTGCACTTGGTGTTCCCTCTCTGGGTGTCACCTCTCTGTCCACCCTCTGGTCTCTGCTCTCAGTGTCAGCTCTCCAGGCTCCCCAGAACCACAAACACCCCTCCAGTCTCAGATCTGGTGTCACCCCTCCAGGACTGTGAACACCTCTTTGGTCTCTGCTGTGGTGTCACCTCTCCGGGGTCCCCAGGAGGATCCCTCTGGTCTCTGTTCTCAGTGTCAGCTCTGCAGGGTCCCCAGGAGGATCCCTCCAGTCTCTGCTCTGGTGTCACCTCTCCAGGTCCCCAGCTGGTGATGCTCAGTGGTGCTGCAGGTTTGCTGGCCGGGTGCCTCAGTGCAGTTGTGTTCTCTGTTGCAGAAGTGTTGTTGTCCCAGTAAATCACAGTCTGCTTGACTTCCCAGTGTGAATCCTTTCTTTTGGGGTGAGTTCTTGGTAGGTTTCCCCAGGGACACACCAGTTGGCTGGGTCATTGTGTGGCTGTGCAATAAAATACCCCCCAAAAAAACCATCTTAATTTAGTGCTTGAGTTTCGATCTGGATTTCAGAGGGGAAGGAGCTGCCTTAGGGTTTTGGGGAGCTGGGTTTTGCAAACCCCAAACTGCAGAGCAGTCTGTAAACCAATGGATCCAGGGTTTTGAAAAACAGGTGAAGTTTGGTTTAATTCTTCTATGAGGCAGAGATGGAGCAGAAAATTCCTGCTGCTCTCTCTTCCTGTATCTCTGTCTTATCAGGGGTTTCAGCAATTTACCCAGTCACCTCGGTCATTGTAAGGGTGCCAAAATCCCACACCTTCAGCATTGTAATTACAGGTATTAATAAAGCAGCCATCACGTTTTCCAGCCCAAAGCAGGATGTAGGAACTAAGTCACCCCTTATTTTCCTCTTGGCAAGCAAGGATCTGCTTCAATGCCCTCCTACTTTTGGTGACCTCTATATGTCACAAAAAAATAGACAATTCCGGCCCAGTTTTCGCCCTCTGGACTCCATCTCCGGAGAGGGACTGGGTCTCCCGAGGGAGGGAGATGGATGTCTCCAACCACAGCGCCTCCAGAAGATCCTCCTCAGCATTCCCTTTACATCCAAGGGGATTTTCACCCCATTAAGTCATCGCCTTAAGGAAGGGCGCTCCGGTGCTGTTGCCACGGTGACCGCAAGTGCCTTATTAAGAGAAATTAGTTTGGATACAGTTGTCAGCTGTAGCTTAACAAATAAACCCCTTTACGCTGTGTAAATAAATATTTGCACGCAGCGCCTGCACGGGGAGGGAGAGACTTCCAAGCCCTGGGCAGCATCGTGCCAAGGGACGTTTTGGGGAGAGAACCGGCCAAATTGGGGCAGCGCTGGTGCAAAGCTGCGCCCCTGGGGTTGTGGTGGATGGTGGGACTCCAGAGAGACCCCTCCGTGTCCCCAAACCGCGGCGGGGTGATTTTCCTGCCAAACATCCCCCCCTGCCACGGCCACGGCTCCTCCTCCGCAGGGGTTCATTAGCCGGGAACCGGAGGAGCCTTTTCGTGCTTTGAAGGGTTATGAAACCTGCGGGAGAGGGGGAGGACGGGAGAGCTTAAAAAAGAGCCGTCGTGTGTCCCCCTCCGCCCCACAGCCCAACCATCGCCTGTCGAAAAGGGCTGGCAGCCGTTCCTGCACAGATTGTGCCTCTGCCCCCGTCCCCCGCCAACCCACCGCCGACGGGCGATGCCTCGGGGTGGAGAACTTTGCTGGGAAAAGAGGTTTTTAACAGCATTTGCCATGTTTTTGTGTGTGTGTGTTCCATTGCTGCTGAGGAGAGTGGGGGGGGCAGAGGCCACGCTGCAGCCACAGACCCACCAGAGCATCCGCAGCGATCCAGGGGCTGTTCCAGGTGCTGCTCCAGGTGCTTTTCCAGGTGCTTTTATCTCCTGATCTCTCCAAATAGGTGCAACAGAACAACACCTACCGCGATGATGGCGGGGGGGGGGTGGGGAGAGGAGGGGCCGAGCCCACCAAACCAACCCTCACCCCCCAAAACCTGAGCTACGGAGCAGCGTGGGGTTGTCTCGTGTTAACTACAGAATAGTTTTGCTCCGGGGATGTGTTTTTCCCTTCGACTTTCCCCGTCCCGGGACCCGGGCATGCCGGCGGGGGATGCAGCCGGTTGGTGCCGTGGGCTCCATCGCTCCTGAAATAGAGCTCAGGGGCAGCTTTCGGGTGTCGGAGGCATCTGAGCGAAGTCATGTGGATGTTATGCAAGACTTGATGATAGGTTGTAAACAGCTATTAAAGTGATTGGCAGACCCGGGACGAAGTTTGGGGGGGGGGGGGGGAGAAAGGGGAAAGATGAGTAATAATGATTAAAATAATTATCAAATCGAGACGTTCCATAAATTACGGGAAAAGTTTTGTGAGGAGGGAGGAAGATGAAGAAACCACATTCGAGAGCTTCCCTGAGCTGGGGGTTGGGAGGATGGGGCAGATATTGAGCACATGAAGTTTGGAAAGGAGGGTTTCGCTTCCTCAGAGCCGGGTAAAAAGCAATTCCAGCTGAAATTTGGCAGATTTGGGTTCACTGAGCGCTGCTTGGTGCTGGCACCCCCAAAACCCAAGGGCTGAGCAGCCCAAGGAGAACAGCCCTGAGTTAATTAGGAGAAACAAGCAGATTATGGGGAAGACAGCTTCTATTTATACATAAATACTCCAGTAATCAGCAGTGAAGGGCAAGGGAAATCCAATAGAAATATGTGACTGTTTAAGAAGCTTTTTGAGCAAAATGTTACACAATCAGTAGCATTTTTCTGGCTCTCGTTCCAAGTCCCAGAAATTAAGGAAAAAAAAAAAAAGAGTGACCCTGAGCAGAAGGAAGGAGAAGGGATTTCTAGAGGCTTCTGCCCATCAGATAAGGGGGAATGAGAAGTCTTGGGAGCCTAAATGCCAATCCCATGGGTGCAGTGCAGCGCCCACCAGCAGCTCCCTTCGACCCCAAACTCCCCAGCTTTGCACCCAAAAACCAACAGGCTCCGTGCCTTTCAGTCCTGTGGGGACAAGGTAGAAATACAGACATACACAGGTGGATTTCACACGGAAAAAAGATGCCTGGAGCTTTGCTGTGTTCTCAGGGTGCTGTCAGTGGGTGCTGACACGGAGCAGAAATAGCTGCCGGTCCCCCTGCGATTTCACACGTCGCCCTCGCCACCTCCCACAGCTCTGCTGCACCCCAGCAAAACAGAGACTCTGGGGGGGCTCTGGGGGTCTCACACATGCAATTCACTGGGCAGCACCTTAATAATGTCTTTTAGGGGCAATCAGATGGTCACATTCTCACTTTGGAGCTGGGAGCTCTTCAAGGACCTGAGGTTTGGGTTCTTTTGGGCTGTTTTCCCTCTCTGCGCTCACTCCCAGCACAGCTGCACTGAGTTTTTGTGATTTGTTTATCCTGAAGGCAATATAAGGCCCAAGTCTGAGGTTTAGGGGATCTCAGAGGAGGGATAGGTGCATGCCTGGGGTGTCTGACCCTGCCAGTGAGCTGGTTGTCCCAGTGTTCTGCTTTTGGGGGCGACTGGTGTCCCTGTAGTGCCATTCCCCATGTAAGGAAGGAAGATGGAAATTTGTCCCCTTGTCTGCAGGGAGCCAGAATCACTGCCCTGGGGTGGCTGGTGAGTGTTTGCTTTGGGCCCTGGGGGTTTCTATGGCTTTGCAACATTGATTTTAGGAGTTGAATTTAAATCAGGAGAATCACCCCTCCTGTGCAATGACCACTCCTGGTTTTTTGTCTTCTGTGCCACCTGTAAAGTCACCTCTGCCACAGGAAGGGTGTGCTGGGCTGGGACGCACACAAGTCCTGTGAGTGCTTTTCCCCTCCATGCACAGCATTTTGGGGGCCCTCTAACTGTCAAAGTCATTAAGTCTCTTAATCACATAGATGTGATATTGCAGACGTTTAAAACACTAAACTAGAGGTCTGTGAGCTTCCCTGGTCGTTAAATTAGGGGATTTCTTGCGTTTTTGTTATTAACCCTTTCTGTGCACGAGGCAGGAATGCGAGGGGTGTGGGTAGCAGGAGTATGTGGGTTTGTGGGATGGGAAGGTGTTGGGGTCAAAACATGCATCAGCCCCAATGCAGCAGGGCACAGCCCCTGGAAATCCTGTAAGTGAATCCTGGAGAGGGTGTAAATCCCTCGGGAGAGGTGCTCTGGCTCGTGATGCAGGTCCGTGCAACCCTCTCTTGCCACGTGCTTGTGACAGCCTGTGATGAGCTGGTGCCAAAGCACCACGATGAGTAGAAACAATGTGTTTTGGGGCATGAAAAGGGTGAGCTGCCCTGTGCAAAGTTACCAGGGGTTTGGCCAAATGCTCCTCTGGGTGCTGCTGAGGTGCTGGTTTAAAGGCAGCGCTTATTCGTCTGGGATGAGGAATGGGAGCTGAAGGCTGGTGCTCAGCCACAGGAGTCCTGCTCTGCAGGGGCTCCCCAGGGCTGGGTGATGCTGCTCCCAACCTGCCCCAGCCCTGCAAGGTGCTTCCCCAACACCTGCTTGGTTAAAAAGCTTTAGAAAATGGTCTTCCCCCAGGGAAGGAAGTGGAGACAGGCGAGTGTGTTGGATGCCACAGGGCTGGAGTTCAGGCTGTTCGCTGGCTCTGGGCGTTCTGGCAGCTTTTCTCCAGCTGGGATGGATTGAATTCCTCCAATTTTGGGTCTCTCCAGCAAAGATGGTGAAGGGATGGGGTCAGTCATGCTGCAGGGGGGCTGCATCACCTGTTTCAGGGATGGCTCTGGCTGCACATCATCCCTGCTGTGGATCCCATGGGATTCCCCTGCAGGATACGAGCTCTGGCCAGGGATCCCATCCCACGGCACGGCTTCGGGGCCGTGGCTCCCGCTCGTTTTTCCTCTTTCCTTAGGGCTGTGCTCGCTGCTGCTGCTTATGCAAGCGCCGGGAGCCTTGTGTAACAGTGCCGCAGCCGGCTGCACGGCCGCGGGGGTGGGCGGCTGCCTCCGGATCATTCCCTGGATGTGTGTTTTCCTGCCGTTCAGGGCTGTAGGATGGGTGCCTTGGGGTCTCGTGGCTGTTTGCTCCCGGCTAGAGATAGGAAAGGCTGTAGCAGAGCTCCGGGCTTCCCAGCTGGGGCTGTGAATTAATCTGGGAATGCTGATACACCTGGAACGGGCTGATGGGGATCTGTGCCGGACAGGGGCGATGGGATGGGGGGGGGCAGCTTCCCAAACGCCCTGACAGGGCTGTCCTGGGGGGTTTGCTTTGGGTCACAGCTCTGAAAGCTCGGCCTCAGCCTCCCCTTGCTCCTGGGGCACTGAGGTGCAAAGTGATTTTCCATATTAACCCCTTTTTTTTGCTCCTCTTGGGGCCCCTCTGACCCCCCCTCCTCGTCCCTGCTTCCCATATCCCGCCGCCGATCTGGGGCCGAACCTGTTGCTATGGAAACTGGTTGAGGATGCTGAGGATGCTGCCGGGTCTCATCCCGATCCTGCCTTTTGCCTTTCCTTACCCTGCAGCATAGGAATGGTGCATTAACCTGGGACGAGGCTGGGGATCAACCCCACCAGGAGGTTGAACCCTGTAGGGATTAAACCCGGGTATGAGGTGTTTCCCCCATTTATTTGTTCAGATACAGTGGGATTAACCCAAGTGCAGCTTTTGAAAGCTGCCTCCTTCCAAATCAGCTCTGTCTCTTGGTGTTTTCCATCCCACTGGGAATGTTGTAGGATGCTGTGGCTTGGGAATGGCTGGGACTGGGAGCTGAGCCTCATCCCAGTTCCACCAGCACCCACCACCCCTCACAGTGTGGATGCCCTGAGGCTTCACCCCATCCTGGGCAGGGTCTCTGCTCTGCATGGGCTTCCCCCTGCCTGTGACCAATGGGAATTAGTTGGTGCTTCATGTTTAAAATGATACTAAGCTGAGAAAATACTAATTAATTAGAGCTAGCTGGAAAATCCCAAGTGCTTCCTTGCAGTGGCATCAACGAGAACCTCTCATGTGTGCGTGTGTGTGTGTGTGTGTGTGTGTTTCCCCCTCCAAAAACACGTGTTTTAAAAAACATTTTAAATACTTCAAAGGTTCCCAGGCCTGGCTTTTGTGGGATTCAGGTGTGCCCAGCCCTGTCACTGTGGCACCATCAGGAATTCGGGTGGCTGGAAGGGGCTGCTGCGGGCTGAGCCCCACCACGTGCCTCTGAGTCACGGAGTATTTATTTATATTTTGTGCAGGTTTGGAGCAAAAATGGGAAACAGGGAGCTGGGGAGGGGGGGACACAACAGCCTGCACCGGCTGCCCAAGCTGACTCAGAGCTGGATCAGCCCCATCCCTGCACCCGTGACTCACCACCGGGTATTTCAGAGTGTTGGATCACATGGCCCTGTTTGGGGGGTTATTTTTGTGGTTTGGTTATTTTCCTTTCTTTTCTTTTATTCTCCCACCCCGGGAAGGGGCTGATGCTTCAAGATGTGCTCCAGGGACCCTGGAGGTGCTCCCAGTGGTGCCTTTGCTCCCCTTTTCCCATGGGGATATCCCACCCTGCTCCCTCTTTCCCGTGGGCAAAGGGATATCTGCAAAGGAAAGGGTCTCATGCGGGTGTCACAAGTATCTCTGCCAACATTTTTTATATAGAGATATTATTTTAGATATATATTAGATAATATTATACATTATATAATGTATTATTTTTATATATTATGTAATATTATATATTATATAATATTGTCATACATTATATACATTCTATATATTAATAATTGCAATATTGTAGCATGGAGAGGAGCCCAAATTCCTCTGGTTTCCTTCATATTCCTGGCGTTGCTTCGCTAGCAGGGATTTAACAGGGCAGTTGTTATCACAGACACATCCCAGTGGGACCCAGGGGAGGAATTGTCTTGGAAAAATCACTGGCAGGGAAGCTTCTTCCAAAGCCAGCGAGGCTGGGAACTGGGGCAGCCCCGAGAAGGCAGCGGCCGTTCCCACCTGCCCACCGAGGGTCTGAAAATACCCCGATGTGAGGCTGCACAGGCATCCCAACCTCCCAAAAAATATAACACCCCCCTCCCCCCCAAGTCACAGGCTATTTATCTGGGAAGGCTTTGGCAGGGCTGCAGAGCCTGCTGCTGCCTCAGGTTTGTTTTTTATTTGAGCATCTGCTGCTGCATTTGGCTCCGAGTGGAATTTTCGCTCGTTTTTGGGTGAGGTGTCTCCCACTTGTTATTGTCGTGCAACAGTTTGACACCTGGAGCGGTGGATAAATGAAGATGTCTGATGTTTCCCTCTTTAGTGGCTGTTTGGAATATCCTAGAAAATTTTAACTCCAGGCAAAATGAAAATCAGGAGCCTGGGGAGACAGGCAGCTCCGCTTCCAGGCTCCCAGAGGCAGCAGCAGGAGGGATTTAGGGATTTTCATGCAGGATATTCCCAAGGTGGGGAGTGCCACATCCTGGGAGTGTCTTCTTGAACCCCTCCATAAAATTCCTGGTGAGCCCAGCTCTTCCAAGCGCTGCACCAGGAGCAATTGCTGCACGTGGGGCACCTCTTTGTCCTCTGGAAGTGTTTAGATTGAAGAGGGCTCCCAAAAATCCTGCCAGTGCTCAGCACAGGCCTGGGCAGCTGAAAGGCTCGACCAGATCTGGGGAGAGAAAAGCATATTCCTGTCCTCTGTGGGGTCTCAGGGTGGGGATGTTCCTGGAGACACAAACAGAGCTTGTGAACAGCCCTTCTCTGCCCTGTTTTCCCCCAATATTACTGCCTCTGTAGCTCATATATATAATTTTCCCCTGGTTTTAGATTTTTATGGGTGCTGATGTGTGTCCAAATGTCCTGCATGAATAAATCAGGCGGGATCACAGAGCCCCAGTGGCCTCTAGTGGCTGTGGGACAAAGAGCCCAGGGATGGGGGACCTGCAGACCCCAAAACCCCCCAAACCAGCAACACTCTGGGTCCACACCAGCAGAAGCCCCTCCTTCCAAGGGGAAACCCAAAGGTACAGGGAAATTAAGCCTCCCAAAAAGGCCCCAAAGCCAGAGTTGATGGGGGAGCACCCAGCAGGAGGGGCCTGGACAAACCCCTCTTGTCCAGCCCCATTCCCAGGCAGGGATGGGTGAAGAGATTTTGGGTTTTTCTCATTCCTGTGTCAAAAAAGCAGGGGGAAAAAATGAGTTTCTAAGCAGGACAAAATCTCCTTCATGTCTTTACCCATTTTTTATTTTTCTAAAGCACATTTTCTGTTTAATGCCACAATGTAAACCACAAACCCCATGCGGTGAAAACAGTGCAGCGAAGGGATCAAAAAGGGTTTGATACCATTAGAATGACCATTTTTGTGTTTTCTCCACCAAAGGTCACTTAAGCTGCCTCCTTCTGAGTATTTGTGGTCTTTCAGCAAGAAAAGAGGGAAAAACTGACCCGTTTTATTCCCCAAAACCACAGTATTTGGGGGCAGAGTGGAGCATCCCCTCTCTACAGCCCACGCTGTCCCTCCTTGCTCCCCCCCCATGATAAATAAATTACTTTAGGAGTGCTGGCCTAGTTTAACATGCCCTAGTTTTGATGGAGGAGGGGAAGAAAAAGAGAATATTTATTTTGGGCAGTTGCTACATCGGCGTCCTTTTGGGAAGAGCTTTGGGGGACTCACCCACTCCCCGTCCCCCGCTCCGCTTTGCCCTGACTGCAACCCACTGCCCTCGATTTTGGGGCTTTTTTTCTGTGGGATTTGCCAGCTGTTCTGCTGATGTGGGTAATCAGTGGTGGGGACACTGATCCAGCCCCAAAATGGGTGTCCATGCCCTGAGTCCCCTGGGATTGGTGTCATTCCAGGGGGCTTCCGAGAGCCGATGCCTTAAAGCCTGCGGAAAACCGAGCGGCTTTAGAGATGGATAAAAATACCCCCTGGTTCTGGGGGTAAGGGGTCAGGGTTGGCTTTGCTGGGGGAGCAACTGTTTCAGCACCTTCCCCCAGTGCCGAATTCCCTGGGAAAATGGGATTAAAGCATGTGTTTGGGCATGGGAGTGGGATTTTGCAAGTGCTCTGGGTGCCGCTGGGTCCTTGGCGCCTCGCTTGTCCCTCCTGCACCCCGCTCTTCCAAAGGTGCTAAATTCCCTCCGGCAAATAAACCTGCAAATGGCTTTTTCCATATATTTTATTTTTTCCTCGCTTTTTTCCCCACCCCTGCCAAAACAAGCAGCCCATATGGGCCAGGGTTGGGTGGGGCTTTTTGCAGTTTCCATGGGGATTTGGCGCTGGAGCTGCTGGCTGCTGACTCCCGGGTTTTATGCCTTTTTTTTTTTTTTTTCCCTCTGATCCCTGTAACCTGAGCAGGGTGAGGGCGCCAGGCTCCCTTCCCAGCCCCGGCATCTCCCAGCCAAGGTCACCGGGGAGACCGTAGGCAGCCGGCCGCCTGCGTTGGGCCATCTGTTAAATAATGTATGCAATAAACTCCTGCCCCGCGGCCAGTTTAATCCTTAAATCCTCCTTCAGAATATCATCTCCCGGCCACGCATGGCTGCGGGGTGCCCGGCCCGGGCTCTTGGGCGCGTCTTTCCCCACCATCAATCCTGCATCCCTCTGTCCTCACCCCACCACATCCCGCATCCTCCCGTAAGCGAGCTCGGCACGCCGGGCTCTCCTGCTCCATTATTTATGTGCCGTGCATGAAAGATGCATAAAAAAGGGCGGTTTATAATTTAGCAGAATCTCCTCTCCTTTCAGCCTCCCTTCCCCCTCCGGCTTCTCCAGTTCATTCCCGGCTTCTCCCGGGTGTTGAGGTGTTTTTTGGGGGCTCCCGGGCTGAGCATGGACCCCATCCCTGGAGCACCCGTGGGTTTTGTGGGTTTCAGGGCGGTTTGGGTGCTTGGAGGATTTTTTTTAATGCGTGGGAGAAAGTGGGAAAATGGGTCTGGCAGACCCATAGATCGGGTTTTCCTGCAAAAAAGGGGGCTTTTTGGTAAACTTGGTTAATTAAGTGCTGCATCCATCCCATGGTTATGTGTCTAACAAGGTCCCCAGCGCTGTCACCTTGGCAGATGTGGGATGTTCTGCTCCTCTGAGGATGGGTCTGCTCTCCCCAAAGCCCTGAGCTCACCCCCAGATGCTGGTTGGGGCAAGAAACATTAGTTTTTGGGGGAAAAAAATCCCTCTCAGAGGCCCAGCTTGTGCTCTGCAGGTGCACAGGGTCCCCCAGAATAGAAAATCCTGGGGCCAAAACTGTGTCCACAGAGTCCAACCTATGTGGCTCTGACCTCGGAGCTGAGCCTGCTGGGGAAAAATGAAAATAATTGGGGATTTTTCAAGGGAGCAATTTAGCAAAGCTCCTTGTCCCATCCTGGATGTGGGAGAGACTGTGTGGGTTAAAAATGGAGCAATAGATAGGAAAGGTGGTGGGGAGGGGAGTTCTGTGCAGCCTTGACACCCCAAAAACGGGGTACCAGCTCTCTGTCCCCCCCCAAATTAATCCATCTGCCACCCAGTCATCCTGTACAAATCCCAGTTCAGCAGCCTCCTGCTTTTATTGCAATATATGGTTTCCTTTGCAGTAAAATCCCCTCCCCAGACCCGTTTCCCACCCGTCATTGTATTTTATTCCCCTGGCACAAAGCTTGGCTCCTGCCCTCGGTGCTGTGCCAGGAGGGGTAACAGCATTTTTTAACACCAGGATTTGGGTTTTGGGAGGCAGTGAGGGAATGTTGGGATGAAAATCCCCATTTTCCACAGGTTTTCCCAGCAGTGAAGGGGAAAGGCACCTTTTTTCCCCCATCCTCAACAGCCGCTTTCAGGACCTCATGTTGAATTTTTCCGTTCAATTTGCGTCCCTGGAGCGTTTTCCCGTCAAACAAAAAAAATCCCATAAATAAATATTAGTTAAATTTAATTATTCAGCATGAACAGGGGTCTGTGGCAAGGTTTTCCTTAGTTATTTTGGGATTATTTGGGAGCACAGGGAGGGACACTCACTGGGCCCTGGCAGCACGCGGGAAAACACGGCAGATCCGCACTTATAAATTATTTTTTCTTTTCCATTTTGTTTCATTTTCCTTTTTATTTGGACATTGCAGAAATAGCCCTGTGTAGTGGATAAAAGTGCAACATACACAATATTTAAGAAAAGGAGGAAAGAAAAACCTGCCTTGAGGTCTGTCAGTCAGTCGCAAACAGAAACAAGAACCAAGCCCGGGCGCCGGAGGCGCTTTTTTTTCCCCCTTTTTTACTTTTTTTTTTTCTTTATGCACATCATGCAAAATAGTTAAAAAGAAAGATTAGAAAAGAGAAGTCAGAGAAAACCCCACGAGAGATCGACCGAGCCCTAGAAAGAGCAGAAAGCCCCGAGTGCTGCTCGTCTCGGGGAGGGAATCGCTGCCCTCCAGCATCTCCAAGTGTTTGGCACTCTTGTGATTACATTAAATCATTTTTTTATATATATATATTTTTTTAATACAGTCTATTAAAGAGAGGAAACTGCCACAATATAAGAAAAAAAAAAAAAGAAACCAAGATCACCCACACTACAGACTGCATGTAGTTAGAAAAGCCGAGCGTCCCCCCCACCCCCCTGTACATATAAAATCTGTCCCTTTGCTCACAGCAACCAAGAAGTACAAGCTTTAAAAAATAAACCAGCAATTCTTCCTCCAGGCCTTTCCTTTATAAAAGTTTTGGTTTTCCCCCCCCCTCGAGAACCTTAAAACGCGACTAAAATTAAATATATATATTATATATCTATTTTATATAATTTCCCAACATCCAAAGACATCAACATAAAAAAAAAAAGAAAAAAAAAAAAAAGAAAAAAGAAACCATACGGAAGGGGATAGCGTGGTACATCCAAGTGCACGGATTCATTTTTGCAAGATTAAATAATGTAAACAATGTGCCCGCTGGGAACAGCCCTGGCCAGGGGGGGAGACCCCGGGGGCTGCTCCCTTTCCCCCCCCCCCCCCGTTTTTTGCTGCCCCTTTTCCTCTTAACCCCCCCAAAATTTCGTACGGCACAAGGTTCATCAGCCCGAGAAAAGCAATCCCGAGTAACTCAGACCGTGCTGTGACACCTCCGTTCATCCCTCGGGGTGGGGGGGGTTTGGAGCAGGTGATTATTCTCCCAATTTTTCATATATATATATATATATAATTTTTTTCTTAATTTATTATTTTTTCATTCATTTCTGGGGTCTGCCTCGCTCGCTGCCCTCCCCTCCAGGCGCCTCCGGAGGGCAGGACGTGCCGTGGCGGTGCTGTGGGACTGCAGGAGGGCGAGGACGGCACTCCCGGTGCTCGCTCGGGTGGTCGCTGCGGTGCTGGGGGGGTTCTTTTTTGCCATTGTAAACCGACCCCCCACCCCGCCCCGGCCTTCAGCCCAGCGTCCCCGGGGAGGCTTTAAACACCGGGAGGGGCCTTTTCGGAGAGGTTTTGCAGCACATCGTCAATTCTATCGTCTTCAATCACCACTAGAAAGCAGAAAGAGGAGCGTGAGGAAGGTTCGGCCGCCGTGGTCCCCTCGCCCAAGGTCACCATGGGGTAGGTTTTTGGGGGTCCCTCATCCCTGGTGGGGCTGGTGGCAAAGTCACACGGTGCCCGACACCCCACGGGGTACCCAGTGCACCGTGTCCTGTCCCCAGGGAGGGGACCTGGCACGGGACCTGGTGCCCTGTCCCTGAGGAAGCCCTGCCAAAGGGCTTGGAGCGTGGTGCCTTGTCCCCAGGGAAGGTCCCCCTCACCTCTGTGGCCTGGGAATGGTCCCCAGGGAATGGTGCCCTGTCCCTTGGGAAGGTCCCTGCTGCCCTACACCCTGGTGAAGTGCCCAGGGCACAATGTCCTGTCCCCAAGGAAGGTCCTCACTACCCAACGCCCCGGTGACAGTCCTTGGGACGTGATGCCTGACATCCCGCAGGGAGCCTGGTGCTTCATGCCCTGTCCCAGAGGATGCTTCCTGCTGCCCTGCATCCCAGGAAGGTGCTTAATGCCCCATCCCTGGGGAAGATCTGGGGCATATGATGCCCAGCATCCCTCAGGGAGCCCAGTGCATTATACCCCATCCCTGGGGCTAGTCCCTGCTGCCCTGCATCCCTGGGGAAGGTCCCTAGGACACGATGCCTGACATCCCACAGGGTATCCGGTGCACCATGTCCTATCCCTAGGGGATGTTCCCTGCATCGCGGTAAGATTCCCGATGCCCCATCCCCAGGGAAGATGCCTGGTACACGATGCCCGATATCCCTCAGGGAGCCCAGTGCATCCTACCCCACCTCTGGGGCTGATCCCCGCTGCCCTCCATCCCTGGGGAAGGTCCCTGGGACATGATATCCGACATTCCTCAGAGCTCCCAGTGCATCACGCCCTGTCCCTGGGTGTCCTGCATCCCTAGGGACACGTCCTCGGGACGCGCCGCCCAACACCCCGCTGCATCCCACCCCATCCCTGGGGACCGTGCCCCGCATCCCGGGCAGATCCCGGTGTGCCGTCTCCACCCCCCCCCCGCTCCCCTCCGGTCACCCACCTCTCTTGCTGCGGCCGATCTGCCCCAGCTTGGGGGGCCGCTTGCCCTGCCCGCCGGCCAGGAGCCCGTCGCCGCCGCGGAGGCGAACGGGGAAGGGCAGCTGCCCCACGGCCGCGTCCCCCGCCAGCTGCCCCTCGCCGTAGGGCGGCCCCTCCGACATGGGGGCGGCGGG